>CALSBZ010046893.1:648812-677134 GCA_943591055.1 Gobionotothen gibberifrons | reverse complement strand
GTTCACACAGTCGGTGATTTTTGCCGGCCGGCTTTCCTGCAACGGCAATTTTTCTGTATTTCCTTTCTCCTGTAATGTGACTTGATCGCTTTAAACTCCGCACACGGAGCTCTGATTGGTCAGCAGGCAGTGCTTTCACTGAGTTGAGCTCTTAGCCTGCAACCTAACCTGGTCCCGACCAGGTTAGCCGCTCAGCATAAGTTACCATGGAAATCTAGCCTGCTAAAAAGAGAACCAGCTTTATAGAACCGGAAAGCCGGAGTTTTCCCTGAATTTAGCCGGCTAAGCAAAAATCCTGCTTCGTGACATACCCCCCTGCTCCACAGTCCACCACAACAACACACTCACACTCAGTATTGATGTGTCAACAAAACAGCACAGTTTTAGAAACTACAAGTTGGAGTGCTACAGGGGTAAACCCATAACGCAACAGGCGCACATTCTATAGGTTTTTGTGCATGTAAATGTTCTGCAAAGACTGAAACCCCAAAGTTCACGACAGAGGGAGTTTCTCGATTGAACTCCTTTGTTTACTTCCGTAACATAATGACATCACAATATTACACTTGCGCTTCTATTGGCTATCGCTCCGACACATTGTACGTGATAGGCTAAGGGGCGGGACATCTCTAATCTGTTGACTCATCACAACAGAGCCGGCCAGCTAACCAATCAGAGCAGACTGGGCTCTGGTTTCAGACAGAGGGTGAAAAGAGGTGCTGCAGCACAGGCAGTATGAGGAAAATAAAGAGCTTTTTGAACATTAAAGCAAAGTATAGGCCCGAAAAACGACTTCTTGAGTAGCCTGAGATCTTTAGGGTCAAGCTCCAAAAAACCTAGATTCTACATTTCCAAAATTCCTCACAACAGTATGTTTCTGTTAGATCCTTTCTGCCTTGTATATATACCAATGTCTACGTATACGTATTACACACACACACACACGCACACACAAACACACACAAACACACACTCTCAGCGGCAAAACTGTGACGGGGTTCTAGTGGAGCCTCACAGCTGCGAAACTGTGGAGCGCTTACACTATAGGTGCACCGCGTTTGGGGGTGCGGGGGGATTGCGGGTCCTAGTGGAGCCTCGCAGATGGGGGTGCTGCAGTCCCCTCAGCATCCCCCCCTTCCCGCGTCCATTCGCGATGTCTCGCTGTCTCGCAGACCCCACACAGCAAGCAGGAAATGAACCCAGCTTACACTGTCCCCTCCTCGCAGCAGCGAGCCGCGCAACGTCCCGCCAACACGGCACCCAGACCCCACGCAGCATTCTCATCTGTTTGTCCTTACTGGTGTCATGTTCTGGTTGCTAACGCCATTGTAACACATAATCACTGATGTTCCGCTGTAACGGTGGTAGACCATAGTGGTAGACTATTAGCTTATTCGTTATTCTCGCGTCCGGGAGAGAAGCTTAGGATAAATGAGACCAATGGAGTCTCTGGCATAAGTTTCAAATGGGTACTTTAATTAAAATGGCGTGGTAATGAATCAGACAGAAGGTAGGTAGGAGAGAAAGGCTGCAGCTTCCTCTCGCAGTGTCGGCCGTGGTGAAGAGACCCCACAAAGCTCCGTCACCTCACTATATATCTCATTTGGCTCCTCCTCTTCAATGGCGGCTGTGGCGTAATCTTCCGCCCTCCTTTCACCAATGTCCGATATCGCACATAACAGGGGATTTTGACATTGTACATTCAATACATAACTAAACACGCCTTTTCTCCTCATATTCTCTTTCATGACTTTTCATTCATTGGATTTTAACGGCTACAATCGTTACTTTTCCTTAAAACCTGAAGTCAAGCTACTGTTGGTATTTCGGAGATCCCTTCCGGAATAGCTTTTCAAAATAAACTTTAACCTCAGACGGAAGCTAACCGGAAGTATTTTCACAATAAAACAGTTATAAAATTACTGTATGTTTAATCATGTTTTATCATTAAATATTGATTTTAATTACTAACAAGACTCATCAGAACAGAGTGGGCGAGCTAACCAATCAGAGCACAGTGGTTCCACAGGGAGGGGCAGGAGCTCCAACAAGCCGTTTAGGACAGAGAGTGAATACCCATACAGAGATGCTGTATGAGAAACCAATGTGAGTTTGGAAAATTGCACAATATAAATCTATTCTAGTTTACCTCAACAATGGAATTATGATCAGTAGAAATGGCCATGACATGGGACCTTTGATAAAATTGGTTGTAGGTCTATCAGAGGTCTAAACCCTTTGATAATGCCATTTGGACTTAAATACAAAAATGAAGTGAGAGGTTCCAGACTAACCTGCATTTGCGAATTGGTCTGCTAGCTAGGAACAATGCCAAATATTTGCAGAAAGCTTTTCTTTTGCCTAAAATCTGAGCAGAATGAAAAGCAAACCATGACAATCTCAATGTCTGATAATATTTTGTATTACACAGCTTAGTTGAATACTTGGTTCTGATTTGTAAATTTTCGAGTTTGTAAATTCTTGCTTACAGACCACTGCTATGGACAACGGACCCTAGCCAAGGAGGATCAAGGGACTTCTCATCGTGATCCTGATGACAGTGTTCTTTTTCATTAATGAAACGCTTGCTTTATTTTTAAGGAAGTTGTTGTCATTGTCCAACCACGCAAACATGACTTACAAATTCTGGTTTAATATCCAAAACTTATTGGGTTAAATGCAGAAATGCTCATTGTGCAATTAGATAGAATTCCCTTAGGAAAACATGGGGTTTGCCCAAGGGGAGGCCAAGGTATGGCATCTCTTATACTAGGGAATTGAAGAGCTGACATGATCAAATAAAAAACAATGGTTAACCAATACAAATACCCAAAATATGCGATGTTAAATCTCCACCATGCTAGCGATGTGGTTCTTAGAAGGTTAATGCTTTTGGAGGAAGGTTAGTCTTCCCATCACTTTGTTCTGGATGGAAATTTCTCAACAACTATTGGATGGATTGCCCTGAATTTGGGTACCGACATTCTTGGTCCTCCAAAGATGTACCCTACAGACCAATATTTTTCCTCTTTGTCCAACACTTTGGCCTATGACCGTATAACTAATTCCAATCAGCTTGAGCTGTACATTGTGTTTGGTGCTAATCAGCAAATATTAGCATGCTAACATGCTAAATGAAGCAATTGCCAATTGTAAACATTGTTACCTCAATATCAGCATGGTATCATTGACACTTCAAGCATGTTAGTATGCCCAGATAGTGATATTGTATGCCATTCCACAGACGAAAATCTAATCCTAGGTCCAAACCCTTTTCCAAATTGTAGCTAGACAGTACAAGATTTTTTTATATATGTCAAGAGCAAAATATGAAGATTACGTCCTCTTGCATTTATGTCCACTTCTGATTTGCTGTCTAAAGTCCAACCCTCTTAATTTAACCCAATAGTTGAGAAGCAAGACACAGGAACTTTCCATGAGGAGCATCAGTGTTAATCAATGATGTGCAGGGCTACGTCAATTAATTGGACATTTCCTAGATTTGGTACATTGTGTTTGTAAATGACAATACAATAAGAATTGTTGTTGGATGAATCCACTGTTGAACTCCACAATAGCTGGCTGAAATCTGTTAGGTACTTTCTAAGTCAAAGCGTCACTCTCGGTGCAATAAAAGCATGTAAAAACAGTTATTTGAGCCCTTTATTTCACCCAGGGCGAGTGAAGCCATCTCTTCACTCAACCCGGAACATCAACACGTGAACCAAAGCCTTGTCTCCGTCTACAAAGCAAAGTGAAAGCCAAGATGTTCCAAGAAAATCCTCAAGGCTTCAGGTCTGGCAGATGGGGAATGATGAAACAGTCAGAAACAATGTAGTAATCTTTTTTATTCTGCCACTGTTTTTCTGCATGCCATTGTCATGTCTTGTACAAAAAGGAACGTTTTACATTTTGGTTTTATACTTTTGCTGTTGTGATACATTGGACGGATCACAGTTTACTCTGTGCTCAAACACTGTCTTAAGTAATATTAATAATATTTCTATGGATGTTCAGTTGATGAACACTGCTTTTCATGAGAATCATTCCGTTTCGTTGAAAACTGCTCCTATTAATTTATTGGCTCCTCTTCTGTTAACTCCAGACAAATCTATTGCTTTTTTTGCCCTTACTGTGCTCTATTGTTTTTACAATGGAAAGACTGCTAAAGCTTGGCCATACCACTGTAAAACAACAAATGTTAAGCTTCATGAAAAATGGCAGATTACTTAAAATAAGGAGTTCAATTCAGTTGACAGAACCTGAGAAGAATAGTGTTTGCATAATAGAAAGGTTTAGAAAACCCAATTGAAAATCCTGAAAATTGTAAAAAATCTAAATGTCGTGAAGAACTTTTAAACGTTTGGCTGATGTGGATGTATAAATAAAACCGGAATGTGACACAGTGCAATTAAAGCAGACTGAGAATTAACTAATCATGACAACTGACCGCTGCATTTTGATCACATCATCTTCTTACACAGTAAAATCCGGAGTGTTAATTTAACACTTAAAGAGTCAATTTTAACACTGAGCCAGTGAACATATGGTCCTTATCTACAGAGTGTAAAAGTTACACTGAACATAGAGTCACATTTTCAGAGTCAAATTAACTCTAGTAAGAGTTAATAATTAACACTACACTACACTGATAAGTGTTACTCCAGTTTTACACTCTGATTGAATAACACCCATAGTGTTATTATGTTTTAACACTAAGAGTTGAGTTAATCTGAATTTACTCTTGTTAATTCACTCTTCATTAGCATTAAACATACTTAACACTAAGTGTAGCTTAAGAAATTACTCCCCAGTGTTGATATTTAACAACACTGGGGTGCCAGTGTTAAACATGTATGTGTGTTTACTCCTAGAACTGTTATTCTTACCAAAGATGTTGTTAGTTTTAACTCCTCAAGAGTTTTGCATTCATCTACTTTATTATGCCCAGCTTACACTTAAAACAAGTAACACTTAAAATGATTGCACAGTGAACAAAAACAATAACGATTATATCCATGTCTTGATATCAATTTATTTAAACAGAAAAACACTGACTCAATGTTACATTTCAAACAACGTTTCTTCAAAAAATGGGGGACTCGCATATCAGAGCATTATTATTTTAAGTCAAATCAAGTGCCAAAAATAAAATACTCCTAATGATAAGGTTTTAAAAACGGATAAATGCTGCATCAGATGGCAATATGGAGCTATAAAAAGGGAGGAATCTGTTGGTCCGTATGCCATTTGAACATCCACTGGTTTGAAGTAGAGCAGGATGCAGAATGCATGGTAATGTTCATCAAAACAAATGGTGTTTACACCCGAGCAAGTGAGTATAACTTGTAAATTATATATATAGAATAATTATGATGATGAATGCATTTTTTTCCCACTAAAATACAGCAACACATCTTTGATTCATGTCGTTTATAACTGGAATATTACAATTATTATTAACTTTGTCTGTACAAAGTAGCCTGTCCAGGAAATATGCCCAAATCAACAAAAACTGCGAGCCGGCACGCAAGATGCTCCGCTGCTGAAATGCTCCTGAAACGCGCCCGGTAGGGTATGAAGCCGGAGGAGGCCGGACCAAAACCGCAGCGCAAATGCATTCATCATCATAATTATTCTATATATATAATGTACACAGTGCCTGTAAACCGGAGGAGAACGCTGGCATTTTTCCTCCTTCTTGAAAGACTGCAACGCCTCGCGTCGAAAATAGACTTGCATCCTATTTTGAGCAGAGCCCAGCACCGAGACGCTTCTGGGACGCTTCTGAGCCGTAACGTCTGGTGGAATAGCACCCATTGACTAGAGTGGCCGCGATCCTTGCGAACGCCGCGGTGCAGCCGTAACGCAGCCGTAACACAGCCGTAACGCAGCCGTAACGCGACGCAGACCGACCCGGTGGAATCTAGGGGTGAGGCATCTGTGTTACTGAAACGACATTGTTAAATTAATCTCAACTAGCCACTGCCAAAATAACACAACAAAGAAAGGACTGTGGAAGAAATGTAATGGTTAACTATGGCTTGAAAATGCACTATTTAGTTGAACTAGCCAAAAAATACATAATAATTAAACCCTTTATATAAAATACATGCATTAACCAAGTCATACGAAACTAATTAAGGTTACGCTATTGTTAAATCCGTGCGCGAAAAAAGCTAACGTAATGCTAATGTTAGCTAGTTTAACATGCAGTCTTTGCTATTTTACTGAAATATATAGATGTTACAAAGACAACACAACCGCCCCTCTAAATTGACAACGTTCACGGTACCTTCTGCCAACATTAGTCGAGCTCGCTGTTATAGTTCTTGTAAATTAGCTTAAACGCTCACATGTGTAAGTTAGCCATCTACTCCGTTACTTTAGCCCTTTGGAACTCGGTATTTTAAAGACACAAAACCCCCTGGAGTGTGTGTTTAACAACAATATAAAGTTATTTTAAAATGCTGCATTTGTTGAAATGTCAAAAATAATTGGTTGAATAGGTGATTAGAGAGAAACTTACCAAAACCTTTCCACGAGGAAAAAATGGTGCCGATACAGTCCTGGGGCCTCATTTATAAAGGGATATACGCTCAAAAAATGGCGTACGCCAGCTTCTACGCAATGTTTGCGATTTATAAAATATTAACTTGACGGGAAAATGTGCGGTCCTCCACGCAAACCCTAACCCATGCGTAGGCACTAAGCACAAACACCGGAGGGACGAGAAACTGCGACACCGTTGGCAGAAGGAAGAATGGAGAGAAACATGTGGAAATAATACCATAAATAAAAAGTTACCTCTCATTTATCATATATGAAGAATTCATTTTCAAACATTGATTAAAGCCAATCTTAAAATGATTAAACAAACGCCTGTTTGAGGCTCCTCAGTGCACACAAAAACGTAACTTGGAGAAATAAATAAATACGGATATGTTATTTAAAAACACCTCGAATATCCAATCCAATCCAACTTTATTTATATAGCACTTTAAAACCTTCAGACCAAAGTGCTGCACAGAGAGATAAGCTCACTCAACATAAAATAAATACATTTACAATAAAAGATACAAACATATGTTGTGTTAATGTTATGAAATGTTGTCTCATAAATGATGTGGTAAGCAGAAGGACATAATTACGTCTAAACTGACGCCGTTTTGCATTTCTATAGGTTGTAGATACGAGCATGGTTTTATATAGCCTACTATCACGTTTAATCCATATACAGTCTATGGTTTAATCGTGTTTTATGCCGTTTGCCAAGACTTGATAAGTCGCTCGTAAAACACAGGAGGTATGGAAACTAAGAACACCATGTGGTAAATTGTACAGCTAATATAACACACTAGTTGTATTTCCTTTAACTGGTGGATTATGGATATATAGTTGCTGAATGAAAGCTGGAACACAAACCACCAAATACAAACAAATAATTCAGATCCAGTCGTCATGACTCCACTCCGGAGGGATTCCCCGATCATTTCTTACAGTTTCTCATCAAGGGGGGGTCTCCTGTCCCCGGTACAAACACACTGCCTGAGGAAGGCTATGTGTATTTTTTTTGTCATTAACCTTTTTCGGACCACTTATTTATTTATTTTGGTGACGATCTGACCTCCATGCTGCTACTTTGGTTCAAACTGCATCCACCAAACAATATGATTTATCTCGACCTCCCCAAAATAACCAAAATCTGACACGGTGTGAGATGTCTTTTTTAGCTGTTCTGTCGTCATTTCCTGCGATCTTCTTCATTCAGTCAGTCAAAATGAATGAATGAATGAATGGGCGTTTCTTTGACTATAGAGAGGCGAAGTCCCTCCCCTTCCGAGGGAGCTCCTGGGACCCCGGAAGCGGAAACATATACATTGAAGTCAATGGAGAGATAAACGTTATCTATTGATCCCGTTTGAATTGTGCCACGAATTACACATATGATGTTTGTCATTTTAAAATATAATTTTGCAAGTCAAAAAAATAATAATGTGTGGTAAAACTGTGAAGTAACACATTTTTTTTGTGTGAAACGCTGAATGAACTACATCTCCGGTCTAGCAGTAGTGACGGCCATCTTGGTGACGTGTGTTGTTCTGTCTTGTCAACAAAAGGATTGACTACGCTCACTATCACCACAATGAAACACGTCCAGAAGAATGTCATGCAAAGCTGCCTGCCTGCCTTTGATTCTCTCTGAACTGCCTGGTCTTTTTAATGTTTAATGTCAACCATTTGTGCAGATAGCGTGAAGTAGAAAAGATCGCCGATACTAGCGTTAGCGTTAGCATTTCTCCCCCAGGCTTAAATGGTGTATTATGATCACACCGCTGTGACAGTACTCTTCAAATGGTTCACGAAATATGACTACTACTCTTACTGTTTAACATGTTGGGTTACTTGATGTTACTTATTGTTAAGGCTAATAAAAATGACAAGGCTGTAATGCTAACTAACGTGCTAGCTACTAGCTAGGTAGCTAACTTGATCCAGCCACTCCTGTTCCTTTCATCAGACGGGAGGCGAAAGAACGAGCAAGACCCATTGCTGGTATGATAACAACCTGGTACTAAGCATGCAGGCATCTTGTTAAAGTTATCTTATCTTAGCCAGCGCCATATAGATAGATGATATCTATATTAGCTATCTCTTAGTGGAGGAAAACAATGGTGACATCACTTACGCGACTCTGGGATTTGTAGTCTTTCTAGTTGCGTATTTTTCATAGTCTTATATTTCAACAGTTTTACGACAAACTGTGACTTTTCTTACATGGAAAGGATTGTTTAAGATTGACAAACATCATATGTGTCATTCGTGGCACAATTCAAACGGGATCAAAAGATAACGTTTATCTCTCCATTGACTTCAATGTATATTTTTCCGCTTCCGGGGTCCCATGGGCTCCCTCGGAAGGGGAGGGACTTCGCCTCTCTATTTATAGGCAAATATGGGCGTTACGTGAAGCCCCCCCCCCTCCGCAGCAACTCTATATCCACCAGTTAAAGGAAATACAACTAATGTGTGTTATATTAGCTGTACAATTTACCACATATGGTGTTCTTAGTTTCCATACCTCCTGTGTTTTACGAGCGACATATCAAGTATTGGCAAATGGCATAAAACACGATTAAACATGTATTGAATATATATAAAACCATGCTCGTATCTACAACCTATAGAAATGCAAAACGTCGTCAGTTTAGACGTAATTCTATCCTCCTGCTTACCGCATCATTTATGAGAAAACATTTCATAATATTAACACAACATATTCGAGGTGGTTTTAAATAACATATCCGTATTTATTTATTTCTCCAAGTTATGTTTTTGTGTGCACTGAGGAGTCTCAAACAGGCGTTTGTTAAATCATTTTAAGATTGGCTTTAATCAATGTTTGAAAATGAATTCTTCATATATGATAAATGAGAGGTAACATTTTATTTATGGTATTATTTCCACATATTTCTCTCCATTCTTCCTTCTCCCAACGGTGTCGCAGTTTCTCATCTCTCCCGTTGTTGTGCTTAGTGAGTACGCATGGGTTAGAGCAGGCCTATTCAACTGGCGGCCCGCGGGCCAGATGCGGCCCAGAACCAACTCCCGAGTGGCCCAGCCTCCCGTAGCCAAATTCCTACAGACCATGAACGCAACACTCCGCGTTGCATAGAAACCACTAAACCACAACGCAGCACGTTTTTTGAAAGTGCATCTAGTGGTGCTAGTAACGGTGGTCATATGATAGTGTTACAGGCTTGGCCTGTCACTTTAAGAGTAGCAGCCGCAAGGGCTTGTGGGTTTTGGAGTCTGTGTGTGTGTGAAATGTGATGGCCAAGGCGAAGTGCGGAGTAATGAAGAGAGAGACGAAAGTATAGAGAAAGTGGTCAGAAAAGGACAAATAACTAGTCTGTATGGTCTGTATGTATGCAATACAGTGTCATTGTAACTGACTCCTGTGAAGAACGTAAATAAACGGAGGTTCTTCCCACGGCACCCGAACGCCCCGTCTTCATCTTTTTCCCCCTTGAAATGTCTGGGCAGCTGGTTACCGGCTGACAACGAACCAAGTCAGAAACTACCGGTGTGTATCCGAAACTACGGTTTCGGTGCCGAGATACCGTCAGTACAAAAGGTAGCTCGTCCGAGATTTTTTTTTCTACGGGGGAGAAGAGTGGAGTGGATTTAATGGCAGCGTTCGGAGCTAACGCTAATGCTAATCACAGACTGAGACAAGCTGATGCAGCTAACGGAAAAAGCCCACGGAAAAGCTCTAATCCATTCTTGGTGATTATTGATGAGGCTGGTCAAAGTAAGGTGGACATGTTTGACCAGACAATTATGGATTATACTAGCTAGTCGGAGCCGCAAGCTACGCCACGCCGCCGGAACCATCACTGGCGCCAACTAACCCTTTCATCATGCCTACAAAGGAGCAAGTACAGCCAAATAGTGAGTTTCAAACCCCCTTTCCACCAAAATGTGACCGTTTAATGAGCATGGGATCAACTTCAGTTAAACCAGCTCATCCTTTCACCTCCATGGACTATAACCACTCTATGCCAACCATCCCAAGTTACTCAGCTCATTCACAGTGCCTTCAGCCGCCAGTGTTACCATTAACACCCTGTATGCAGCAGCCTGCCACACTGCCTTGTAAAGTACAAGCTCACACATGCTCAGCTGTGCACTGTGGGACTGCACCTGGCCAGTGTGAGTGTGATCAGCCTAACATGAGGAGAGCTTGGCCTGAACCACGCAGCTCTGCAGCTCGTGCAGCTCGTGCAGCACACAGAGAGGACTATATGGACACAAGTGATGACGATGAACACCGTGGACACAGAGAGAGAATACCAACATTACGCCCAAGACAGTTTGATGGGGCTGGCTCATGGAGAGACTTCCTCTTCCATTTTGAAGGATGTGCTGAGGCTAACCACTGGTCAGAGAGGACTATGGCTGTGCATCTCAGATTCAGCTTGACTGGACCCGCGGCTGCCATCATCCACAAGAACCCCAGATCTGCTCGCTGGAGTTATCAGCGATCGATAACACTTTTAAATTTGATAAACAGGTCAGCAGCGTAGTTAAAACCTGCTTTTTTAAAATACGACTATTGGCTAAGACCAAGTCGTTTTTATCTTTTAAAGACTTGGAAAGGGTTATCAACGCCTTTGTAACCTCAAGGTTGGATTACTGCAACGGTCTGTATGTGGGTATGGACCAGGCCTCAATTAGACGCCTGCAGCTAGTGCAGAATGCAGCTGCACATCTTCTTACGGGCCACAAAAAGCGTGACCACATCACCCCAATTCTGGCCTCATTACACTGGCTTCCAATTCGGTTCCGAATTGATTTTAAACTCCTTTTATTTGTTTTTAAACCACTAAATGGGCTGGCTCCGGCGTATATAGCTGAACTCCTCCAGCGCTACACCCCAGCCAGAGCCTTAAGGTCTGCTGACCAGCTGCTGCTGGTAGTGCCCCAGACCAGGCTCAAAACCCGAGGGCGCCGAGCCTTCGCAGCAGCTGGCCCCAGGCTCTGGAACACGCTGCCCCTCCATGTGAGGTCGGCCCAGACCCTGGGGGTTTTTAAATCAACTCTAAAAACTCACTTCTTCTCTCTGGCCTTCTAGTCAGAGCGGAGCACGACTCCTGACATTGCCTTGTGTGTTATTTTTATATTTGTGCTGTTGTATTTGTTGTAAAGTGTTTTTATTGTAAAGCACTTTTATTGTATGTACAGCACTTTGGCTCGACCAAAAATCGTTTTAAAAATGTGCTTTATAAATAAAATTTGATTTGATTTGATGGTGAGTGAGATTGAGGCAGCCTACGGACCGTGTTCAGAGCATGCTGCTGCCATAGGCATTGAACTGAGACAGAGAGTCAGAGGACCGGGGGAGGCCCTGCACCTGTTAAGAGACGACATCTATGAAAAAGTTTCAATTGTGTATGCTGACCGTAATGAGTCGGAGCAGGACGTCATCAGTGTGGAGATTTTCACCAACGCCCTTGCCGATGCAGACGTGATCCAAAGACTACTAGAGGATAAGCCGCGCACCTTGGCTAGAGCCTACGAGATAGCCCACAGGTATGAAGCCACCAGACGGGCTGCCAGAGCCGTCACACAGCTAATGCAGTCTGGTTATCACAATGCTGCAGAGCGGAGACCCAGGGCAGCTATGGTGCACGAAAATGCTAATGTTTCCGCCTGTATGGAGGCTTTCGGGGTGGCTGAAGAGTGGGCTGCGGAGCCCGCTAGCACCCAGAGTAAAGCACCGAGGTTCAACCAGCAGTGGTCGCCTAACAGAGCTAAACCTGTACAAATGAACTCGAGAGAAGTAATTTGCCACAACTGCTCTGGTGTGGGGCACATACAAAGGAACTGTCCCTCTTCCCGAAAACGCAAACAGCA
Source organism: Gobionotothen gibberifrons (assembly GCA_943591055.1). Classification (NCBI taxonomy): domain Eukaryota; kingdom Metazoa; phylum Chordata; class Actinopteri; order Perciformes; family Nototheniidae; genus Gobionotothen; species Gobionotothen gibberifrons. The sequence goes on along the minus strand of CALSBZ010046893.1, from coordinate 664,714 downwards.
TGCACCTAATAACACTCCAGCTCCTGACTCAGGTACGGTGGTCACATGCAATAAAGGCTCTGATGATGACATGAGTATCCGGATACTGATACAGGGACATGAACTGTGTGCTCTGCTCGACTCTGGCGCTCTGAGGAATGTACTCCCCCTCCGCCACTTCAACGCCATTCCTGTTGAATCGAGGCCTCAAATCCAGCCATCCATCGTACAAGTGCTACAAGGCATCGGTCCTGAGAGCATCGCTGTCCGAGGGGAAGTCAACCTGCCAGTTCAAGCCGGAAGCAAGGTAACCAATGTGAACTTTATTATGGCAGACACAGCTGAAAATACAGAGGTTATCCTGGGGCACCCTTTTCTGCTGCAGTCACATGCTCACTTGGACTATGGTCGCAGGGAAATCACCCTCTTTGGTGAGAGAGTGCCTCGCGCAAAACCCAGCAGACAGCCTGAAGTGCACCTCGTCAGGGTATCCCGCACAACAGTATTGGAGTCGGGGTGTGAGTATGTGGTGCCTGGTACTGCCCGCCTCCGCTCTGCTGTTAATAAAGATATGATGCTGACCCCCACTAAAGGCTTTATTGAGAGACAGCACGTCCTGGCAGCCCGTGTTGTTGTACACACCCGGCATTCCTCCAACATTCCCATGCGGATTTACAATCCTGGTCCTGCATCTGTTACTCTGAAGAGAGGGGTGGTGGTCGGAGTTCTTCAGCCAGCGGAGGTGTTGGGAGAAGTGGATCTCCATCCGACCAAGTCCCCACTAACATCAGACCCCAATGACTTTCCTGTTATATCTGTGCCCAGTCATCTACAGGACATGTATGCAGAGAGCTGTGCTCACCTGTCTGAGGAGGACAGAGCCGGGCTAGCTCACGTGCTACGAAGGTTCGGTGATGTCTTCTCCACCGGGCCCACTGACCTTGGACGCACCAGCTTAGTGCAGCACGACATACAGACTACTCCTGGGCAGCCTGTGAAGCAGCCGCCACGGAGAATGGCAAGAGACAAACAGATTGCTGCAGATCTGCAGGTACAGCAGAGCCTGGAGTCTGGTGTAGCTCGTCCCAGCAACAGCAGCTGGGCTGCACCTATTGTCATGGTGAGGAAGAAAGACCAAAGCCCGCGATTATGTGTGGATTACAGACCCCTTAACGAAAGGACTATTAAAGATGCCTATCCCCTGCCACGTATTCAGGACACTCTGGACACACTGTCCACTGCCAGGTACTTCAGTACACTAGACTTGACTTCAGGCTACTGGCAGGTGGAACTAACACCAAGGGCCCGCAAAGCCTCAGCTTTCTGCACTCGCAAGGGGCTATTTGAATGGAACGTCATGCCCTTTGGACTGTGCAATGCACCGGCCACGTTTCAGAGGCTAATGGACAGAGTATTAGCGGGATTGCAGTGGGAGACTTGCTTGGTGTATCTCGAGGACATCATCGTCCTGGGGCGGGACGGTTCCGAAATGCTAAGCCGGCTCAGTGAAGTGTTCGCCAGGCTACGAGGAGCAAACCTGAAGCTGAAACCGTCAAAGTGCTGCCTTTTCCGGGAGAAGGTGGGTTACCTTGGCCACATTGTCTCAGCCCAGGGTGTGTCTACTGATCCAGAGAAGGTGAAGAAAGTGGCAGAGTGGCCTACGCCTCGTAACATCTCTGAGGTACGTCAGTTTGTGGGCCTGGCATCATATTACAGACGCTTTGTGGAAAACTTTGCTACGATAGCTAAACCTCTTCACGAGCTGACCAAAAAGTATGCACGATTTAATTGGACAGAGGAATGCCAGGAGGCATTCACAGAGCTGAAAGGACGACTGTCAACAGCTCCTGTCCTAGGCTACCCCCTTGACAGCGGCGAGATGCTTCTCGACACCGATGCTAGTGACTGGGGAATCGGAGCAGTCCTCTCCCAAATCCAGGGGGGCGAGGAGAGGGTGCTAGCCTATGGAATCAGGAGGTTGTCAGCCACAGAACAAAACTATTGCACCACCAGACGCGAACTTCTGGCAGGCGTGGAGTTTGCCTGTCACTTCAGACAATACCTGCTTGGCAGACCATTCACTCTCCGGAGTGATCACAGCAGCCTGCGCTGGTTAACCAGGTTAAAAGAACCAGAGGGACAGCTGGCCCGCTGGCTAGAGAAGCTGGCAGAGTATGATTTTCAGGTGGTTCATCGACCGGGGAGACACCACCAAAATGCAGACGCACTTTCCAGGAGGCCCTGTAGGGAGTCGTGCCCCTGCACAGTGCCAGAGCATGACAGCGAGCGACACCAGCATAAGGGGGTCCAGTGTGAGCTGACGGACAGTACAGCTGAAGTTGCCATATATACTCGCACAGAGCAACCTCTAGTGGGGGTGGCTGAGCCAGAGTTTCCTCCAGTGGGGGTAGCTGAGGCGGAGTTTCCTCCAGTGGGGGTAGAGGATGCCTGCAGTGACAATAATAACAACTATGACCTGCTAAATCCAAGCATCAACTGGATGAGTGATATTCCCAACACCAGCTTATTCTCTGGTTGGACTCAAGAACAGCTGAGAATGGCTCAGGAATCTGACCCTGACATTGCACCAGTAAAAAAGTGGATGGATGAAGGGAGAGGCCGGCTGCCATATGCAGACATAGCACACTTTAGCCCCGCTACCAAATCATACTGGGCACAGTGGAATAGACTTAACCAGAAAGATGGAGTGCTAATGAGGAAATATTGTAGCACTGAAGGAACAACGTTTTACCCCCAGATTGTGCTGCCTCATATGTACCGCAGTTCAGTGATGGAGCAGATGCATGATGGTCCTGTGGGAGGCCATTTTGGAGTAGAAAGAACTCTCACACGCCTGCAAACCAGATATTTCTGGTATAACATGAAAGACGATGTCACACTCTGGTGCCGCACCTGCCCCAGCTGTGCTGCTAAAGCTCGCCCAAAGAAAACTCCTCGAGCGGCTATGGGCACGGTGCGAGTCGGTGCCCCCATGGAGAGGATTGCAGTTGATGTGATGGGCCCTTTAAATGAAACAGAGAGACACAATAGCTACATACTAGTAGTGCAAGACTACTTCAGTAAGTGGGTAGAAGCCTATCCAATCCCAGACCAGCAAGCATCCACGGTGGCAGAAAAGATCGCCTCTGAGTGGGTGTGTAGGTACGGAGCTCCCCAGTGCTTGCACAGTGACCAGGGCACACATTTCGAGTCAGCTGTTTTCCAGGGGATGTGCGAGCTGCTGGGGATTGACAAGACTCGAACTACCCCAGCAACTCGACACAGCTCCACCGGATTGACACCAAATATGATGCTTTTTGGAAAAGAAGTCACTGAGCCAGTCGACCTGGTTGCTGGTTTGCCACCTGACAATGACAATATCGACACTAACACCCCCCCTCAATATGTCATGAAACTGAGAGAACGTCTGGAGCTGTCTCACCAGCTGGCACGAGAAGCTCTTGGGAAATCTGTTGAGCGAGCTAAAAGACAGTATGACAAAAACATTTGTCAAACCCAACACAAAGTGGGAGATGCAGTCTGGCACCTGATTAAAGGCAACACAAGGGTTAAAAACAAGGTACGAACGTTTCTGCCATCCTATGAGGGCCCTTACTTCATTGTAGGCATGTTGGATGACCTGATCTATAGACTCAAAAAGAGCCCCAGAGCCAAAGTCAAAGTTGTCCACCATGACAAGCTCAAGCCTTACTATTCCAGGACCCCATTAGACAACAGCTGGGTGTTCAAAGACACAGAAGCCTGGGCGCCTGTCGAGGTGCCGCCCCCTCAGCCAGACCTCAACTCATCTGACACAGTCATCGGGCCTCTCCACCTGTGGGACCCCCCATCAGACGCAGAAGATCCAGCTGTGGAGACCCTCGAGGACCCAGGTTCTTCACCGCCAGTTACGCCGAGCAGCAGCTGGCTTCATGACAGACTTCCTCTGACTCAGCGCCCTTCCAGGGCCCCGGCCAGTGGTCCACTACGGATTTCCACCCCTCTACAGAGACCCCAGCGAGTCCGCAGAGCTCCTGACATGTTAGGTGACTGGGTCAGTCACTAGGGTTTGTTAAAGTTTAACCTGAGTCAGGGTGTCAGCAGGTTAGTTCCTAACTCAGTAAAAGAAAAAGAAAAAATAAAGAGTTCCAGAGTAATTCTATGCTCTTAAGCTAAAGTTATTTAATTATATTGTTATACATCCACAGTTTGTGGTTCTATTTAATTTAGTTGCCTGTGGTAATGAGTAATGTGGATACTGTTTTACTGCTTTGACATTTGATGCAGGATGTAACTGGTTAGAGAAACCAAACAGATGGTAAGATTGCTTGTTTGACAATTGTAATGCCTAAGAGCCACACCATATAGAGTGAAGTCACACAGTGTTTAATTTATCTGGGTTGATTAACGACATCACAGTATGTTATGTACATGTCAGTATGTGTGTTTATACACCTTTGAAACGTAAAAAAAAAAGGATCTATGCAGTATGCTTCGTGGACATTTTTATGGACATTGCCTCATGATTCAAGCTGTTTCCACAGCAAGGAAGACGCCTTCAAGGACTGTGGGAAATGGGGATTATTGTGGGGAATGTGTTGCCATTAATGTTTCATGCTTTCCTTTTATAATGTTTATATGCTGAAGTGATGTTAAAGGTTTTATCATCATCCAGAGTGGGGGTAGTGTTACAGGCTTGGCCTGTCACTTTAAGAGTAGCAGCCGCAAGGGCTTGTGGGTTTTGGAGTCTGTGTGTGTGTGTGAAATGTGATGGCCAAGGCGAAGTGCTGAGTAATGAAGAGAGAGACGAAAGTATAGAGAAAGTGGTCAGAAAAGGACAAATAACTAGTCTGTATGGTCTGTATGTATGGGATGCGGCCGCTGAATTGGGACACGGCCTGTACAGTGTCATTGTAACTGACTCCTGTGAAGGACGTAAATAAACGGAGGTTCTTCCCACGGCACCCGAACGCCCCGTCTTCATCTTTTTCCCCCTTGAAATGTCTGGGCAGCTGGTTACCGGCTGACAACGAACCAAGTCAGAAACTACCGGTGTGTATCCGAAACTACGGTTTCGGTGCCGAGATACCGTCAGTACAAAAGGTAACATAAATCACAACGCAGCACGTTTTTTGAAAGTGCATCTAGTGGTCGATTGATTGATTGATTGAAAAGTTTATTAACAGCTTGTATATTGGGTACAGTACAGTACAGCTCAAAACTAGTGCTAGTAACGGTGGTCATATGTGGTCAACTCTAAAACATGTCTCTCTCAAACCTGAAGCGTAAACAGAGACAAAACGGTCATTGATCTTGTGGAGCAGATGCGCGCATTCCAAGTCAAGCTGGACCTTTTCGCGACCGACTTGAGTACGGGTCGGATGCTGCATTTTCCGACGCTCCCCAAACACATCACATCCCCGGCATAAATCACGGATGTGATAACAGATTTCATTGTGAGGTTTAAAGAGAACTTTGCCGGTCGATTGGATGGACTTGCTCTGCCCACAGAGGTGATGGGCTTTGCCAGAGACCCCTTAACGTATTGACATGCATTCATCCGTAACCATGGCACAAGAGCAGCGCACTAACGGGCCAGCGAAGTTTTGGAGTGACGTCAACAAACAGCAGTTCCCTAACGTTCAGAAAGTAGCGATCTGCGTGCTCAGTATGTTTGGATCAACATACAAATGTGAATCAAGCTTTTCACACATTAACTCAATAAAAAGTAGCACTCGCTGCTCCCTGACTGACAGCACTCTTCACCAATGTTTTAGGATTGCATTGACATCCTATGAGCCAAAAATCACTGCTCTTGTTCAAAACAACAAATTGCACTTCTCCCATTGAGAAAGTCAGCGATGACAAATCACAAATGAGGTGATAGTAAGCACCTAGTTTACTATAGTAGACGTGTAGTGTAGTATTCATTCATATGTTAGTTACCATTATCCCTTGTTATGGGTTTGTGCACTGAAGGGTTTGGCAGTTCTTTTTGTATTCATTTAAATTAACTTTGTAATGTGTCTGGGTCAAATGTGACCAAAACGTAGCCTATGATTTTTTTGTTATTACTTGAAAAGTGAAAAAATAGTATTGCTATAGTACTACCTCTTTTTGTTACATTGGAGCTCTTTAACTGGTTGTTAATGCACTTTTTGATGTGCATGTGTCATATGTATCCAATTTTATTTTGTATGTGAGGACATTTATTAAGACTGCTATTATTGTATTCAGTTAAATGCACTTTGTGATGTGCCTGGTTAATAAAAAAAACCCTGAATATTTGACTTCTAAAGCAAACAAATGTAATGCTACAGTACAACTGAGCACTTTTTTTCCAGATTCTGTTCAATTAATGCTAATTTGTTGTGTTTTTATGCACTTTTTTACGTACCTTTGTTAGATGAACAATGAATAAAAATTGCATGCTTTTCATCGCAGTAATATGTGTTGGTTTAAAATGTGTCATTACCCGCTTTTTACAGGCCGCTGAATGTCTGGCCCAGCTGAATTTTGTTGTTATAAAATCTGGCCCAACTGAATGTGTACTTGAATAGCCCTGGGTTAGAGTTACATGTTAGTGACATGTAATGTAAAAATGCTGTGATTCACAACACGACTTAATATTACAAGAAATCATCAGTCGTACGCCATTTTTTGAGCGTATATCCCTTTATAAATGAGGCCCCAGAACAGCTAAAAAATACCTCATTCACACCAACGCAACTCCGGTTCAAGCTCCGTGTTAGAGCTTTTCAGGTTCTGAACCGGTTCTTCGGTTTAGCTCTGGCTCTTTTCACACCGCCCAGAGTCCACTGGTAATGCGTCATGACGTAACCATTTGCGTGCCTGCTTCATAAAGCCAAAGCGGATGAAATCAGTTGCATTCATTTCTTATGGCTCTATATCTGCAGCTTTTCCGGAGTCATTTCTGTGGTTTAGAGTAGACTATATTCTTATAAAAAAGTGTACTCGTGTCAATAAAGTTTTTTTTTAAACACAACTGCTTCCGAGGTCGGTCTTATTTCTTAAGGTGGACTGAACCATGAGTGTGGAGTAACGTTGTATCTTTCATTTAAATGAACTGTAGCCTTCACCCAGGTATGTAACAGCTGTTCTCAAATGAACACGTGAAGTAAAGTTTAATATTTTTTAGTTTTATAGATTTATAATGAGTTATAATGAGAGGTGATCAACGTGAATGCTCCGGTTCCACCTTAACAGGCAGACACGTTGCTTCACCATGAGCAGAAACCTTTATATATACAGTCTATGGCAGAAACACTGAAACTCTGAAACTCTTGTTAAGTTTCTCCATCGTTGTGTACAAACTGGATAAAACGTGGGCTTTTTGTTGTTGTTCAGGAGTTGATCCTGTCTCTTCCCCCGCCTCGACGTAAGCGTAACGTATGCGGTGCTTTTGCTCTGGCCGGACAATGTTTTGGTGCTTGAAACGAACCGGATTCCGGAGGCTGCTCCGCTGCAGTGTGAACACGAAAACCCGGTGCTTTTCAAGCTCCAGCTCCAAACCGGCCCTGAAACACCGTTGGTGTGAATGAGGTTCAAACATTGCGTAGAAACTGGTGTACGCAATTTTTTTAGCGTATATCCCTTTATAAATGAGGCCCCTGGTCTGTCAGAAGCGAGGTGGGCGGGGCTTTTCAGAGTACTTTTTACACTACGTCTTTACACTACGTCTTTTTCACCAACACTTGGGGGCTTGCGGCGCATTTTACTCTCGTAGGTGTTGTAATAACTCTGAAAGAGTCTATTAACTTTGACAATGAATATTTAACACTGGGGAATTTACTGTGTAGGTCAACAATCACACGAGTCACTCAAATATGTTTGGCGTTAATTTGCCTTTTTAAGTTTGAAATAAATTATTAAAGTATATATACACAACTTCAGAGGTGGGAGAAGTACACAGATCTTGTACTTAAGTAAAAGTACCACAGTGTAGGAATACTCTGTCACAAGTAAAAGTCTGGCAATCAAAAGGTCAATCAAGTAAAAGTTCAAAAGTATTAGTATCAAAATAAAGTAAAAGTACTCATTATGCAGATTTGCCCATTTCAGAATAATATATATTATATGTTTTGATTATAATTGTTGATGTATTAAAATGTTTACCAAAGCTGGTAAAGGTGCAGCTAGTTTTAATGACTTTGTATACTGCAGGGTAGCTTGTGACTTTACTCCAGGTGGAACTAAAGTCTGATTTAAGTTGCAAAATCTGCAAAGTAACTAAATATATAAACTAAATATAGTACAGTAAAAAAGTACAATATTGACCTCTGAATTGTATTGGGGTAAAGGTACAACGTAGGAGGAAATTACCAAGTAAAGTACAAGTACTTCAACTGATTTCATGGAAATGTATATAAAAATTGCTCTAAATATAGAGAAAAACTTGGCTTGGAACAATGGTTCCCAACTTAAACTCATTAGAAAAAGAACATTAAACTAATTTCTGATAAGCAGAACTACCTTCTAATATTAGCTTCTTTCTTGAGAAATTATACAGTTTTGCTCTTTCAGCCTTTTAAAATGTATTATAATTTCAGTATACAGGAAAATTATTGAACCTATGAGGAAGGATCGCAATGTATTTCTTCATTTTAAAGGTACCCTAGCCTGAAAGATATGCAATCACGTATACTATCAATGTGAGAGGGATATCAAAATGTTATACATATTTAACTGGCTGTAGAAGTTCTGACGCACAAAAAGGAAAAAGAAGATTCTCTGGGTAAAGCTTATGAATACTAACTGCTATCGCACGTACAAATGTGTGCTTTGTTATTTTGATCACTGGTGGTGCTCATACAATTTCACTTCATTGATAATATGTTATTACTGAGGAAATATATAAATAACACCCAATGAAGAAGCAGACACATGCTGTTTTGATTGTAGATTGTGTGAGTGTGTGTTTCTGAGTGTACAGGTCCATGTCTCTGTTGGTTTACAGTATGTGTGTGTCTTGGTGGGATGGTTAACAAGAGACCAGAGAGCACATATGGCCTGAACAGTTGGGGATGGAACTCAGAAATCCCTCATGACATGGCAGATAAAAATAAAAACGGGGAAGAGACACACTAAGAGATGTGGAAAATGACAGATAGAAAATGTGTTCTACTGCGACATAACAATATAATATGCATTTTTGAGGATAATATTCAAAGAATTGTCCATTTGTGTGTGTGCACGCATGACTGGGGAGAGGAGTGACATGTAATGTAAAAATGATGTGATTCACAACACGACTTAATATTACAAGAAATCATCAGTCACGAGTGCATTCAAGATCATGTGACAATATTATTCAAATATTAGATCCTGCAAGTTGATGTTGGAGGATGTGAATCATTTTGTTGTCATCAAAAAAATAAGAACCTTAGAAGTGCTAAAACAAAAAACAATTCCTTTTCTTTTTTCTTGCGCTGTTCTGTAGCAGGAGTATTTTTAACAGCTATTGAAGCACACTGATTCGTTACTTCTCCTTATTTTTGGGGTCTTTGAATGGAACTGAAACTTACAGTTGCACCTTTACGTGGTCATGTTTAAAATAAAAATCACCTAGTACCCTGAAATGTGAAACTCTACGTTGTTCAAAAATATTTTTTTTCTGGAGTTAAAGCAACTGTGGCCCATTACATTTTTGATTCTGAGATTTAGCTGCACACGATTAGGGATTTTAACATCAATTTTCCCTCCACCTGTATATTTTAATAGATTAATTGAAAATTGAGTTTTGCCATTTTCATCGATTTGTACGTTTAAAAACAATTATTTCTGTTATTTCAGTTGGATGTGTTTAGTTTTGTTATACTTTTACTTCATATTGGTTATTTCTAACAGGAAATATATGATAACACAAATATAAAACCTGAAACTGTCTTATTTTTTATAAGTTTGTGGTGATTAATGTGTTACTTAACTTTTTTTGTTTTTCTTTGATGATTGTATGTGATCGTATGACTAAGTTATCACTTTGCTTCCTTCTTGGCCAGATCACTACTGCTTAAATTGTTATCATTCATGAGCCACAGAAAATTACGTAATTGATTCCTCACATGACATCCTTCCAATTGATTTGTTTCGGTAATGGTATCCTGCAAATCACTACAACATTTTAAATATAGGTTATGCTACTAAAACTGCCAGCTTTCCAAACGTTTGCTCTGTAATCAGTTTATGTATGCATGTGTGCAGAACAATGATGGGACTTTATTTGGTAACTATTGAAAATGTTTATCCTAGTGTAAATCAAGGCCCTATTTCCTTGCTCAACAGATCTGGTAGTAATAATTTATGATTCCAATTACTTTATTTACAATATAATATAGCCTAACAATTTCCTTAGCTGCATGTGTTTGAATGCATCTCTGGATATGTTGATTGTAAATGTATTTGTTTTTATTTATTTATAGAGTAAAACAACAACAAAACAATCCTTGTAAGTCAGACCAGTAAGGTTGAAGCCTAATGAAGAAAATAGCCGGTCAACGGCAACATATTTATTTATTTGGGTTGGTGAAAATAGGGTGTTATGAACACCACACAGGACGGGTTGCAGGTAGTACCAGTCCCGTCCTGACCGGGATACACTCCGGAATCCACTCCGGGTTTCCCCTCTGTTCCTCAGCGGGCTCCTCACAGCCTCTAGCTGGTTTTTACTCAACTCCTGTCCTGATATCACTCCGCTGGCATGGTGGAGAAGCGGACCTGATTATAGTGATGGTGGCAGGCGGCAGCAGCCAGTGACTACAGACTTCCGCCACTGCTTCCCATATCCGCGTTTTACGCCGTCTGGGCTACTCTAGTTGCTTCACAACCGGACTACCGAGGGCGCTTGTGCTCTTTCACCCAACTAAGCAACATCTTCACCGGGATTTCTTTCAAACCAAAACCATATGAGATGCAAGTTCACTGGGAAACTCCTGAGCCCGTTCGTTTCAGGCAGCAAAACTTTTTCTCAAAGGACAACACCGTAACACGGCGGGTGGACTGTTGCTGCTGCTGCTGCTCCGCGGGACGGTGTGTGTGTATATCACCGTAGAGTGCCTGCAAACCTCCATACCTTTGCGGTTTTGTTGTTATTTTCAGCGGAGTTGTTGTTAGCAGCGTGGCAGCAGCTTTATTGTTCAGTTTGGGGCTTGCTCGGCTCACTCCGGCTGGGTGTTATTTGTGTTTTCGGGAGCGGTTTGTTTGGAAACATTGTCGAGGAGGGAAGAAGAGACGGTCATTCTCCTAAACATATGACTGCTCTGCTCAAAGCCCTTTAAACCTTCCCGGTTGGTGCTTGCTTCGGCGGCTCTTGTCGGTTCCACATTCCCTCCGCTGTCCGGCTGCTTGGGACCCTTCACGGGGGAGGACAGAGGGGGACACTCGGTAGTGGAGGTGGAGGAGGAGGTGTCCGGAGGAGGAGGTGGCGGTGGTGGCTTGACGGGGAGAAAAAGTTCTTCCAAAATAGCAGCCATTCGGCCTAGTGATGGGGGACTTCGCCTCCCCCGCTGCCGGACCCAACGGCAGTATCTGCATCAACAACAGCATGAACCCGGGCGCCGGGAACGTGGTGCCCGCCGGAGCGGTGGGCATACCTAAGCACAGCACGGTGGTGGAGAGGCTGAGGCAGCGGATAGAGGGCTGCCGGAGACACCACGTTACCTGCGAGAGCAGGTACCAGCAAGCGCACGCCGAGCAGCTGGAGATAGAGCGGAGGGAGACGGTCAGCCTGTACCAGCGGAGTCTGGAGCAGAGGGCCAAGAAGTCGGCCGGCGGCAGCAGCAAGCAGCCGCAGAGCAAGCAGCAGGACCCGGACTCTGCCTCCTCCATGGAACAGAGGAATAACACGCTCATAGCGGTAAGGACGAGCTCTCAATCACGGCCAAGAATGCCTTATGACACCCTTCACTCACACATAAACATAAGTATACGCTCTGTCTTTCATTGCCCCTCCATCTCTCTGTCCCCTAAAATCTTTGACCCCCAATAAGCTGCACTACTCCTACTACTTGTTCACCACTGTGAAAACTTGTTGAAAACACGTTCACTGAGCGCTGGCAATTGCTTTGGAAACACACACTTCACTTTTTCAAACCAGAGTGCCAACTAGTGCTTTTGTTTACAAAGGAATCCAGCCCCTCGCTGAACAAAACAGGCTTCTGAGGCTTGAATGCTGCAGGACTTGAAAATGACAAGCCTGACAGCTGATATTTGATATTTTGCAAGATCAGTGCTGGTTTGTGCTCAAAGGCACAGCGTTTGGAAGGAAATGCTAATTGTCAAGTTTTCACCTTAGAAACTTCTAACTTACTTCTGGGGGCTGGCTGCTTCTTTTTGCATGAAAACAACTTCTCTTGTTTTGTGTATTTGGTGCAAATTGTTCTGCAATACAGGTTGCTGCATGGTTACTGAACATATTCACAACTTTTTGGGATTCATTCATAATTAACTGTGGAGCTTCACCATAATAACAGTGATCACATGACCCGTTTCACAAGGAGGCTTCTCTTCTACAAATCTGCATGTCCTTGTAAAAAAAAATGCAGCTTTAGCTAAAATAAATATAATAACTCTCACTATCAGCTCAGTAGGTTTTACAGGCATGCTACAGTGATTTCCTGTTGGTAGGGGGCAGTGGTAACATATGGAGGATTGTTCAGTTTCTTATTTGGATCTTGGTGAGAAGTCATTTTTTTTAAATTCATGGGCAGCTCTTAAAATGGTGTAGACAGAGATGAGGACAGACACCTGCAAACTGTGCCTACCCCCCTGTTTACTCCACATCTCTTGTAGAAAAGACCAAAGGATACATATCGGGAATGTCAACATTGTTGTCCCTTTTGTTGCTGCAATGAGCCTAGTTCCTCCCCTTTTTTGAAATGCTAAATCAGAACAACTTTTAATTTCTGTGACTGCCTCAGTTGCTTTTTAGGAGCAACGCAAGCCTGACCAGCTACAGCCGGAGAGAGCAGCAGATTGTAAGAGAGCAGGACCTCCCTGTGGAACCTTGTGGACATTATACCGAACCGCCCATTAGATGGCCGGCAACAAATGCTCAGAGAATGAAGGGATTACTGCTTAAAGACACAGTGGCACCCCTCTGCTCGGCTCAGCTCCCTGTTAATGATGGTGACACCTCAAATGCACACACACACACCATTCAATAGCTTGGTATTGGTACGCGTTTTAAGTTATTTAGGCTTGAATTGTAAAGGAGATGAAAGGAAATTAGATAAAAAGCCTCCCGGTCTTTTCCTCTGAGGAACCGAGCTGCAGCTAGATGGCTGCATGTAGTCACTACAGAAGCAGGCATTCTAGGAAAGCTAAGTGTGTTGGCATTGTAACTACACACACACCACATACTCATGCACCCCCCTCCCCAAACCTGTGGGTGTTGTGTTACACACTGCTTTAGGAAGTAACTGTTGAGAAGGTGCACTTGAAGGCTGTTCCATTGAAGTTGTGTATAAAGATTTCAGTGTGCTCGGCTAAAATGACACAGATGACTCCTTGGGTGTGTGTTCTGTTGGTTTCCAGTGTCAATATGTGTCACTTTATTAAATGTCAGGAATGTTTACAATATAAATAAATACATGAAAATCAATGTGTTTCTTGGAGATAAAAGCAGCAGGACAGTGTTTGATAAATTGTTTTTTCACCTATGGCAGATTGTAGTTATACATCGGAGATAATATACTTGTAATTCCGTGGTTTACACTTCCTTCTAAGTGATTTCTTTTAGCATTTGGTATTGTCTTCTGCATGGTCCCAGTACGCTGCGCTCTGGTCTAATAGTTCTCAGACACACCCACATGGTGGCAGGGGCAAGCCTATAATTATAGAAAGCGTGTGTTTGTTTTTATAGGATAACTATTATTGAGAAAGGAAGAAAGACACTCGGAGCTTCTCCCTTCTTTCCCACCATTTCTTTGACAACCTTCATAGTATATCAGCAAACTACAAAACATTAGATGCTTTCTGCCAGAAACCCTATCACACAGCGCTGGGATAGTCAATGATTCATTTACAAATTAAGAAGTTATGCACTCTTGACACTGTGTATACTCTGGATTTGTTGTCCACAAAATGCAGTAAATTATTGCAAGAAGCAAAGAAGTTGTCCAACTTTGGCACATTGCAAAAGCCCATAATTACAGTAACCGTGGGGGATACTGAAGCCGTGTTGTCCATTGTACGTACACACAAACAAACCTCATACTTACAAAGTGATGCTCAACAGTGTCTTCCACATAAACACAAGATTCACACAAGGCTTATTAATTACCGTACTAATTTACTACATATTACACACTAACTAACTTTGAAAATTGGTACAGTCAATTATTAAAAAATACTCAGAAAAAAATGATGGAGTGTAAAGTGTGCAGGGGGATGTGCAGGGTTCACAGAATTAAAAGGACAGAACACATATCATACAAACGTTGGGTGTTAAAGTTTTATGTGCACTGGAAAACATTTCAAGTAAAAATGGGCACATTGTACTACACTATATAACTGAATTATTACAATTTGATACAGTGCTGTATTGGTATTAATAAGATATTAATGCTGAATTGCACAGTTTAAGTGTTTGGCTGTTGGTGGTTGAGTCAAATAAAAGAAAATGTTTCTTCTTGCATACCTACACGATGAACAAGGAATCCAAAAACGGCCAACAAGCCTTGATTAACTGAAGAAAATGGGGGTTCATTTAACAATGACACAACTATATCAAAAAATCAGATTTTGAACTAACTAACTCGTGCAGTATCATCCAAGTCTCATGTGTCCAATCGTATGCTTACTACTTCCCAAACACATGTATTTAAAAAAAACGTACTGTTTAAAACACTCAAGTGCATTACTTGTCCATGTAAGTACTGTTAATGCACGTTTTTTAATGTTGATACACATGGATGGCGGGCCAATCTCAGTCATTAAATCACACAACATAAAAAGAGATATTACTAGGTATTATCCATCTGTGATGACCATTGCACTCTTGCACTGTTGTTGGAGAGATTTGTGTGTGTTCTTCTTATTTATTTTCTGTTATATAATTGCTAGATGCCAGCACAACATTCTAGTCTAAGTACTAATACTGATTGACTGTCACAAATCTGATACATCTGAAAAAACGTTTTCTATCGCTTAAACAAGTTATTTTGTGAAACTTCATTGTGGCTGTATCCAACACGTTATCGTGATGTGACTTTGTCTACATTTGGCTAGTTCCCTAAGGGCAAAAACAAACTACAGAACATGTTCTAGTAGCTGTCATGTTTTCCTCGAGATACTGATGGAAGATCGAACTTATGACCTTTCAGTTACATACACGTGGCTCTGGGGCGAAATGGGTTAAATAAAGTGCAAAGCTAATCATACTAGCAATAAATAAATGTTTTCTGTCATGCACACACATACAAAATATTTAGTCTACCTGTTATGAAAGTTTTTTGCATAATCAGTAATGGTTCAAGAGGGTATGGCAGAAGGCATGGTTCATGTTTAAGTCTTTAAATATTTGCTAAACCAGTTCTCACCCCGACATCGAATACTTTTCCTACTTGGGGCTAGTTACCTAAGGGCATAGACAAACTACAGAACATGTCCTAGTAGCAGTCGTGTTTTCACTGAGATCCTGACGGAACACCAAACTCGTGACCTTTTAGTTAAAGGCACGTGGCTCTGCAGCAACGGGCCACGGTGTTGCTTAAAGAACGAGATGTGACCTGTACTTTCTGACAAAACATCCAGTCAGATGTGGTTACCTAATCGCTAACAAGTTTGCAGCTGAGGGGCCGAGGTGCACAGCGAGGGGCTCGTTAGTTCCTCTAAAACACAGTAGCTCAGGACAGTCTGTCTTCAGCTCTGCTTGCTCTTTGGCATCCACCTCGCTGAGGAATGTC
>CALSBZ010046893.1:628414-643812 GCA_943591055.1 Gobionotothen gibberifrons | reverse complement strand
CGAAGGAGGAGCGGTTCAACTCCGAGTCCCTCCCGGATGACTGAACTTCTCACCTTATCCCTAAGGGAGACGCCAGCCACCCTGCGGAGAAAACCCATCTCGGCCGCTTGTATCCGCGATCTCGTTCGTTCGGTCATGACCCATCCTTCATGACCATAGGTGAGGGTAGGAACGAAAATGGCCCGGGAGACAGAGAGCTTTGCCTTCTGGCTCAGCTCTCTTTTCGTCACAACGGTGCGGTAAAGCGACTGCAGTACCGCTCCCGCTGCTCCGATTCTCCGGCCCATCTCACGCTCCATTGTTCCCCCACTCGAGAACAAGACCCCGAGATACTTGAACTCCTTCACTTGGGGTAAGGACTCATTCCCTACTTGGAGTGGACAGTCCATCGGTTTCCTGCTGAGAACCATGGCCTCAGATTTGGAGGTGCTGATCCTCATCCCATGAAAACTCCTGTTATTGACATAAATGTTATGATGGATTATCAGTAATCATTTCAAAGTGACACAGAGACATTGGATTAACCTTCAGCAGCGTTTATATTCGTTGTAATGCCATTGAACACAACTTTTGATCAGAAAACAGCAAAGGTAAGACGTATTTGCCGTTTTGGCCCCATAAAGTGAAGTTGTGTGTTGTCTTTGCTTGCCTTTGCTGCCATGAGTTTTGGTCGCACAGTGATGATACTTATACAATTGGAATCTCAGCTTCCATATGATCTCTAGTCTGTGCAGATCCGATGAAGTATAAAATATTTCTACCGTGAGTCATGTGCTAAGTGCGTTAGCACTCTTTCTCTTAGTGCTAATTCTGACGCTCGGCGTTAGAGTTGTGTTTTGGTAAAAATTGTTCATATCGTCAGTTAGCTGAGTTTCTTCCCGTTAAGTGGGTATAACATATTAATAGGTTGTTAAATGTTAAGAAGCCCTGAGACACAGTTTTGTGAATATTGTTGTGTTTTGCCCCCGGGGGCTGAGGCATGGGGTTTAACAGGTTAATGGATACATGCATACACCGTCAGCGCACTGTGAAACACACTGTGAAACACACTGTGAAACACACTGTAAGGAGAAGGATTCTAAAGACGACCTGAGTTGTTTCACAGAAACTTGTGTGTCTACAGCAGATGGGACTACCAGTTGTGCGTTTGTACGTTAGAATGTTTGCTCGATGTTGCAGTCAAGTGGCAGAAAGTAGCCAGCATTAGCTCATTTCTACTTCCACTGTTGGACATCAGACATTTCGAGCAACAACATGCTTGTTGTTGCAGTTCCGTGTATCTTACTCTGGCATAAAATCAGCCAAGCTTGTTGTTTAAATGTGCCTGTTAGGGTAAGTCAGAAGGGTCACAAATATGTATCAGAAAATATGCACACTATTAGATTGAAAATGTGGATTGGGTCTGGTTCTTTTGTCACGGCAACCTAATTGTAATGAAGGTCTTGGTTGAACCATTTTAGCCGACACCATCCTGTTATTGTGGTCTTCTGTTACTAAGGAATTCAGAATAATATTAACACTTCAGTGGTAATAACATGCTCAGTAAACATTTTTTAACCAAGACTTGCCAATGTTAGTCTGTTCTGCTTTTATTTCCGTCATCATGAGTGGTTCTAAATCTAATCACCCAACGCCCTCCTTTTCTCACTCATGTGATTAGTTTTTCCCAAGATAATGCTAGAACACACACATCCTTAGCAAATTAGTAACAATATGTAAGTAGCAATTTACTGTTGTAACTTGTGGAGTTAGTTTTAACTGCGTTGTACAGTTTGGTAGAAAAGTGGTTGTGGTTTTGTTATACTTATACTAGTATTAGAACATTTGATATGCTTGGGGCTCTTAAACAAACCATATTGGAAATGTATCCTTGGTGGAATTTCTTACAGCTCAAAGACATCTGAAACATGACATGGGTTCCCAAAAACATTGGAAACTGATGATTTAACCTTCACAATGCAATTTATAATTTTCGAATGTACGCCAAATAGGTTATTTTGTTGTTTGTTAGCAGGGTTATGAAAAAAACCACTGGCCTGATTTTCATGAAACTGGGTGGAATCGTCAAGCATGGTCGAAAGGAAGAACCAAATAAAATGTTGGATCTAAATTACTAATACACATTATTTTTCATTCACTTATGGCAATGGGACCAAGTGTATCCTTCTAGTATTGGGTAACACAGATCACTTCCCTCTCAAATGTTCTGGAGGAGCAGCAGAATATTGGAGAAAGTAGCATTAAAATGATACTTATGTACAGTACTTGGTTATACAGATTGTGGTGTTGTGGTTTCATGGGGAAAACCCAATTACGCTTTTTTGATCTATCTGACTTCCTTTTCATCTCAGACTGAAGCCCTTTTAGTTTTTGATCCATACAAACAAAACCCATTCACCTCTCATCAACATGATTTCTCATCTCCTTTATGCACGCATGGTTAAAGAACACTTAGTCAGTGGTGACTGCTGAGGAAATATCACCTCCTCCTCTTTGACGGACACTTTTCAGCTTCCTGCTTTGTGCCAGGCAACAACTCAGTGACCTTCCTGTTACCTTCCTGTTTGTCTGTTTGAGTCAATCAGGATCTGTTTCAAAGCCCTCCGCCTGGAAAAAATAATTTTCTTGAACCAAATCATATGATCCTCTTCCACCCTTGCCCCCTTATTTCTACATCCACCAGTCACACAGCTCCTACCTCTGTTTGACCTTTTATATTTTCCTCGTTCCTCCCTCCCTACTTTCCTTTCCATCATTCACACCCCGGCCACCTGCGCCTTTCTTTCTCCATCCCTCCCTCCATCTCGTCGTCCCTTGTCTCCAGTGATCCCTGCTTCAGTCTCAGCTAGCAGGCTTAGCGCTCTAAAGCTCTCCAAACGCAGGTCGGTGGCAGGGAGAAATCCAGCGCTAAGAGGGAATTACCTAACACACAGACTCAAGCAACACACACAGACACAAGCTGTTACTGTATACCCACTGATCTGTACACACACACACACATATCTGTTCAATAACCGTTAACAGGTCTGTTTAAAGGAAGCCTGACGATTCTTCATTCAGGCACACTTTTACCCGTATTCGTTTTGAGTTTTCTGTCATTGCGCGAAATGTTGGAGACCGGTATCAGTCGCCTCTTCTCTCCTTTGTTAACAATGACATTTGTTGTTCTTTTGAGGGCTGGCCAGACCCCCTGCACCTTCCTATTGAGCTAGTGTCATGAATTCTTTATGAATGTTTGCGTGTGCAAGTGTGTGTGTGGGGCCCTCAGCTGCATCAATAGCCATTAGTGCAGCAGTCGGGGTAATTGTGCCACAGTGGCTGCAGTGCAGGAGGAAAGAAAAAAACGACATTATCTGATCATACTGCAGAGGGCAATACGGAGAGAAAAGATGGAGCAGCACATTGTGAGGGAGGATATTAAATGTGTGGTCAGACAGTTATGGCTGACATGGTTGCTATGCCGATGTCTGCTAACTGATTTGTAACAGGTGATTTCAGAGTGGGAGTCCTATTGTACTGCAATGGTGGGACCTACAAATATGACAGTGATTGACTGATGGCTTCTCATATTGCCTGAAACCACACCTGGAGCCAACACATGTGGTTGAAAAAGAGCCGAGCTAGATGTTGTCAGTGTCAGCTGATTTATTTTAGCCTCACACCGGCCTGAATCTATTTGTGCAGTTCATTAAATCACAATTTTGAAACAATGTTTTGCGCGTTGTTCTCCATTTTTGGCCTTGGAAACGGTAGTTAAAGCTCACTAAACTCGGGGTCCAATTAACTACTTTGATTTCATCTTGAGATAAGCAAATAGTCTGTTTAGTGAGAGGCAGTTAAAAATGCAAATGGTCCCTGAATTACGATTTTGTTTTGACTAACAGTACGAATGTTGGTAGAGTATTACCAATCCTGTTGTCTGTTCCTAGCTGATACCTGAATTCAATACCAGACCACTAATCACATAACATCCACATTTAATTTTAATTTGCAATGAATTGAAATGTATTGCAATCTATTTGAAGTTCAGGTTGAGTCCTCCTCACATATAAACAAGTGTAGGAGTCTAGATAGCTAAAACAATTCCTTGAATGTTTCGAAAAACTACTAAAAGTACATTTTTATACTGGCCGACTGTGGCTACGAGTTCTTCAATGGGTAGGTTGTGGGTTCGATCCCAGCCCTTGCAGTCAACATGTCGATGTATCTTTGGACAAGATACTTAACCCCAATTTGCTCCCGATGGCATGGCCAACAGTGTGTGAATGTGTGTGAATGTTAGCTTACTTCAGCAAATGGCACATTGCTTTGTATGAATGGAGTGTCAATGGGTGAATGATGACTTGTAGAATGTACATCGCTTTAGGGGTTGTAAAGACTGGATTGCCCAAAATGATGTGGCAATGGCAAATTGACCACTTTACCATCAAAGCTATAATGCCTTGTGTTTTGCCCAAGTAATTTTGCTATTAAACTTAATGCACCGACTATTTTCCTCCAGAGTTGAGAAAAAGGCTATCAACAAACGTAGTATATTAGTTGAGGATTAACGTAGATGTGAAGCCAGAGTGTTCAAAGCGTAAAATGTATATCAGATTGTGTCTTTTAGAACTTCTTGAAGTTGTTATGGGGAGAAAAGGTCACATTTGTAAAATTGAAGCCAGGAATAACATTTCTGATTTTTACTGAAACTGGAGCAAATAGAGTTCTGTGATTGAAACTTCAGAATAAAAAGAGATGTAAAATATCTGACAGATGTACAACTCTTCTTTAGTTCTTCTGTTCTCTGTGGGCACTTTCTGTTCCATTCAGTTGTACTTGTTTTGGTTGGTGATGCATTGAGCCGTGTTTGGTTATGCTGAATACTCCGTAAGCAGCCTGCCTGCAGATCACTTCCTGAATGGTTCCTAAAATAGCAGCAACAACGATCACAACCAAGGAAACACGCCAGCTGCTCTCTTCAAAACCACACTCACTTTCTGCTCACTCCTTAGTCTGGGTTACAAGGATTACCATTAGCTACTTTTAAACACTTTCAGCAACAAATTAATCCAAGCCGTATTTGTAGCAGCAATTCTCTACGCTTAAAATGATAACAGATATGAATAACAAGTTCAAAAAATGTTATGTCTAGCACAATGTCTTAAATTAATTAAAGAAACACAAATTGATCTACAGTTTCCAAAACAAAAATGGAATGTAGGAATCATATCAGGAAATGTAATACAGAGGTATATGAAAATGAGAAGTGTCAGCGAAGATAAGTCAACTACTAGTTACACAGATTATCAATAGCATAGTTATAAATACATAGAAGATCAATACCACTCTCATGTCTGTGTGGTTAATATGAAGCTAGAGCTAGCAAACATGAGCGTTAGCTTAGCTCATAGAGCTGCAACGAGTATTCAATTGATCAATTGGTTAACCAACACAAATATAATCATCAATTATTTTTGATAATCATTTAAATGATATCAGAAAGTAGCAGTTATTATGGGCATTTTCTATTTTTCTTTGTTTTCTATCATATACAAATTATTATCTTTGGGTTTTGGACTGCCCAAAAATATTGTAAAGACATAACCTTGGACTTTGAGAAATGAAGTTGAACATTTTTAACAATTGAGTAATGGGGACAATGATCTGCAGATCATTCCATAATGTAAATAATTAGGGATGCTCCAATCACCACTTTTGGGGCCGATCGCCGATCCGATCGAGTGGGCGGGGCCTATGGGGATCTTCCATTTAAAGTGATGTTTAAAACTCAGTTAATGGGGCTCATTTATGGGATTAGTTT
Source organism: Gobionotothen gibberifrons (assembly GCA_943591055.1). NCBI lineage: Eukaryota > Metazoa > Chordata > Actinopteri > Perciformes > Nototheniidae > Gobionotothen > Gobionotothen gibberifrons. The sequence continues at coordinate 638,009 of CALSBZ010046893.1, read as the reverse complement.
TGTTTCATAAAGATAGAGCACTTTCTCAGAATAAAGCAAAACTAAGAGTTTAAGAGAAGAAAAAAGACGGAGTCAAGCAAAATACATTTAATTAAAAAAATAAAACTATAAGTTGCAAACAAATCATTTGTGTAATCATGTAAACTATAAGTCTTTTTTCTTTATTTTAACATATCTTTTTGTTTGCAGTTCTTGTTGCTTCTTTCTCAATGATCGGACTTTTGCCTCGCTTCAGCTCTCTCGTTTGCGCTCCCTCATTTTTTGTTTTCGACCTTTTTTATGAAACAAAACTAATCCCATAGCTCATTCACTGGCACTTCCACAAACAACAACCAACATAATTATCACATTCAAGTGAAGTACATTATTGAAGTTTACATTAACTTTGGATAATAACATGGGAGAAATAACGGGAGCCTCTCTCTTTCCCTGATCCAGTAATGAGTGACCCGACAGTGAAGAATAAATATATTTATAACTAGTTTAGCTTGTTCCAGATGTAGATAAAATAGCTAAGTGTGTTAGGTCTAACTCTTAGTGTGTGTTAGGTCTAACTCTTAGTGTGTGTTTTGCTCCACTCACCGGTCCGTCACAGCGGGTGGAGCTGCAGGATTTCTGCTTCACACACGTTGCATACCGCTATTTTATTGTCATTTTCCGACACTTAAAATACTGCCAGACTGGTGAAGCCATTTTGGCGAGCTTGAGCTAGCTTGGCACAGAGAAAAGTGTCATGTATTTTACGTCATGCGATCGGCTCTCACGATCGCAAACTTTTTGATTATTTATAGGGATGCTCCGATCGATCGGAGCATCCCTATAAATAATCACAAGTTTCAGCCCTATTAGCTTAGCGTAGACACTGGATGCATCTAGCTTGGCTCTCTCCAAAGTGGAAAATGTGTCCTGCCAACACCCCTTTTCCAATCAAATCATTCTAATTTAACTATCATGTTGCTATTCTTGTGCTTACCCAGTAGAAAAAGCGCTATGAAAATGTGTGAGCATCAGAGGTGCTTGTAGGCTGATTGTATTAGTCTTAAACAGAGACAAGCTACATGTTTCCAGTCTTTATGGCAAGTAAAAGCTAACAGGCTAATGGCTGTAGCTTCATATTTAAACAGCAGACATTAATTTATTAGAAAGCCCACATAAAGTATGTGCACTGCAGCTGGAGTTGTTTATCTTGCACTCCCAATTTTCTATTTAATATTGACCACATTTGCCTTATCTATGTTGCCCAATCCTGCTTTGTCATGATTGCGATGTAGTGAATGTAAACAGAGCGCTGACGGTTGCGTCTGCATTCCTGCTAGAAATAGTGACCATGCTGGACCGTAGTTGGGATGCCCAACATGTTATTGTGTGGTTATGACATATGACCTCGTAGTTGTATGTTTTTTGTTTCCGTTTGAAGATTTGGTATCTACGTCACTGAGAACCTTTCTTTTGTCTCGGCGTCTTCTAGTCTGTCTCTGTTATCTCTACCACTTACTGTGTCCTCACTTAAACTCTGCTTCTTGTTTTTTCTTTCCGACACTCTTCTTTTCACATTTTTCTTCACCCCCCTCCACCTTTTTAGTCTGACTTTCTTCCTCAGCTCAGTGGTTCTGCCTGCCAGCCTTTGTACATCACAGTAACTCCTCAACCTCTGCTTTCTGTACTAGTCCTCCTTCTTTCCTATCTCTCTGGACTCTACTGAGAAGACAACACCAGCAGATGTTTCCTCTACTCTCTGCTGTCACAATTCACTTCAGTGTGTCACACTAAGCACTGGAACTCACAAGATCAGTGCAAGGTAGCAGAAATAGCCAAGACATTTTTTTTCCCTGAAGAGTTTGAGCAGATTTGGGTCAGACGCTGTATGTGTTTTGTCAAGTGAGCTTTGTGGAGTTAGCAGCCGAAACCCTTTAGTTTTAAAGCCCCAAAAAGTCTTTCATTTTGGGAAAAGTTTCAAAATGCAGAACTTCCCTGAACATAGTGAAAAGAAGCAATTATACTCCTTTCAAGCTTTGTAATAGTCACTTTTCCCTCTTCTTGACAATGGCAAGTGTGGGATTCTTGTTTTATTTTTGGCTTGTTGACAGTTAAGGAGCCATTGGGTTTTTTAATGGATGCTTAATGACTGCTGCACAAAACATAACAAAGAAAGCCCCTCGAGGATCCGTACTGTCAGCCAATGAAGGCCCCTGGAGAGACGGAAAAGTCCTAATCTTTGTCATGCACATATGCTTAATATTTTGGTACATTAACAGTGTATTTTCCACACCATTGCTTTTCCAGCTCATTACACCTATGTGCTTTGCGAAAAACAACAGCATGGTCTTTGCAAATACAAGCTGCTCTCAGTATGCAGACAGACAAAGATTCTCTTACTTTAAATGTCTTACGCAGTGCTGGAATCAGAGTCTGGAAATAGAACATATAGGTGACAGGACTGATCAACGCCTACCCAGTGAGGGCCGGTCAGAATAAATACTACATTTCAGTGGGTTTCAGACGTGACAATGGATAGAAGTAACAAATATAAGCAGCTTTCAGAAATACACTCTGTATTTGTTCACAGCTTATGAAGAGGATCATTGTACATCCTACTAATACCTTACTAGGACATCGCAGCCTTTTTGTGATGACGGTTGGTATCAGTCCAGACTGAAATAACTATTAGGTCGATTGGGGTAGACATTCATAGTACCTTGAGGATAATTCCTACTGTTTTGCGCAGTGAAAAAAGTTAAGTTTCGATTCTATTGTGACATTCCCTGCTAGCGTGTGCCGCTTCATACTGCCGTCTTCTGATTGGTGGCGTGTCGCAAGGTCAAAGTTGAAATAATTGACCTTAACGCATTGCAATAGTTCCTTCCACTTGTCATGATTGAGACTTATCCATATTTCCCACTCACCAACTGTGGTGTATTATCTCTCTGGTTCTTTCTCATCCTGCTCCTTTTGACTCTTGCCAGCATCATGCTCAGGTTTCAGTTTGGACAAAGCCTGAATTATACATCAGTGTTGAGGTGTTGCTGTGGCTGATTCATACTTACCTAAGCTTTTCCTGTTCTCCGTAAAAGCATCACTGCAAAGCTAGATTTATTCTATTAGTAATCACATGCACATCATGGTGTTGTGGAGAGAAAAAGACACTGTTAACGGACTGCCATGGAAGTGCCTTTACTAGAAAGGGAAAAGTTAATACATTTAGACTTATAGGAAACAACATCGTACCATGACACTTTCTTCAGCCTTAATTGTGCCAAGTAACATTCTGAACATTTCAAAGACTCAGATCAGCTTTAACTGCCTTGGACCTGAGTGGGCAAGACAGCCTCAGTCTCTTGTTCGGGAGCCTTTTAACTCTGCAGCGTAATCTGCTCTGATTATCGGAACTGAATGCCCTGAGAATCAAAATGATCCTGTCGGGGGTTTTAAGAATTTTTTTGTACAAAATGCGACCTAATCTTCCAGCCTCCTGTGTGTGCCTCACAAGTCATGGAAAAACCAGGAAAAAAAGGAAAATGAAATGAGACTTTTTGTGAGAATTTCCTCTCCTGAAGAGGGCAGGTAAAGGAAACAGACTTGGGGATACGGCAAAGAAATGGCACGGAGCCCGATTTAGTACAGCTGCACGTACACATGAGCTTCCCATTAGCCCCCCCCCTTTTTTTCTCTGTCTGTCTCTCTCTCTTTGTCTTTCTCTCTCTCTCTTTCTGTCTCTCGCTCTGTCCGTCTCTCTGTGTCTTTCTCTTTGTGTGTCCGTCCCCCTCCACCTCCCCTTCTCCCGAGTGGCTGTTTTTGTGGATTGTTCTCCCGCCGTTGTCATAGCGACTGTGATGCAGACCGCCCGAACAGGCTGCCTGTCTGCTTGGATATGTCAAGTGTGTGTGTGTGTGTGTCTGATAAAACGGCAGAGTGCTCTCGGCTTGGAGAGGAAGTGTTTGGAGAATTATGTAATGTTCTCTTTTTTTTAAAGGGGGAAAAGTTAAGAAGAAGAAGGAAAAAATCTCTGTCTTTGTCTGCATATTGCTCAGTATACCAGGGCAGGGTAGGGGTTATGAGTGCCCCACACCTAAAGGAATGGGTGTTTTAGTAGCTATGTGTAGATATTTAGTACTTTTGTAAGTAGGATACAGATTTGACACACACATCATGCTGCGTGTTGACGCGAGGCTCTTTCCTGTGTGTAAAGTTTCCATGAAGCCCTTGGGCTCCGTGCCAGCAGCCACCCTGTATAGAAGAGGGAGGGGAACGGGGCAGAAAGGAGGAGGAGAACAGTTGGATGGGGTGGGAGGGGAGAGCATTTGGGCTTTGTGCCAAGTGGGAGGTGTGTGAATCCTTGTGACGCTGCCATTCTCCCGCAGAGAACCCTCTTATTGGACAACATAAGGGGGTCTATAAATAGGCTCCTAATCTGCAAAAGTGAGAGCTAAAAATAGAGAGAGATGCAAACAGACAGACAGAGGGGGATCAAGAGAGGTAGTGATGAGCAGTGTGATGAAGTACAGTTGTAAAGAATAGTGAACAGCAAAAAAGTTGGGCAAAGTGTGATCAAAAGTGAAATTTAGAACTGAACTAAGGACATCACATTAATAAATAATGAGTCCTGATTCACTTCAGACCGACTGTCACTTTAAGAGACCATCTCAGTGTCTGTTAAAGTTTGAACCCATTTTCTACAAAGTCGAATCCTTATATCGTTCTTTGAAAACTCCCCATATGTTTTCTAAATAAAAGGGTAACCTTGTTTGGCTGCACAGAATAGTTTGAAATTGTATTTTGGCATGTTGATTCATTTTGATTCAATGCTGTTTTTTCTGCAAAGTTGCAGTTAAAGTTTAGGTTACACTAATATTATCACTTGTATAGATTTCCATTCCAGTGGTGGCTGTGTATGAATTATCCAAATATTTCCAAGAAATCCAGAGTATTCTAAAGCTCTGTTGTGACTGGTCTACTGCTTAGAGATGTCCCGACCCTTAGCGGGACAATGTGTTGGAGCGCTAGCCAATAGAAGCACGGGTGTATAGTGTTGTCACAGTAGGGAAGTGAACAAAGGCGTCCAATGGAGGCGTTTCATTAAGGGGTGGGAAGACTGTGGGGGGGAAACTCCCTCTGGCGGAAACTTTGGGATTATAGCCTTTGCTGACCATTTACATGCGCACAGACATATATACCTCACTACAGGAAAGGGAATACTAAAAAAATAGATCCCCTTTAAGAACAAACACGTTTTAGGGACTTCCTACAACATTAATCTCCATATGGTGTTACAGATACTGTGTATTGTTCTTATTACCTACATTTGGCCTTGCACCGCTGAAGTCTACAACCTTTAATTAATTTTGTTTTGTGTGAGTCCCAAATTGTGCCTAAAAGGAAGTAAATGAAAGAAAAAAACAGCAATTGTATGCCTAAAAAATAAGTACTGCAGTCAAGGCAATAATGAGTTATCTAGTCATCTTGATAAACAAACATGGATGTTGTGTAATGCCAGTGCTGTGATTATTTGTATTGAAAGGTTGCTAATGTCTTTCTGTGAAACATACACATTTTATTTTGCATATTTATCACTGGCCTGACAATCCCTTTATCTGTTAGAGTAAAGCTTGAACTCCAAAAATCTGTGCGGTAAAAACAGCACAAGCTCTGTTGAAGTTCCTCCTCGATCTTTTACTCCTAAAATCGACTTTTTCATGTCTTCTAATCTCCTCTTTTCTCCAACCTCCCCTTCGCCCCACTCATTCATAGCTTTCTCAAGTCTCTAATTATGTTCACTTGCAGAGTGAGTTGGGAGGGTGGGAGTGTGCGTATGTGTGTGTGTGTGTGTGTGTGTGTGTGTACCCTACAGTCGCCCGCATTTTTAAGCCTGTAATTAGAGCTCTTTAAGATGACAAAAATTCTGAGAAAATGTTTAAAAAAGCAGGCCTTGGCATGTGCGTGGACGTGCACACTGGGGCCACGGAGAGAAGTGAAAAGCAGAGAGGGGGTGGGATGCTTCTTTTAAAAATAATCTTTTCTCTCTGAGCTTTGCAAGACGGGTCATGGAGATGTAGTGGAGGTAATCATTTGTTGTGAACTAGGACAAGTCTTTGTGTTGGTCAGGACTTTAAAGAGGCCCTGTTATTCTTTTTTTCCCTTTCATGTAGTGTGTTATATAGGTTTGAGTGCATGTAAATGGTCTGCAAAGACTAAAAACCCAAAGTTCCCTCCAGATGGATTTCTTCCCACTGGACTCCTGTGTTAACTTCTGTAACATAGTGACATCACTATGTAACACTCACGCTTCTATTGGCTAGCGCTCCAACACAATGTTCACGATAGGCTAGGCGGGACATTCGTGAAAGATCTCTAATACCTCATTCACACCAACGGTGTTTCAGGGCCGGCCCGGAGCTAGAGCTTGAAAAGCACCGGGTTTTCCTCTTCACACCGCAGCGGAGCAGCCTCTTAGCTCCGGAATCCGGTTCATTTCGAGCACCAAAAAATTGTCCGGCCAGAGCAAAAGCACCACTTACGTTGAGGCGGGGGCAGAGAGAGGATCAACTCCTGAACAACAACAGAAAGTCCGCGTTTTATCCAGTTTGTACACAACGATGGAGTGTTTCTGCCATAGACTGTATATATAAAGGTTTCTGCTCATGGTGAAGCAACGTGTCTGCCTGTTAAGGTGGAACCTGAGCATTCACGTTGATCACCTCTCATTATAACTCATTATAAATCTATAAAACTATAAATATTAAACTTTACTTCACGTGTTCATTTGAGACATACTTGCCAACCCTCCCGATTTTCGCGGGAGACTCCCGATTTCATAGCCCTCTCCCGGTTTCCTCCCGTGGTCATATTTCTCCCGATTTCTGACAAAATCAGATTTACTCAGGATTGTTTCCACTCGGACTTTAATACAGCGACACCATTGTTTGGTTTCCATGGTAACACGTCTCTTTAGGAGCGCGCGCAACTGAAAGTCTGAGAGGGTGAGGAAGATTGTCACAGGAAACAGAACAAGAATCGACAATTCTACCCTCTGCTCACTCCTTTCCTGTCAAATACAGGACCAGCCCACATATGCTCCATCAAGGATGGTGCTTCAGGTCGCAAGGCAGTGCACAAGTTACAACTACAATAAGCATGTTAATGTTATACAGCTCCGGCGATCCACTAGCCCCCCCCCCCCCCCCGCGGTGGTTTTGAAATGCTCCCGATTTCTGAGGTCTCAAGGTTGGCAAGTATGATTTGAGAACAGCTGTTACATACCTGGGTGAAGGCTACAGTTCATTTAAATGAAAGATACAACGTTACTCCACACTCATGGTTTAGTCCACCTTAAGAAATAAGACCGACCTCGGAAGCAGTTGTGTTTTAAAAAAACCTTTATTGATTTTTTATAAGAATATAGTCTAAACCACAGAAATGACTCCGCAAAAGCTGCAGATAGGGCCATAAGAAATGAATGCAACTGATTTCATCCGCGCGGTTTGGCTTTATGAAGCAGGCACGCAAATGGTTACGTCATGACGCAAACGATGACGCAATGACGCATTACCAGTGGACTCTGGGCTGTGTGAAAAGAGCTAGAGCTAAACCGAAGAACCGGTTCTGAACCTGAAAAGCTCTAACACGGAGCTTGAACCGGAGTTTCGTTGGTTTGAATGAGGTATAAGCGGTTAACCAATAGTAACGGAGCCGGCCAGCTAACCAATCAGAGGAGACTGGGCTCTGGTTTCAGACAGAGGGTGAAAAGAGGTGCTGCAGCACAGGCAGTAGGAGAAAAATAAAGAGCTTTTTGAACATGAAAGCATGGAGACATGTCACAGTAGAGACACTAAATACAAACATGAACCTATATATGAGCATTATGTGGCCCCTATAGTGGCTGGTAACAGAGAGAGTGGTGGACTCTGGACGATATTTAAAGCTGTGTGAGCCTGTGCCTGTGTGTTTTAGAAAGTGACTCATCATTTGTATTTGTGCACGTACAGTAACTCGACCCAACCCAGCCAAGGACTAGAGCAACACTTATTATTCACTCTTCTTCTCACTGGGCCTGCCATTTTTCACTCTGGCATATTAATGTTCAGTTATTGGCATTTTGAGTCTATCTTTTCATCTTAATACGTCTTTCCTTCGCTCTAATGCCAAACTTTCTGGATGTTTAAGCTTCTGTCAGTGCAGCTTCTGTTGCAGTCGTGTGCTCTTAACACCAAAAGTATCATGTCTCAGTGAAACCACTTCCTCACTTCCCCCTGAGCTCTGGCTCACGTGAGGTCACATCGGCCTCCATTGTGGCTCCAATACATGTGTTCACTTGCACTCAATGTGAGGCTGCAGTCCACACAACTGGCTGCAATCTGTAGATAAATCGTTTTGGTTTTAGAAGTGAAATACCTTGTGGTTTCGATTTCCACACTAGTTGCTTTTCTGTTGTTTTTTTAAGCAGGTGGATGTTATCACTGTCAAGCGAGGTTGATTGCATTCATTTGAATCCATTCATGACTGCAAATCATGTATTAGATTAGAACTGAGCTTGGAAAACGAGGGTAGAAAAAAAGCTGTGAAATATAGGTTTCCTTATTCTGGCTGTTTATGCCTTGATCAAGTGTGTATCATTTCATGATATTTTAACAAGTATGTTGGAAGTTAAGGGTAGAACTGGTTATAAAATGTCAAGACGTTTATGGTCTTGATTAGAGGTTTTACAAAGATGCCCAAATTCTGAAATCATGAGGGTTTCTCTAAAGTGTTGCTGGTACTGAGGTTCTTGAAGCTAGCAGCATCCTGTTGTTCTGGGATAGATAGACATTTTGTTGGGAAAAAGGACAATATTCCTAAATTGTCCAAATTAACCCTACTCTTTTCCTGATAATGCTACATACACACCAAAGACTCTTTGTTATACTCAGCTGAAGGATAGCTCGCTAATGTTAGCTGTTAGCAGACAGTGGGCAGCACAATACTAATGGCTAATGTTAGCTGTTAGCAGACGGCAGCACAACACTAATGGCTAATGTTACAGGAGCAAGGTTCTCTGTAGTCAAATTCTGATGTGTGTAAGTTTGGTTCAGTAAAGACCCGCTTTGACATAGATTTGCTCAAACCTTGCAAAATGGTTATTTATGGTCAAAACTTGAATAAATACAGTTTTGAGACGTTTTCAAAGTAATATGAAATGGATATTAGAGAGGGGATTATGATTTCTAATGACAAATAAAATCACAAATAAGTAAGCAAATGCTAATAGTGGTACCAAATACCAATTGGGTAATGAGAATCTTAGATTTTCCGGTATAATTTCTGGTACTGTGACATCCCTTGTCCCAACCTCATTATACCCATAACAGTTTAATCAAGTTCTTAAAGATGATCAGATAGGTCCTGATTTGTATCAAGATATTAGCGCATTTTAGACTTTCTTTTGGCAAGGTTCTTGTGTTAATGACAGTGAACATTTTCAGTGACTGTTAGCATTGCCAAGCTGGAGCTCTTTTTGTTAAATGTTGTATATAAAAAAAACTAGGGCCGGGACTCGATTAAAAAAAATTAATCTAATGAATTAGAGGCTTTGTAATTAATTAATCGAAATTAATCGCATTTTTAA
>CALSBZ010046893.1:424711-555977 GCA_943591055.1 Gobionotothen gibberifrons | reverse complement strand
GATGACGGGTATGCATGCAGAGAAGGACAAAGAGAGCAAAAAGGCAGCTAAAGCAAGCACACACATATACACACATAAACAACCCGACAAACAAGCTCTAGCCTGGGAGGATGAGCGGATGTGATGAGAGGCAGCTAACGGAGCTAATATTACATTAAACCCTCTGCCTGTGTGACACAAACCACATCACATGCATCCGCTGACAAGAAGCAAAACGAACGCTGGGCACTGAATGTATTCAAGCACCACAAGTGACTTCTTCTTTTTAAGAAAGGGAAAAAAATTGAAAGCCCACCCACATGTTTCGTTTGTTGCCGTGTTTTATCTCTAACAATGATGCTGGTTATGTGTCTTTGTCGATTTTGAAAAGTGCAAAAAAAAGGAAAAAAGTTCTTCTTTAGTTTGTGTTGTCTTTTGAAAAATGTGTTCTGTCGCAGCACAGCCTTCCCTTCCATTGTGACACCGCTGGTTGTCAATCACCGTAGCCCTGCTTTCCACCGTGGCTTCTCTTGTACCGCAGCTATAAAACGCCCTGGCTCCACTAGAACGTAACTGTGCTATACTGTAACACTACTGTGAAGAAATACAAGTCGTCCCCTTCCAGTGCTTTACTAGGAAAATGAACCACTGCTACGCCTTGAGTTTGTTTAATAAACGAAGAGAAACTTCACATTTTAGGGGTGACAACGCCAGTTAGCATCCATCAGTCAGCGCTTCCACTGAAGTCTCCCCTTCTCCGAGCTAACCCATGTCAACCTTACTCCTCATCCTCCACAAGCTCTCCGCTCTTTTGCCCTAATGGTTGAGTAATAAATATGTGTCGGATAGGTTTTTAGTCGTCAGATAACACCTTACTTCTCTAACTGTTCTGTAATCTCGGTTAAAAAGATGAATGAAAGCGTGTTTGTGCTTGCATTACTTTGTATTTAGCGCATCGAGAGTGAAAGTTTGGAGGACGACGCTGTAATCAACAAACCAAAAAGCCTTCTTCTCTGTAAACTAGCTCCTCGCCATCAACGCTGTTTGTTCTCATGGTTGTTGACGTTGTATAATCCAAACCCTTTAAATACAAACTTGTAACCGCCATCGTCCTGTAAGCGTCGCTGCGTTTTGTAGCACCCAACGAATGACGTTCTGTACTTCGGTTTTTGTCATTTTCTCGGGAGCAGAAGTCCTCCGTCTCGCTGTGTGGAGGCCGAAGGGTTGGGGTTGTAGCCCTCCCTAGGTTTATTAGGGGGAGATGAAATACAACTTCTAGCTACGTTCTGGGGTTGTTTAAGCCTTCCTTGTGCAGGAAATGCAGTGCAGCGCTCGTCGCTTCACTGTCAGATGTGGAGGTGATGTGTAGGAAAACACCTGAAGTTCACCACTCCAAACTCTAGGCAGGAAGGTAGAGAGACACTTCTAGGTCAGTGTTAAGGTAGAGACCTTTTTCTTGTCTTCTTCAAATTAAGGGTTCATGAAATGGTTTGAAATCCCTTCAGGAAGAGAAAGGAAGCTTCCTCCAAATATCATTATGTATCGGGACCAAGTCTGTAGACAACATTTTAACAAAAACTGTTGTTGTTGATGTTCTTTGTTTTATTTTATTTGTTTTTTTACTGGTGCTGACATATATGTGATTATGAGAAAAAGTATATAAAAGATAATGGCTATTTGTAAATATGTTTTTACAGGTTTAAATACATCAAATAATACAGTCTCTACTCTGTAAAGAATTTACTGTTTGTTGGAAAATAGAGAAGTATTTTTATTTTGAAGTTTTTTGGTTTCACGTTTAACCCATCTGAGCTATGCCATTGCACTTCAGACAATGTCTTACTACTAATTTGTATTGTAAACCTCCTCTTTTTTTTTTTGAATTATTTTTCATTTGTTTGTTTTTTCTAGTTTGAGATTTGACTCTGTTCTTAAGCAGTGCTTATTTCTTTTTATCCTGTACAGAATTCTGAAATGTTAACAAAAGAGAAATACAAAATACTTTTTGTTTGTTTGTTTTTTCAAAAAGATACAATAAAGAGAGAATGTTCTCGCTGATCATATTAAACTAACGTTTCTGTTGTTCATTGGGTTCCCTTTTTGTCTGAAACCCCAAAGGTGAATACATCTCTCTTTTTGCACAATATGCTTTTCCATCACTAGCTAGCTAAGTAACTTAGCTCATTCCAAACAAATTGTGTTACTGTAGTGCAGAGGAATAGGGAGTCGGAGGCGGTGCTAAAGAGATGCAATTATTAGAGAGCAGAATAGGACGTGTTGTCCGGCTGCAGTGCTGGGAAGAAGAGAGAGAAGCTAGAGTTGCACACAACATATATAGACAACACACAACATGTCCGTGTGGGAACAATACCCCTACCCAACAGTTCCGTGGATGAATTCTGTACCAGTGTATACATACGTGGTCACCACACAAGCCCCCCCAGAATTCAGACATGGCGAAAAATCCTCGCGTCCGGGAGGAAGCACCACAGGGACTGAGGAGGGTGAGGTTGCAGGTGAGGGCCGGGCCATGGAACGGGCCGTCGGAAGGGGGCCGCAGGAGAGGGTAGGAGCCCCAACGAGGGCGAGAACAACCCGGTGGTCCCCAGCAGGAGGGGATGAAGTCCTCGGGAGGAAGGAACCGGGTCTCCGGGGGGCAGGAGCAGCAACCCCGGGAGAAAGGAGCACCACCCGGCCGCAGGCAGACGCACAGCGGCGGTGGGCACGAAGTCCTCAGCAGGCGCTGAGGTATCCCTGGGAGGCAGGAGCAGTCTCCCCGGGAGGAAGGCGCACAACTCGGCCGCAGGCAGACGCGCAGCGGCGGCGGGCACGAAATCCTCGGCAGTCGTCGAGGGATCCCAGGAGTGCACCACCCAGGCGTCGATGAACGTGAGTGGCGTCTGGAACCGTTGTCGAGGTGGTGAAAAAGGTGAGAGTGTCCACACGAGGTCAACCGGCTGGTCGGACCTCCTCTCTGGCACCGGGGGAACAAAAAATCGTTAACAGTCAGATGTTAACAGGTTAGATGCTCCGTTAGCTGTTAGCTGTCGTTGCCGTTAGCCGTTAGCCGTTGTTAGCTGTTAGCTGTCGTTGCTGTTAGCCGTTGTTAGCTGTTAGCTGCCGCTGTTAGCCGTTGTTAGCCGTTGTTAGCTGTTAGTTGTCGTTGCTGTTAGCTGTTGTTAGCTGTTAGCTGCCGCTGTTAGCTGCTGGTCGTCGTTAGCTCCACGTGGTCCAGCTAGCGCAGCCATGGGTAGCTGCTAGCCGTCGTTAGCCCCACGTGGTGAGCCGCTAGCCGTCGTCGGCTAGCGCAGCCGGGACGTGCAGCCGGATGCCCCGAAGAAACAACCCACGAGGTAGCCGTCGATTTGCTGGTCGACCCAGCGGGTCGTGCATCGTCCCCCTGTTGGATGGAAGGCTGATGCGGGAACGGCGAGCAGCGTCCCCAGCTCTTCCGCGGGGCGCGCACCGAGCCTCTGTCCGCGTGCCGGCGGCAGCCACGGACGGTTCCAAAAAATCCCCGGCATTTCGAGAAAGGAACTTCGGTTCCTTTTGCCGTGTTCGGCTCTGTCCCGGAAACTTCTCGAGACTTGTCAGGGTCACCAGTGTAGTGCCGAGGAATAGGGAGTCGGAGGCGGTGCTAAAGAGATGCAAAAGTGAACTTTATTAGAGAGCAGAATAGGACGTGTTGTCCGGCTGCAGTGCTGGGAAGAAGAGAGAGAAGCTAGAGTTGCACACAACATATATAGACAACACACAACATGTCCGTGTGGGAACAATACCCCTACCCAACAGTTCCGTGGATGAATTCTGTACCAGTGTATACATACGTGGTCACCACATTACATAATATTGCCTAATATGATTTATCCCACTCACCTGATGTATTTACCAACCAGCAAGCAAAACAACAAGTTGCAACTTTCTTGACTTTGCTGTTTTGCAAAAGATTATTGTGGAAGTGAAGAAAGATGCAGTCACAAAACGGTTTCCTAATCTAGCTAGCAAGCTAAAGTAATAGGAGTGTTGGTGAGAGGAGAGATATAGTTACCTCACCGGTTAAATACGAAACTAATTGTTACTACAACACTTTATTTTCTTCCTGCCGTTGACTACACATTTTCTCTAAAATAAGGTCCCATGGGAGACACAGCAAAGTGGCGGGACTTCACCTCTGTATTAAGGTAATTCTAAAGTTCTGCTGGCTAGCTTCATTTGTTAACCTGCTTGCTAAAATGCTTTACATAGTATTGTTTAAAGACATAAAGTGATGCTACGAAAGTGTATGGATCATTAGTAATACAAGCTCTGGCTGTAGTTTCATGGCAGAAGTTATTTTTAACGTGTATGTTACTAAAAAAGCTTGCTGCTGCTTGGTGGGTTTTAGTAAACCTTGCCGCACACAGTCCTTAACAGTCAGCAGTAATGCTAAACAAACACACAACCCTGGACCAATCGCTGCTCTGGACATGCACGGAAATGCCAATTTTAGGAATATTGTAAAAAAGATTATGAACAGTACATGTTGTAGCCGGGCAAACAGTGAAGAAGATTCAAATACATATTTTCAAGAGGGCGTATACATTCCCAGGTTCCTATGTTCCACAGCTCAATGTTGTTTCTCTGTACGTTGAAATCAGCCACAGCTTATATCCCACTGTCTCCTCAGTGCAGTCTCATACCTGCAGGCAAAACCATTTCCTTTATTTTAGACATTATTATTTCCACTGCGGTTAAAGAGATGTTTTAATTCAAACTACACTTGTCTCCCTTTGTTATTTCGAAATGTAAATTGTGACAATAGCCCCTACCAATCACTTAAGGAACAGGGATAACCCCAGTTTCAATATATTTGTTTGTCAATTGGTTGGTGGTTATTGTCCATGGGCTCCATACACAATGACACTTTGTCTGTGCATACACAACAACATCAATATCCTACCCGTTATGCTGTCAAGCAAGTCATTTCATTTCGTTTCAGGGTCGCAGGACTGACGGAGACAAATGCACACACATTCATGTTGCGCCTAAAACCAGACTGACTAACTGCTGTAGTAATGTTTTGTCTAACAGACCTGATTTGCATAATTAGACTTGCATATGCTAAAGAGCAGAGCCTTAATTCTGTCTGGCATTAATAGCGACGATGAATCACGGGCTCCCTGTTGGTGTCAGCAGACAGACAGACAGACCACATGCAGCGCAGGGACCTTTTTGTTCTGATTCATCTTTTCCGACCCTTTCAAACTCAATCACTCCTCATCCTCTGTAAGCCACGCCCCATTTCTTCATCTTTGCTCTTCATCATGGCCACCTTCCTCTTCTCCTCTCCACATTCCTGCTACACCTTTCATTTTTCCCTTTACCTTGTTTCTCCTCGACTCTCTGCCCCCCACCCACCAGCACCACACACACACACACACACACACACACACACACACACACACACACACACACACACACACACACATATCCACCACACTGCCGCTTCCAGTTTGACGTTGATAAATGGAGACTAGCAGAGATGACAACATCATTACTCATGTTCAGTAGCGACACCACCTAGGACAGAGAAAAACGAGAGGAAGAGGGAGGATGAAGGACAGGACAGGAGGAAGATCGGGGGAGGCTGCAGTTGGGGTTGTTTGCTACAATCCACCCCCATGAATACACCTTATAACATCTCCAGAGAGCACGATGTTGAGGTGTTCATTACTGGTATGGAAAAGTAGAGCAACTGTTGATAGAGGCGTTCAGGAGCCTGGAAGATTTAAACTCCTGGATTTCCAACACCAATCCAATCAGAAGGGCTGGAAGAAGCAACTACTTCTTCTTTCAATGAAAAATGTGTTATACTGCCTGATTTTCACGACACATTGCTGGATAAGCAACGGCCTTATAGGGGAGGTCTGCCTTCTCTGAGTGCCAGTGTCGTTTTTTGTATTTATGTATCATTATATCTATTAAAATAATGGCACATTTCAGACGCTAAAACGACCAAGCATTTTTTGCAATTGATTCAAAAGGAGCAAAAACAAAACATTTTCTTTTATGCTTTAATGCTTCACCCTCTGTATGAAATTAGTTGGTCAACCGCTGAGAGATGTCCCGCCCCCAACAAAAGTGAAACATAACTTATCTATAGGCTCTTTGATCTGCTCAACTGTGTTATGGATTCTTAATAGAGTGGCGAAGTCACGCCCATCTACTTCCGCCCCATGGGACCTTATTTCTGAAAAATGATGCATTGAAGTCAATGGTGAGAGAACGATTATCTTTCGATCCCGTTTGAATTGTGCCACGAATTACACATATGATGTTGTCAATCTTAAATAATAATTTCCATGTCAAAAAAGTCACAGTTTGTTGTAAAACTGTTGAAATATAAGACTATGAAAAATACGCAACTAGAAAGACTACAAATTCCAGAATCCCGGTCCCGCATGCTGGCTCTTACGAACCGACTAACTCCCCTTTTGTGTATGTACAGCTCTCAACATGCCCAGACTTGGTGATTTTCACCTCTTTTAATACTTTTCGCCTCATTCTGAAAGAAAGAAGTGAAATGTGCCAACGTGACGGCCGTCTTGGTGTGTGGTGCGAGACGGGAGATGTAGGTCATTGAGCGGTTCACACAAAAAAAAGTGTTTCTTCACAGTTTTACGACACATTTAAAAAAAATTGACTTGTAAAATTATCTTTTAAATTGACAAACATCATATGTGTAATTCGTGGCACAATTCAAACGGGAGCATTTCTCCCCCAGGCTTAAGTTGTGTATTATAGAATGATCACACAGGTGTGACAGTACTCTTCAAAGGGTTCACGAAATATGACTACTACTCTTACTGTTTAACATGTTGGGTTACTTAATGTTACTTCATGTTAAGGCTAATAAAAATGACAAGGCTGTAATGCTAACTAACGTGCTAGCTACTAGCTAGGTAGCTAACTTGATCCAGCCACTCCTGGTCCTTTCATCAGACGGGAAGCGAAAGAACGAGCAAGACCCATTGCTGGCATGATAACAACCTGGTACTAAGCACACAGGCATCTTGTTAAAGTTATCTTATCTTAGCCAGCGCCATATAGATAGATGATATCTATATGGCGCTGATCTTAGCTATCTCTTAGTGGAGGAAAACAGTTATGACATCACTTACGCGACTCTGGGATTTGTAGTCTTTCTAGTTGCGTATTTTTCATAGTCTTATATTTCAATAGTTTTACGACAAACTGTGACTTTTTTTACATGGAAATGATTGTTTAAGATTGACAAACATCATATGTGTAATTCGTGGCACAATTCAAACGGGATCAAAAGATAACTTTTCTCTCCATTGACTTCAATGTATAATTTTCCGCTTCCGGGGTCCCATGAGCTCCTTCGGAAGGGGAGGGACTTCGCCTCGGAGCTCCACCGGAAAGGGAGGGACTTCGCCTCTCTATTGGCCGATGTTTCATCGTTCCCCAAGGCTTATGAAAATTGTCATGACTCAAAACACAACCTCTTTGAGGTAAAAAGAGTGGCCACATGGTTGCCCTAGAAAGTAATAGGATCTCCATAGTCAAAGGACTTGATTCTATATGTCGAACATGGATGCCTGTACCAAATTGTATGGCAATCCAGCCAATAGTTGTTGAGATATTTTAGTCTAGGCCAAAGTTGGTTGTGCACCCAATCAACATCCTGGCTAAAGGCTAATTTGTACAATTGTAGAAGTAACGTTACTGAAAGTTTCTGGTTGAAAAAACAAACTAATTGATTATTTCACGTCGCAAGTGGCAGGCAAAAGGTCTTCATGATCTCACTCACAATGTCTCTATTGTTCGACAGCGCTCAGGTGGTATACACCAGCACAAGCCATCACACGTTAAAGTCCAAGTTAATGACAGCCAGTTTGCTCCTTCAGCTTAACACACACACACACACACACACACACACACACACACACACACCATCAGCCTTGCACAAACCCCAGAGGCACCGTTATGGGCTCTAATCACAACGGCAAATGATGTGTCACAAAGAGTGGGTGATGAGTTGGAAGAATCATTCACTCTCCTCTCCCTGGCTCTTGGAGAGCAATAAGGAGAAGAAATGTAGCTGCAGAATGTGGAGTGGAAAGACTATGGAGGGGAGAGAGAGAGGGAACAGGGGATGGGTTGGTGCAGAGTGTGTGTGTGTGTGGGGGTGTGGGGGGGCGGGGGCGGGGGGTGTCAAGTTGATAAATGTGGTTGTTGGAGCCATTGTGGTGGTGGAGGACTAGGAGGCCACCAGATAACAGCGGAGCAAGGCCTAAGCTGTCTCCCACTTTGAATAAAACACCATGAAAATCACAAACACACTTGCAGATTTCTAATTACTTGCAGAGGCCTTTATCTTTCTTTTTCATTGAGTTATATAAATGGAAAGTATCAGACTGTGGGATAAGTGCTCTTCATGCTTTTCCCAGCATGTTTAAGATAGCCTACGAATGTAGATGTAATATTTAGAACATATACACACATACATACACACACACATGGTTAGGGAAGTGAGTACAACGTGTGCTTATTGGCTAAAGATAAACAACTTGTAAGCAGTGGTGGTTTCACTTCTTTTGTGTCAATCTGGCGCCCTCTAGTTGACACTGGCAGGAACTGTTCACTGTAATACTACATTTATTTCCCCAATTTACATGAGAACAGCATCCTGAAGTTGAACGTGGAGAAATTAAGGTAATAATAATGATAGACCAATTATAGGGCACTCCACCAATATTTCACATCAACATTTGTTTATTTGTCACAAGAAGTGCTACCTAGCTTGTGAGTACAGTTGTAAAATGTCTTCTGTCGCTCTTGGAGCCTCCCAAAGTCTGACAAAAGCACCCTGATGTTATCATAGTGATGTCTTCTGGCTACTAGAAGTCAAACATTTTTTGAACAGATGAACCATTAAATACTGACCATAACTGTTGAACTTTTTTTTAGGATAACAACCTCCATCTCAACGTCAGCAAAACCAAGGAGCTGATAGAGGCGAAGTCCCTCCCCTTCCGACGGAGCTCATGGGACCCCGGAAGCTGAAAAATATACATTGAAGTCAATGGAGAGAGAAACGTTATCTTTTGATCCCGTTTGAATTGTGCCACGAATGACACATATGATGTTTGTCAATTTAAAAGATAATTTTGCAATTTTACATTTTTTTTAAATGTGTCGTAAAACTGTGAAGTAACAAATTTTTTTGGTGTGAAACGCTGAATGAACTACATCTCCGGTCTAGCACACGTCACCAAGATGGACGTCACTACTGTCTTGTCAACAAAAGGATTGACCCTCACTATCACCACAATGAAACACGTCCAGAAGAATGTCATGCAAAGCTGCCTGCCTGCTTTCATTTGATTCTCTCTGAACTGCCTGGTCTTTTTAATGTTTAATGTCAACCATTTGTACAGATAGCGTGAAGTAGAAAATATCGTAGATGCTATAGCTAGCATAAGCATTTCTCCCCCGGGCTTAAGTTGTGTATTATAGAATGATCACACAGGTGTGACAGTACTCTTCAAAGGGTTCACGAATATGACTACTACTCTTACTGTTTAACATGTTAGGTTACTTGATGTTACTTATTGTTAAGGCTAATAAAAATGACACGGCTGTAATGCTAACTAACGTGCTAGCTACTAGCTAGGTAGCTAACTTGATCCAGCCACTCCTGTTCCTTTCATCAGACGGTAGGCGAAAGAACGAGCAAGACCCATTGCTGGTATGATAACAACCTGGTACTAAGCACACAGGCATCTTGTTAACGTTATCTTATCTTAGCCAGCGCCATATAGATAGATGATATCTATATTAGCTATCTCTTAGTGGAGGAAAACAATGGTGACATCACTTACGCGACTCTGGGATTTGTAGTCTTTCTAGTTGTGTATTTTTCATAGTCTTATATTTCAACAGTTTTACGACAAACTGTGACTTTTTTTACATGGAAATGATTGTTTAAGATTGACAAACATCATATGTGTCATTCGTGGCACAATTCAAACGGGATCAAAAGATAACGTTTATCTCTCCATTGACTTCAATGTATATTTTTCCGCTTCCGGGGTCCCATGAGCTCAACCGGAGGGGGAGGGACTTCGCCTCTCTATTGTGGATTACAGGAAGCAGCAGAGAGGGACACTCCCCCATCGCCATCAATGGGACTACGGTGGAGAGAGTCAGCAGCTTCAGGTTCCTTGGGCTGCGTTTCACTTCGGTTAAATGGATTCCTTGCGTCCCTCACTTGCGTCGTTTCCCTGTGACTAGTCCCTCCCACCAGGGAAGCATGGAGAGACGCAAGGAAACCACAAATTAGTTTTAAGAGCAATGGGACGTCCTTTCCTCCGGAGCGTCACGTGAAGCGACGTCCGTTTGTGATGACGCTGCACCGCTGATCGTCTGACAGCAGCCAGCTCTGTCCCAAGCCCCCAGGAAGTGTGCCGGACTCAGATGAAAATATTCGTGCTGGCCAAACGGCGGTACTGCACTTCCGTTTGGTTGCCAGGCCCGGAAACACTTTTCCCCATTGATTTACATGGGGAAAGAGTGGTCTGTAAATCGTTGGATAATTTGTTTTAAACTAAATAAACTACCCAGTATGAACACTTGTATAGCCCTTATTAAAAACATTCGTTCCTCAAGTTGTAAAAATGTGCTAATAACGTTATTCTGAGAGTTATTTCCCTCTGCATTATGAACGCGCATCTAACCCACGGGACCGCGCCGCCAGGCACGTTCATGTTACGTGTTCAGCACTACATGCATTGCGTTTATCTTTACCCATGGATGCACAATAACAACGGACCCATATCGTTTTACTGCCATCCCACGGAGCTGTAATAATGGATATATTGCACATGTTTGCTGTAATTTATCACTTGTAAAATATTATACTACATGGGCTGTATGATTAAATCTTGTACCGTAAATGTTGTATTAAATAAAGTTAATATTACCGACGTTAGAGTAACGTCCCTGAAGCTTCTTATTGCACTAAGAAGCTTATTGCACTGTATGTATATATATATGTATATACAGTGCAATAATTATTTCATGCTAAATGAAGCTCTGTTGCTTGGATATCACTAGATCCTGTTACAGCGTAGTAAAGTACATAACGATTGATGTGCACATTAGCATAATTACTAGCTAGCCGTTAGCTGCTAACTGCCGTCTCATTAATCTCAAATCCATCATAACAAACCATTAACATGCTGTCATGAACGCGGGTGCTGTTACGTGTACGCAAATTGACGTGCTTGATGTGAACGAGCATTTTGGTTAAAGTTGCGCACATACGGGTACTTCTCAGGCATGCCGGGTAATCTGTGACGTTTCGCTCTCTCAAAAGTTGGGCCATTTTATCATCATGCGCTAATGAGCAACTCTCATAGGAATGAATGAGGCCCCGCCTCCCATGCTGTATCCAGTTCTTAGTATACATCCATGCTCTGTCCCCGTTATTTCCACACACACCTGTTCGTACACATTTACTGACACAAACATTTGTATCATCTGTTGTAGACCCAACTAAATAAAATAAGATAAGAACTCATTCTCAAAAAAGATAAATGCCATTCTTAAAATGTATAAACGAAAAAAGCGATCATGAAAATGTTTCCAATAAATGAATACAACTTTTTTTGACCACTTTGTTGTTCAGATATATCACATATTTTTACTAAATGATACATGAATTTAAACAAAACACAGAATAGACTGAGGAGTGACTCTCGTGAGTTTCATGTATTTTCTTCACTCCGCTGGGAAACGGCTCTCATGTCAAGAAGCATCAGATCAGTGCATGCACTGCCTCGTCCAATCAGTGAGCGATACACAGTAAGGGGGCGGGGCGAGTGTCTGAGGATTTCATCGAAGGATGGTCAGGTGGTTCCTCGGTTATCGCTCCTCCGTTATCGCTCCTCGATCCTCCGGCAAGAGCTCAAGATGGCGCAGACAAATCAACTTCCGGTGAGACCGAGACCGAGGAGCGAGGAAATGAAAAATAAGAGAAGTGAAACGCAGCTTTGTTGTCCACATCACTGAGGACCTGACATGGACTCTTCACACCACCACCATCACCAAAAAAGCTCGACAGCGGCTCTTCTTCCTCCGCAGGCTGAGGAGGTTCAACATGGACACTAGGATACTCTGCAACTTCTACAGGTGCACCATAGAGAGTATCTGTTGAAGCAGGCAGGACCCAAATGCAGAATAAACAGAAAAAAATACCTTTATTTCAAGGATTTTAAGGAACAAAACAGAACAGAACCTCGTGAACACAGTCAATGACAAACAATGAACCAACAATGACAGACAGAAAAACCAGAACTTAAATACACACAAGACTAATCACACAAACAAGACACAGGTGAGGAGGGAGGAGAACACACAGGGGCACCAGGTGAACACAATCGGGTAATCAGGTAGGAGGGAAAACAGACAGAAAGCAACAGGCAAGACAGGGGGTGAACACTTTTCAAAATAAAACATGAAACCAAAGACAGAAAAAGACAAGACAAAACACAACACAGACAGATCGTGACAGTATCCTGACTGGCTGCATCGCGGCCTGGTACGGCAGCTGCACCGCCCTGCTTTACAGAGGGTGGTGAAAACTACACAGAACATCACCAGGAAGGAGCTGCCATCCATGGAGGACCTTTACTCCCAGCGCCTCAGGAAGAAATCCCTCCGGATTATAAAAGACCCCCATCACCCCAGCCACAAACCGTTCTGTCTGCTGCCGTCTGGCAAGCGTTACCGCAGCATCCGGACTAAAACCACCAGACTCAGGGACAGTTTCATCCCACAGGCAATAAGACTGTTAAACACCTGAACTGTTGAAGCAAAATCTGTTAAAACACCTGAACTGTAGCTATGTTCGTATGACTAAATAAAGAACCTTGAACCTTGTTTTCCCTTTATGATTATTTACACAGGTTGGACTTTACTGTTCGGAAGCCCTGAGAGACTAATTCTGGATATCCATTTGATATGTCTGAACATAGTTTTCTTTACGCCTGGAATATCTCCAATATTCACATTCAACTTCTTTGTTTAACTGGCTTGAGCGCAGAAACATATCAACACTTTGTCTTTGCCCAAATGTGAATCGTCATATTTAATATCTAATATAGGGCTGCATCTACACTGTGTATGTATTGGCATCAGTGTCGTAACTATCGACGGTGCAGCCGGTGCAACACACCGGGGCCCAGAGCCGGCTAGGGACCCATGCAATTAAAAAATATATATATATATTTTGGCATTGACCGGTTCACGCAGTCTTCAAAGTAACCAAGCAACCTAAATTAATGTGTCATTTGTCTGTCCAATGATCTTGCTTCCTTTCATGCAGTGGCGAGCTGTCAGGGCCCTCTAGCCCTCTCTGAGGGCCTAAGATATTCTACAAAATAATATTTAAAAACATTAAAAAAATATTTATTTAAAATATTTATTATTTAAAATATTTTTTTTTGTTATATTTTTCATTAGTTTTACCAAAATAACTTCATTTAATTGTATTTAAAATAACATTTCCAAAGAAATAAATCCTTCGAATCTGCCTGTTCACTTTCTGTTTGAATGTGAAGGGTTAAATGAAAGAAGCTCGTCTCTGCGAGGTGAAGATAGGAGCTGATTGGTGGTCCTGCTGTAAATTCACAGAGGGCCCGCTATAGTAACTCAATAGGCGCTTTCACAACGCAGTACTTTTCCCACAAAGGTTCATCAGAACTTAGTTCAAGAGAACTGTACAGATCACGTTCACACCGGAATAAGTCCCTGGGGGAGGATTAGGCAAATGAAGCCGCTGACGTCACTTCTTCTTCTTCTTCTGCTTTGGGTTTACTGGCAGGCCGCAAACAACTTCATGGCGTATGCTGCCACCCGAAGTCCCCGGAGTTGGGGACTGGCTTCAGTAGAAGCTGCTGGAAAAGTACTGCGGTGTGAACGCGCCTAATGAGAGAGTAATGTCAAATGACAGTACAATTGACCAATCATATCTTCCCTCTAAATGGGTGGGTTTTATTATCGCGGACTTTATGCTTTTCTTGTTTCCATAGGAACAACAACTTCCTGTCAACAGCATAAACCCGCCTTCAAAATAAAAGCATGCCAAATTACACTTAAGACTTACAACTGCAACGAAAGTAACAAACACAATGCAATATCCTTTTCAATTTCAAAGAACATAAATTGGGTTATTTACAGGTGTTGTTTTGTGTGGTTGAGGGTCACTTTCATTGATGCGTTTTGCACCCCGTGACGTAATAACTCCTAGGTATAAAAGTCACGGCTCGCCACTGCTTTCATGTCATGTAATACCTTGCGTGACGAGCGAACCGTTTAATCAACCTACAGGTACTGTACTGTAGCTAGCAGCATTATAAAAAATTTAATAGTTGCATTTATTAATGTACAGCAAACCAAAGCACAAGAGTGGCGCTCAAAAGAGAAATGACCAGAACAATATTTGCACTGGGGCCAATCACAACCTTGTTACGCCACTGATTGGCATACTATATTAAAAGGTTGACATTATTGCGGACACGTTTAAATATACATTGTAGTGATCACTAATTAACTAGGTTACATAATTCACTCATGGACTCATGACTCGGGTGCATATCCGTCGCTTACCAATGACGTCACTTCCAATGACTCTGATTGGCTGTACGGTAATTTACCCAGGGGTGCTCGGGGCAAATCACATCTTCAGATCATGACGAACCGAATGGACGTATTCCTATACTCCTAGCGTGTGAAAATGTTTGTGAAAAACATGTAAAAAAACCATGAAAACGGAGCAATGGCTGTACGCCATTGGCTGTACGGCAACCCTGCTGAAAAAAACCAGCTGAGACCAGCTTAAGATGGTTGCTGGTTTTAGCTGGTGTTAGCTGGTTTTAGCTGGTGTTAGGCTGGTGTTAGCTGGTTTTAGCTGGTGTTAGGCTGGTGTTAGGCTGGTTTAGTTGGTTTAGTTGGTTTACCAGGCTGGACGAGCTGGCCAGGCTGTTCTTGCTGGTTCAAGACCAGCCTGGCCAGCTAAACCAGCATAGACCAGCATGGATGTCATGCTGGTCTATGCTGGTTTTAGCTGGTCTATGCTGGTGAAGCTGGTAATGGTATTATGCTGACTAACGGTCGAGGAGTTGAACTTCTGAGAGGCACCGCCGCTCTGACAGCTCTGACAGCTCTGTCTACTGGGAAACGCGCTAAAAGTCCTTCTGGAGGTAAGCAACACTACACAATTTCACCAAGTCAGAGAGTAAAAGCTTTCTCGAAGGTTCGTTTTGCTTTCTTACAACGTTACGTTAATGTTAACTTAACCTTACGTTTGCTAGGAGGCTAGCTGTCTTAGCTAACAACAGTTAGCAGCTAACGTTTTCTGCAGTTTGTGTTTCCCCTGAAAAACGTGATGTAGTTATTTAAGGGTAAGTTAACTTAACGTTATCTTACAAGTTGAGAGAGTTACGTTTTGTTTAAAATCGTTAATGTAATGCCATTAGAGGTGTTGTGTTGAACATGAAGTTAGCTAACTGTAGCTCTCTACCAAAGGTTAGCATGTAGCTGTACTTTTTGTGGCAGCTAGCTTAATACAAAAAGGGTTTTTGTGCTTCATTGTAAACTTGTACCTGAAATTGTGGGGACAGTTTTTTCTACTCAATGATACAGACCATTGTTGAGGAGATGCAAAACATACTGTAAATGAGTTGGGTCCGACATACTTTGAGTAATGTTACTTTTCTGCTAAAAAATTAAACCTTATCAGATGAGGACATCACCAAAGTGTGTGAGTCAGTCAGGGGATGTTATCTGTTCTTTGCATGCCATACAGGGATGCCTATGTACACACTGCTCTGGTATTAATAAAAAATATAATTGTAAAATGTAAGTCTCGCTCTTGTCATCGTTCAGGCTTTGCATTTGAACTCCTATGACTGGTTGCAGACTTGAAGGGAACGACTTCCTGGCCTTCCTGACATCCAGGAAAAAGGTGAGATTCTAATCCATTTCAATGCCAAAAGCAAGTTGTTGTTTTGAACTTTTTTTAATATGATTTTTTGGGGAATTTCAGTTGTATTGGACAGTAGAGATCTACTGCAAACAGTTGAGAGGGAGGAGATAATATGCAGCAAAAGGCCGAGCCGGATGGTTGCTGCTCCGTGTGGAACGTGTTCTATCAGGTAAAGCACTTTGGTACCCAGTTATTTATGGTATTGAGTTTGAATTTAGCTTTTGGAATGTAATTTCCAACTGTGCATTGTAAAGACTGAAAAAACAGGCTCAGGTTAAAGCTTGTCCTCCTGTCTTCTCTTATTTCCTTATCTTTCTTTCAGGTGTAACATCTACCAATGGTTGTACATGACACCACCTCTTTGCTGTCCTACTAGTCAACCCTCCTGATCAGAGCCTTTCCTAAATAGTGGTAAGTTGTTTTACAGTTCAGTGTGCGTTAATTTAGCAACTTAATGCTTTACTGCTGTTGAATAAACCCTATATATATATATACACATCCATCAGCAATCAATATAAGAAATCGTCCAACACAAAATAGAAGAAATCTGGAGCTATTCTATTTCTTTTTATACAACAGCATCTATTTGGGACTGCTCATTGATGTCATCAAGAGCCATTGAGTCTACCTTTTGTAGTCGGCCTCTCAGAATGTTTATCATTTCTTTGTCTCTTAACATTCCTATAACCATTTGTTTTTTTATTGTTGATATTGTTTTGTTCTTTATTTTTATTGTGAGAATCACTTTGCAATTGTGTAAGTGCTATATAAATAGTTATACTAATATTATTGTTGTTACCATCATTACTTTTATTAATAATGTCTTCTTTGTCTTCTTTATTTATCGCTGCAGAAAGGATCATGCCAGCCCACATCAAACACCTGATCAAGAACTTGTGAATCTTCAGGCAGAAAAGATGAAAGCACCTGTTCAAAGTTCCAGTTCCCTGTACATCGAACCATGCCTGTCCTCTGTTCCACATGTCTTCAGTCAGTTCTGGACCCCATGACTCGGACACTAGTTCTACCAAGGCTCATTAGAGGTAAGCAGTGGTAGCAGAGTGGAGTTATCTTTGTATTTAGGCTGCATGTCGACAAGAATAGATTACAAATCGCTTAAAAATTGTTCAGACAAGAGGCACCATGTGTTACGCAGGTGAGGCGCTGATATAGTTTATATAATATGCGGTTTAATTTTTAAATTAAATTATTTCCGGTGCAGAGAAAAACACTCAAGGTGGATGTATAAAGTACATACTGGTGTTAATAAAATATAGCGTATATCCCTCAATTTATCGACAATAAGAATGACAATACATACTTCCGGGTGTAAAGTAATATCTATACTGTAGTTCCTACACATCCACTGGAGGTAAATTCTGAAATGAAAATATACACTTCTCACTAGAAATGTAATCATAAAGCATTATTATGGCCACACTATCCTACAATTTAGGATTTTCCACTGAAAAAAGTGTTGGATTCAATATTCAAAGGTTTTATTCTCATATGCTCAGCAGCTACAGTGTAGAAATGTCAATGAAATTCTTCTGACCTGAGCTCCTCCAACAATGCAACATATATAATAAAATACAAAATAACAATTAGTGCAAAAAGTTTATATACATGTAATATAATAGAATATGATATTTACAAGAACAGAATATGAAATTAAATAATGTAAATTAAGAAAAAAATTAAACAAGGTGTATTGCGTGGATAATAAACCCAATCACAGTGAATGTTCAAAACTAAATTTGATACATTTTTCTTTTTCATCTCACAGTGCACATATTTAAGTAATCATAACACAAAGCTAAAAGCTAATCTGTTTTTCCTTTCTCTTTTCAAGAGTGCTTCAGAGGATGGCTGACAAAACAAAACGTGGAGAAGACCGAGAGGGAGAAGAGGGAGAAGTTGGTCGGTTACTTCATTTCTCAAAAGATACAGGACCTCGTGAAAAGCGGGAAGAAACAGTCGAAGTAGAAATATGAATTAATAGGTGTTTCGAAAATGTTTTCCAATTTGTATTAATGTTCATGTTGTGTGTTATAAATTATGTTCCTGCTTCTAATCATTTGATGTATGAGTATTTATTTACAGACAATACATTCTATACATTCTGGTACCTTTCTGGTAAGGTAGGTGCTCTGATCTGAAATGATAGATGTCCATTGAGCTACTGCAATTGGGTGAGAGTGTTTCATCATTTTATATGACCAGCTTAACCATCAAGTAATCCCAGCTAAAGTTCTACTCAAGATCATACCAGTCTGACCAGCTCATGGTGACCAGCTAGTGACCACCAGCTAAACCAGCTATCTTGACCAGCTAATGGTGACCAGCTACTAGACCACTGTGACCACCAGCTAAACCAGCTATCCCAACCAGCTAATGGTGACCAGCTAGACCACTGTGACCACCAGCTTTTACCAGGTAAACCAGCTATCCTGACCAGCTAATGGTAACCAGCTAGACCACTGTGACCAAACCAGCTATCCTGACCAGCTAGACCACTGTGACCACCCGTTTTTACCAGCTAAACCAGCTATCCCGACCAGCTAATGGTGACCAGCTAGACTACTGTGACCAAACCAGCTATCCTGACCAGCTAAAGTGTCCAAAACCCCTCTCAACCAGCCAACTAATCCAGCCTAATATTGACTGGCCTTGTTGGTCTTAGCTGGTTTTTTCAGCAGGTAACTCAAGAGGACCATCATACACGGTCAAATTCCGAACATTTAAACATAGCCTACACTTCATTCTTTACTTTGTCCGTTATTATATGTAGAAGATATTACTTTTTTCTCCGTGATGTTGTTTCCATAGCAACAACTTCAAACAGGAAGTTAACACTACACTTCATTTAAGACACTTAAACGGAGCAGTGGCTGCGGGTTAGGGTTAGCTGCTATATGCTAGCTTTGCGGCTAGCGGTTAGCATTTTCAATGGAAATATACATCGAAACATCATGTTTCAGTAAAAACAAGGCCCCACTGATCATCTACTCTCTGAGACAATTCCAGGGATGCCTGACTTGAGTTTCTAGCACCAGGGAAAGTGGAGAAAAGTGCCCGAGATCAGCCTCTTAATTTACCCAGGGCATAGTACTGGGCTTTGGGCATGAAAATTCCGGAAACTCCCCTGAGTATTTTATTAAATATCTGAACTTTGGAGAGGAGTTGGAGGACACACGACACATCAAATCACATCTACAGATCAAGACGAAGTTAATAGAAGTACTCCCATACTCCTAGCGTGAAAATGTTTGTGAAAACCGTGTGCAAAGTCTCGGAGCAGTGGCTGTGATCGTTGCTATGGAAACAACATGACGGAGAAAAATATACGTCAAATTGACGCCGGATATGACGTATATGACGTCACGGATGAGACGGATATGCACCCGAGTCATCCTGGTACTGACACCGGTCTTCAAGCCCATAGACATATAAAGACATTTACATGTGGTCGGCTTGAACATAGACATATAAAGACATTTATATGTCGGACATTATAAAGACATTTATATGTCTATGTTCAAGCCGACCACATGTGCTTTTCTCCTGCTTTAAGCCAACTTTGCACCTTCTCTCAACAACATAACATTTGCACATTTTAAGTTTCTGAATGTTTACATATTGCTAGATGGAATGCTTCTATTTTCATTTTTAACCAGGTAGTTCTACTTTACGTGGGTAAAAAAAACACATCAAATACAACTTTTGAATGTACGCAGAGTATTTTATATGTCTGAAAAACATGTTTGAAGCGGATATTTGACATAAGTTATCCAAATCTGCCAGGGTCCGTCTCATAAAAGGCCCCTGCCGCCATTTTGAAAGGTGTCAGAGCTTCCGTCATCACGTGAGGAGGAAGTGAGAGGAGACGGAGCAATCGAGCGGCTGAAGCGAGCAGGCGAGCCATCACTCAGCTCTACTCCTCTTGACTACCCGGGCTAACTTTAGCTACATGTGCTGAGGTCGAGGGAGAAACTGATCTCAACCGCAACAATGCCGACAGTTACTTTGCCGCCGAAAGAGAACGCTCTCTTCAAGAGGATTTTGGTGAGTTGATTATTAAAGCGTTGCATAACGTTATGTGTCGTTAATGCAGAACACTGGCGGGTCAAAAGCTTAATCGGCGCCACTCTGTGTGCCAGTGTAGCTCCCGGCTGCTAGCGCTAGCGTCAGTGTGTTAGCAAAATGGCATAATTGAATGGGCTAGCTAGCCCGGCCCTGACATGCGCTGTCACCGTAACGTGAAGCTAAAATGGTTGTTCTGGACTTTGTTGTGATTTTGACAGACATGTTGAAGTTAAAAAAAAATGCACTCTCACTAATAAGCAAATTGGCACGGCTTTAAATAGCCGGACAGCTAGTTAGTTGCAGGAGGCCGCACCGCTTGTCACACACAACAAGCCATAACTTGACGGTACCCTCCACGATGCTAACATGCTAGCCAGTTTAACGGTCGTGTGGGCTCTTTAGTTAACTCTTCAAACTACCTCTTATAGCTGTTTGGCTCAACGTTTGTTGTTATATTATTGCATAGCAGGTGTTTTACCCGAATATATATTTAAGTTTGACTTGTGTCGTATGAGGGCCATGCTATCCAGCTATGCAAGCTCAGCACACCGGCTGGCCATTTGACGTTAGCTAATCGGCTAACGCTAGCAACTAGTGTTGGATATCTTGGTTTAGCAGACTTTAGGTATTTTAGGCTGATTGTCACTCTTAATCTGTCATCGTAGGATGACGTAGGATGCACACCTTACCCTAACCGGTCTAGCTTGACTAAGGTCAAAATAGTAGAGCATGTGTTAAAACGAAAGAAAGCAAACGAAGGACCAGTGTGACTGTCAGCAAATCTGTAGGGCCTGCTGTGCTCTGGCAGCTAGCTACATCCATCCCTCACTATCATGTTTGTGTCCAAGTACTGCACACAGTTTGATGTGGGTCAGAGGAATCGTTGAACATGTGTGGTGTAAGCGTAGCTTTATTGCAATTGGAAATGACAGTTTGGGAGCTGTCTAAGAACTCAGTAAACAAGTATTCTTCCGTGCGTATTTTGCTGTATGATGTTAAGCATCTCTGCATGGAAAGCTAGCTACATACTTTCCAAAAAGTGTGGCAGCGACCCCTTTAACGTCACTTTCCAGTTCAGATAGCCTTCATTGTTTTGAAAGGCAGGGGATCTGCTAGCAGTGTGTGGCTGTTTATCAGCACATTGGCAGAGGACATTCTTTCATTCAAACAGACATGTAACCTGCACTTGATCTTGAAAAGTTGGTCTGTTTTCTTTCGCGCATACCTCAGAGGTATCATTTATTTTCCTTGGACCGTTGTTGCACCACACTGTTGTGTAGTCTGAAATGTGCATTTTTCCAATTAAAACTTAAATTATAGTTAATTTCTTGTGTAACCCAGGTGTTGCAGAATGTGTGTATTTTCATTCACTTGGCATATGACAACTAAAGCAATATTTGTTTTGTCTGATAAATGTTTCCTGCATTATTGTCCAAAGTGAAAGAAAAGCCTCCACTTCTTATTTCTGAGTTGTTTTCATTTGTACATGTCACTGTTTTTTTTGTAATGTATGGTACTGCAGGTGCCACAGTCTTGCGTTACTCTGCATGAGTACTATCTACAATAAGTCTGTGGATCGCAAAACTATTTTTTTAAGTTTAAGTCTTTGCAGTTAAAAATGGCATAAAGAGATTTAGCCTGGTTACATTGTAACTTGTATGAGGAAAAACAGAATACATGTACTGTTATATTACCCTTTCTGCACTGGGGATGTGATAATATAGTATGATATTTTAAGCCGTTTTCTCTTTGGCTGTATTCAGAAGAGGACCACACCCCATTTATTTTTTGCTTTCCCAGACCGAGTGCCCAAATGCATTATTAGAAGTTGGCAGGTCTCCAACTTCTGCATGGCAGTGGAGTTTGATGAGTTTCCATTGTGTTCTGTTGTGGTAGGGGGGCAACACTTCCCCCTACAGTTAGTGTTAACCTAAAGTTGGCCCTTGCACCAATAATCTCAGTAAAAATGTGTATTTCATCAGTCTGAAATTCAACCTTTGTGCTGCATTTGAATTTGAAGGGCAATGAGTTGGGATCAGCCACGCCTCATTTCTCTTCAAGCTTTAAAGAGGCCTGCTTTTTTTCTCCCTTTCCTGGAGTAGATTATAAAGGTTTTTGTGCATGTAAAGCAGTGTTTCTCAAACTTTTTCATACCAAGGACCACTTAACCAATAAAAAAACACTCACGGACCACCTAACTCCACACATTTCCCAAAACAATAGGCCTGCTTACCACTCCAACAGTATATAACAAATGGCAGCCTAATAATGAGTTTAACCTTCTCTATATCGCCTCGTTCACACATTAAATCAACAATACAAATATAAGTTAAACTACAGCTTATATAAGAATTTCGTTCAAATGCGATTTAAAATGCTCACAGGTTTTACACCTCTTATGAAATGTAGACTACATTTAGTTTATGTCCGAGCCAACAGACTCACAGATCGTTGGCTACTGAGAGAAATGCAAAATACACCGCATGTAGTACGACACAAACCTCCGCTGTGGATTTTCAAAACAAAATACAGTAAAACTATGGTCGCAGGCCCAAGTTTAACTCTCTGAGGTCGAAGCCATTTTTTCACATGTTAGGCTCGTCTGGGCTTTTTTTGTAAAAATGCTATTAAAACATGAACCTTGGTGACCATCGGGCTGGCCTGCATGGTCTGCCTACAAAACAAAAATAAGAAAACGTTTATGCAGCCCCAACAACAGCCTCTGGTCATCAACAGACTTCATGCAATGCTTCATTGGATGCATACATTAGAAGATAATCTCTATCTAACTCCTAACACATCTAAATCTACTTTCAGCATGGATAAATGTTCATAAAATACATCCATTGTGTGTTCTATATGCTTCTTGAAATAATAAAAAAACACATCGTTTTTCTAGAACAGATTACAAATCACCTGAAAATGGTACAAACAAGTGGCAAAATGTGCGACGAAGGTGTTGCGCTGGGCTATAACATGCAATCGAAAGAGAAACTTAAGCTCGTTCCATTGCGGAGATATTCCCGCGAGAGTGTGTTAAACTTACATTTATTTATTTATTTCAAATGTGAAATGTTACCAATATACTCACGGAGCACTAGGGGGCGCTCACGGACCACCAGTCCGCGGACTACACTTTGAGAAACACTGATGTAAAGGGTCTGCAAGGGCTAAAATCCCTGTGTTCCCGCAAGAGGGTATTTATCTCCAAATGCGCTCTCCCCGATTGGACTCCTTTGTTTACTTCCGGAACATAGTAACAATATGTTAGGCTCTGGTTTGAGACAAAGGGTCTGCAGCACAGGCAGTATGAGAAAAATAAAGACCTTTTTGAACATTAAAGCATGGAGACATGACACAGTAGAGGCACAAAATACAAATATAAACTGGATAAATAGCATAATTGAGCCTAGGGATGGTTATCGTTAGGATTTTATCGGTACCGATACTGGTACTGCTTATCGGTATCGGTATTTTTCGGTACTCTTATCGATACTTTTCAATAATTTGGTGCTCAAAATTATAGATATGAATACAAGATGTGAAGATTAAACAGTCATTTTATTGTAATTTCCTTGCAGAAATAACTGTATAACTTATACATTTTTAACATTTGTAAATCAGTTACATCTTCATCCAGACATTTCAAACTGACAACCTAGCTCGACATTGTCCTACAGTGACATCATGCAAAACTGTGATATGAAGAAATTGGTAAAAAGCCTAAGATGGCAAAAAGATAAAGGCGAGTACGTATATTATTCTGGATTGTACTTTTAAATCATCACAAAATAAATGATGTGCTGAACTGAAACACGTCAAAATGTGTCTGAAGGTTTAAACATAGAACAAAGTATTTGAGCTTAAATATGTCAATTCCTAGTAAACGACCAACAATTGCTGAACCTTACATTGAAACGTTGACCTTTAACAACATTTAAATGCAGTTTTCCAATTCACAATGACATCTGTAAGTTTAACTGGTTTATAAAGCATTAAATGAAAGGCCAAATTATTATAGGTGTAGGAGCTCACATTAATACACTGTCAGTGTTAATAACCTAAAAAAAGACAAGGCGATGTGCCTGCAAGACTTCACTCAGGTAAACAAAACATATTACCATGCGCAGCAGCTAACCTGCCTGCGAGCCTTCGCTCAGGTCACATTTACACACGGCCCGCAAATCGTATCAGGTTGCACTGAGGAGGACGTTGTTAGCGTGCTACTGCTAGCACTATTAGCATTAGCACGGGAGTCTCAACAATAATAAGAGCGCTGTTGAGAGAGATGACGAGTGGCATTTACAGTGGCCAATCAGAGGGGTCTCAAACCGGATACATCACACGGGATGAGGGTTCCCAACCAACCAGAATGGTTTAAAGTTAAACTAAGGAAGTAGACGTAACGCATACCGATAGCAGCACCGTTTGTCCAGCGGCTTAACGGTATACCGATACCATCCAATCAGGTACCGGTATTGACTTAGTACCGGTTCTCGGTACCCATCCCTAATTGGGCCTCTTTACAAGTTTGGGTATTTCACTGGAACATATTGCGATTTAGATAACATTTCAATTAACTTCCAAGCACTCCCTATGAGTTGTAACCTCAGGGTGTCCGTGGGGTCTTAAAAAGTATTAAAAGTTGATAAATACATTTTAAAAAGTATTAAAGGAGGGGTAGGTAAGTTTGAGAAACCGGCTATATTTTTTTTTAATCCCCTGGAGCAGAGAGAGGAGCTATTGTTATTGATTAGTGCATCAGTGTTTCTTAGGGTCAAAACATTAAACTCACAACTTAAAATGAAAGTGTTTAGTTTATTTAATAAAAGAGCACATGTTCAATGTGTAAAGTGAGAGCAGATATAGATTAGTTGCAATTTGGTTCCAAAAAAATAAAGAAATTCCAAAAATATTAATATATTATAATCTTTTTTTTTTTTTTTTTTTTTTAAACCCCTTGAATTTCAGGGGGGGGCGCGGGGCTCCCTTTGCGGGGCGCAGCGCCCCTCCAAGACAATGGTAGGGGAAACACTGCACATAATCACTGATGTTCCGCTGTAACGGTGGTGGACTCGTCAGAACAGAGTGGGCGAGCTGACCAATCGGAGCACACTGGTCTCACAGGGGGGGGGGAAGCTCCAACAAGGCGTTTAGGACAGAGTGAATACACTTTGGAAAATTGAACAATGGAATTATGATCAGTAGAAATGGCCATGACATGGGACCTTTTTTAATGGTCTGATCAAGTCTGAAATGTGGCTTGCGTCACAGCAGCTCCATTTGCAACATTAACAAGGACAGATATTAGGACACAATACAAGAAAAACAAACATTTAACACAACATCACAATCACTGAGAGAAACATGCTCAAAGACCCTTTAATGTGCATTTGATTGAGCTCTGTATTTACTGTTAGAATTGACTAGTGCACCAAGGACTGCTTCCGTCGGACTTCATTAAAACGAGGGACCCTGTATCTCCGATTAGATGGCAACAATTCATATTCGCTGTTCAGAACATGGTTTAGTTCAGAGATGATGTTGTTGGACAGCCTCACTAGATTATTATGGTATGCTGACTCATAAAGTCTCTGACTGAATGAGCACACAATTTCAAAACAGACCTCGTTCAGTAATGTCGTCATTTTTTCACCATTAGTGAAGTCGGCAGTGGGACAACGAAAT
The DNA here is from genome assembly GCA_943591055.1 of Gobionotothen gibberifrons. NCBI lineage: Eukaryota > Metazoa > Chordata > Actinopteri > Perciformes > Nototheniidae > Gobionotothen > Gobionotothen gibberifrons. The sequence goes on along the minus strand of CALSBZ010046893.1, from coordinate 530,170 downwards.
GCTCTCTGCCAACTTTACTCTTCCTATTGCTCTCACACACACTCGGAGATCAGCTTAAAAAGAGAGGTGCTACACTACTGATTGTGCAACTGCATACTAAATATAACTCTAGGGCAAAAAGCTGGTAATTCCTTCAAAGTGGTGTAATACTGTGGGTGTCTGAAAATCTAATTCAACATTTAAGCTTAGCTGTGTGCAGAAGCCTGATAAAAGCTCACATGCAGAGTTGTATGTAATCATTCTGGAGTAATTGTCTGATTATGTTCTGAGGATGTTATTATATTGTTGCTGGGGAACAACTATGACCAGCTCTGAATTTGTCACCACAACTCTTTTAAAGAGGCCCTATTATGCTTTATTGGGGTTTCCCTTTGCTGTGTTGTGTGTTATATAGGTCTTTGTGCATGTTAATGGTCTGCAAAGGCTAACATCCCAACGTTCCTAGACCTCCAATGGAAGTTTCTTTTGCACACAAAAAGTGAAATAATGTGTCTTTCATGGCTTTTCCTTTTTGCTACTGAGCTAGTTTCTTTGAGTATTACATGACTTCTGTCTCTTCTCTTGGCTTATTGTGACTTTTTTTCTCCTTCCTTTGACAGCGATGTTACGAACACAAGCAGTACAGAAACGGGCTCAAGTTCTGCAAACAAATCCTGTCCAACCCCAAGTTTGCAGAGCATGGAGGTAAGCATCAGACGTTTGAATGGATAGATGGATGAAAAGCAGGCAATATTATGTTCCATATTTCTCACTGTGGTGTTTCACTGTCCCCCTGCAGAGACCCTGGCAATGAAGGGACTGACCCTGAACTGTCTGGGGAAGAAGGAGGAGGCCTACGACCTGGTGAGAAGAGGCCTGCGCAATGACCTCAAGAGCCACGTCTGTATCCTTACCCACGTCATCATTTGTGTGTTATTAAAGTAGATATGCTCCAGGTTAAGTGGGTAAAACCGTGAGCTGGTGTGTCTTTTGTAAAATGAAGGACCTTGAGATGCCACACATTGTGGAGCTCGGAGTCAGCACTTCCTCTGTTCGCTGCTCTCTTTCTTTCTCTCTTTCTGTCTCTCCCTGTGACTCCCAGGCCGAAGGGAAATCTGTTCATTCTTCCAGCAGATAGTGCTGGGCCGCCTAATCCCATAGTCAACTCTTCTCTGAGCAGGAAACACACTGCTGTCGTTTTTAACCTCACCAGTCACTGTTTAGCTTAAGAACCTGTGGTCAATATGTTTACTTTGATATAAAGATATACTAAGTTTTAAAGAGCACAGACTAGACAGCAAATCAACATTAATATTAATCAGAAGAGATTTTGATCAATTGGTCCTCCAGGGAAGTGTGATGGACATTTTCCTGACCTATTTATAGATTAAAGAATTCAACCATATAATAATAAAAAACGTTTGATTAGGTCAAGCTCTATTTAGACAAAAAAATTATTATATCACTTATGAAAATGTATTTCTTTTATTTCAAATAATCATTATGAAGTGATTGATAACACAATAGGAATAGTTGATTTATCCCGGTGGAAATAGGGTTTTGGGACAGTTGCTCAATTTTAAAATGAAAAATAAAATAATCTGTTAAAAAAAACGTAGTTCATGTAAAATGTCATGTAAATTATCAAATATAATACAATTATGTATATAGTGTATATAAACATAGGAAATTGAAGTTATAATCTACACATTGTGCTACAATACAGACACTGCAACATATTACATTATATACAGAGGTTTAAGTCAAATGGATTGTCCACTCTAACCAGGAGAGCTTCATTAGTGATCACAACCTTTTTAATAATAGTTTGATTTCATCAGAATCAATGGAGATTATTCCTTAACTCCTCGTGCACCAGGCTGGCACGTTTACGGCCTACTGCAGCGCTCGGACAAGAAGTATGACGAAGCCATCAAGTGTTACCGCAACGCTCTGAAGTGGGACAAGGACAACCTGCAGATCCTCAGAGACCTGTCCCTGCTGCAGATCCAGATGAGAGACCTGGAGGGCTACAGGGTGAGCTGACAGGGGGTTCATTTTCAGATTGCGTCATGTGTAAACTTGCCTTGGCACTTAACTTTTGCTCCTCCCAGGCTCCTTCCCTGTTTCCCTCAGGATACAAGTACACACACACCCAATACGCATGGCTTACTTGCACATGAGAGTTAGTGAAAGTCTAATTTAAGTGGCTTAAAAAATATTAATTAGTTAATGACTGCCTCGTTTCACATTATCCCTTACTTGGCAACTTTACTTTGTAATAAGAGAATAAAATAACTTTGTGGAATACACACTCCCATCTGTCGCTCTGCCTTATCCAGGACCAAGTTTGGCACTGATTTAGGGGAGGGCTGAGCATATCAGCAGTCAGTCGCAGGTTACAGCCAGGCTTCACAATGTAGAACAGCTCTCACGGGACACAGCCTGGGATTTAGATGCTTATTAGTAAGAGGTATGAAGATCAAAGACTGGTTTACAAATAGTCCGAATGTATTAGGTTTATTTAGTAGGTTCTCCCTGAGCCAGCTAGAAACAACACGGTGTAGTAACTATCTAATCCCCCCAGCTATACATCAATGTACTAATTCTTTAGGACTCATGAGATTTGTCAAACGGGGGTCAGAGTTCATTGTTTTGTCAATTAGTTGTGATGGTAAGATAAACCTGCATTTGTATATCTTTCTTTCTTTTTTAGGAGACGCGGTACCAGCTGCTGCAGCTGCGTCCAGCACAGCGGGCCTCTTGGATCGGCTACGCCATCGCCTATCACCTCCTGGAAGACTACGAGATGGCCGCAAAGATCATTGAGGAGTTCCGGAAAACACAACAGGTTAGACCCAATGGAGTGGTGCAAGAATGAGTCCTAAACCCAGAGATGAGTTGGCTTAGGAGATTTCTCGTTTTTGATCTACAGCATTAAATACGTCAGTAAATGCCCCACTGGTGAACCTCTTTTGTGTCTAAAAAACTGTGGTTGTCTTGTCATTTTGTCATCACATCTATCAAACTTGATTATTGATCAAAGACTTTAATATGTGCTTTTAAGCCTGGCATTCTTTTTTCCCAAAGGTTTTAAATATATTACTACAATAAAGCTCCCATTCTCTGGCTCGCTCCTGATAAGACCATTCTGCTTCCTGTCTTTGTGCCATATATATATATATATATATATATATATTACACAACAGGTTGGCATGACTAGGCAACCGTTAATAATATTGATTTCACGCCCATTTGTTTATCCAGACGTCTCCAGACAAAGTGGACTACGAGTACAGCGAGCTGCTGCTGTACCAGAACCAGGTGCTGAGGGAGGCAGGCCTCTACAAGGAGGCCCTGGAGCATCTGAACAACTACGAGAAGCAGATCTGTGACAAACTGGCTGTGGAGGAGACACGAGGTGGGTCACTGAGGTCTCACCTGGGAAGTCTCTTGTTAAAGCACGAGCATATCAGGGTAAACGCGTGTTTACTAGTGGGGTAGAGAAGCTGTCCAACAAAGAAGGTTGGCGGTTGGATCCGGGACGACATTCCTATGAAAGTTGCTCAGTGGTGCGTAAAGCCAAAATGACCTGCCTCTCGAGGGGCAAAAGTAATCGTATCTGGGCTCATAGAGCATGCGCACTCTCACCGCTCAGTTGGGTAAATGGAGAGGGAAACTACTCTGGATTTGACTATTAGCGCATTTTACAACCTTAAGACCCACACGGCGGCGTGCGTTGAAGCTTCAACGCTTCTGCCCATTCACTTTGAATGGGGGTGACGTCACGCCGAACTGCATTGTGGGAGCAAAGCTTAGCTTTTCTCGTGGTGCTCGCTGCAAAAGTTGAGCAATGTTCAACTTTTGACGGAAGCGTCAGCCAATCGAATCATATGCCAGTACAAGCTCTTGCCAATCAAACCGCTGCTTGTGTGTCCGGGGCGGGAGATTCAGGTGATTGGTTGTTGGTCTAGCTTCAGACATGCCCGCCGGCAAGCGACAACGCACGCCGCTGTATGGACGGGCCGTAATGGTTTAATAAAGGCTTTAAAAGTGTTGGTACTGGGTAGCTAATTTACTTCAAAAAAAGTATTTGCTGATATACAGACGTCTCTTTCCCTATGTAAGTCATTGACTGACACAGAAGTTTTAGCACCAGCGTCCGGCGCACTTCCTGGGTGCATGTTGTACACCTACTGAGGTGGCCATGGCTCAGGGGTTCAAAGTGCTGATCTACCAATCGGAGGGTCAGTGGCTGATCCCAACCCCTGCAGTCTACATGTAGAAGTGTCCTTGGTCAACCCCTAATTGCTCTGAATGGCATGTCCACGGTATTGAAGTGTATTTAGGTTGCGGTGGATAAGCGTAATCCAAGTAATAACATGAGATGTAACTAGAAAGTGCATTTCCTGCTGAAAATGCGTGCGAATGCTGTAAACTGTGTTGCTGAATTTAGCTGAAAAAGCTGAATATGTTATTAGTTGAATGGTCTCTGTAGTAGCGCTGCTCGATTATGGCAAAAATCATAATCTCGATTATTTGGGTCAATAATTGATATCACAATTATTAAAAACGATTATCTATTTACTTTGAAAACATCAAGTAAGTGTGTTGCTGAACTTAGCGGAGAAATGCAGCGAAACGCGGACTTGAAGGTTCCTCCCATTGAGTTACATGTTAAAAAAAGAGTTTAAAAAGCTGAATATTTCAAAAAGTATAACATATTTTGAAAAAGTTGAACGTTTCTCATGTGCTGAAAAGGCTGAATATTTGAATGGTTTCTGTAGCTGAAAGTAGGCTAAAGTTATCAGACGGCAAAATATTGGTTGAAATAAGAAGATTTGAAGAACTATATATAAGTTGCACAGCATTCGCACTAATAATGTCCTTCACCAATCTCTGCCCTTTGTTCTGGCAAAGAATATGAAACATGATGGGCAATTTGATGAGATAACCTTGCAAAGCACTCTGTTACTCAGACTTTCAATATACAGCTTGAGCAGAATCAGCATGGACGAAAACACAAAATTATGTTTGTTCATGTTATGAGATATCTTAATGCTCAACAGAACGGGCAACACGTTTTATCTGCTGCCTGTGAGAAGTGATACGAAGATGGCATTTATTTATTTTTTTTCCAAGATTCCAATTCATACTTCATACATTTCTCCAGCTTTAACGTTGTATTGTGACCATTTTGTATGTACTTTAACACCCTTCTGTCATGTTTCTATAGGAGAGATCCTGTTGAAGTTGGAGCGTCTCGATGACGCGACACAAGTCTACCGCCGTCTGCAAGAGAGGAATCCCGAGAACTGGGCCTACTACCGCGGCTTGGAAGGTGCCCTAAAGCCAGGTAGGACACTTTATGCTTTCTGTTTGAAACACCATATTGACGGAATATTAAAATGTCCACATTCATTGTAAAAGCTACAATTGTCAACATTACATTTTTCTTTAACTCCAGGCAGTATAGAAGAGAGACAAAAAATCTATGAAGACGCCTGGGAGAAGTTCCCCAAAGGACTGGTTCCTCGCCGGCTCCCCCTCAACTTCCTGTTGGGTAAGGCCAATAATCTCCTATCAACTTCAACAGTGACTTCAGTCATCCATGTCCAAGCAATACAAGAATTAGCTAACAACCCACTACAGCTTTCGTTGTTTGATTGTATTCGTGGTGCAGGAATGAGTTCTAAAAACGGAGTTAGCATTTTAGAACTTCAGTTCCCTTGTCTCTAGTGCCCCTTTCACACCAACGCCCGTTCTAGCTCCGTGCTTGCGCTCTTCTGGTTCGGAACCGTTTTTTCTTTTCAGCCCCCGTTTTGTTCACACCGCCCAGAGCCCGACGGGTGCTGCCGCGGCTGCGTCATGACGTCACCGTTTACGTCACAGATTTTCGCCTCAATGGCGCTCACAACAACAACAACAATGGGGGACTGTGTTGGGTCGATGATCGTGTTGCTTTTAATCATACGAAGCCAGATTAAATTAAATAACTACTTCTCCAACCTTATACTTTTCTCCAGAGTGCCGTGGTTCATTGTTTATTCATGTGTTTTTAGCGGCATTTACCGACCACCGGAGTTTATTCTCTCGTTAGCTCCGGGTTAGCTCACACGGCAGCGGCCGATGTAAAGTATTCACTGTCTGACTGTCACACAAGCAGCTGATAAATATCCCCAATTCCCCCATAAGTGAATGTGTGTCAGTATGAATTGACGTTGTTTGGTATCACAAAGCTGTTATGAAAGTTTCTCTAGTATAAAAAAGCTAAACTGACTATCTTGACTATTTGTTGCTATCCTATTGTGGCATAAGCCGTTTTCTACAGGCACATTTTATCGGCGTATTTTTCATTATGATTCTACTTGTGATAGTCGGACATGACAACCTGTGCAGCCCATGTATTGATTCCATCCGATAGCTGCTATAATACAAAACTTTTTTTTATTTTTTTATTATTGTTGGTGGTTAGATTACTAAAATAAGGTCTGTGGTTAAAACAAGGTGAATAGATTTTTTCAGGTTTTGTCCTACGACATATAATACGTTATCACACCACATTGAATGTCCGAAGTTCCTATGTGTCGTAAAAACGTAAGATACTAAATACAGTGATGCAAATTAGTCGCTTTTCGGCGCCTCCCGCTTTTTTAAAGCTGATTTGGGTGAGTTGTGTAATTCGTGGAGAACCGAACCGTTTTCGTTTTGGGGGTGGGGGAGTCAGTCCGACTGACGGACAACTTCTCACTTCAAAAAAGAAGAAGAAATCTATACCGCAAAATAATTAAACAAGCGAGTGCCTGTTTTTCCTGTCCAAGGACGGGTTCCTTGAACACAACACGAGCGTAACGTGTCTTCATGGTAATGTCTCGTCTGAAAGGAGTGTAGACTAGAGTGCTGACGGAGAGCACCGGAACGCGGCTCCAGCTCTTCAAATATTGCAGTACCCATAAGGAGCCGTACACACCGCAGTGTTTGCGAGGCTGTGTCTTTAGTTGTAAGCACAGTGGCGATCTGTTGTTATTAGCATCTGGTTAGCTAGCTATGCTAACGAATTTAAAGAGCTTTTCTACAACCAGGTGGAAGAGAGCTCTCTCCTGAGGCTCAAATAACCTCAGCTCAGTGAGGTTAAGGCACATCTTGATATGATCATTATAGTTATTAATGAGACATTAGAGACTAAATGAAAAACAGGTATAAAATACTATATGACAGTAACAAAAAAGGGTAACACTTTATATTAAGGTACACAAATTAACCATCAACTAGTTGTTAATTAGCATGCATATTAGCAGTATATTGGCTCTTTATTAGTCATTATAAAACACTTAGTAATGCCTTATTCTACATGACCGTATTCTACAAGTAATAAGCCATTAGTTGAGAGTTTTTCCTCAATAACCCTCTAATTGGTGCTTATTTATTGCAAGTAAGGAAGTTGTTGTACATGAGTTTGGGTCTTAATATGCTCTGCTCAATATGGGCCTAATAAGGCAGTAGTAGCACAAGAATAGTAATTCTCCCATAATAAGACTTAACAATTCTTATGTAACAAGACATGAAACTATAAGTGTTAATTGTGTCTAAATAACTCAAAATTAGGTATTTATATCTAAGAATACGTTTTGGGGTATTGACAGTTCAGCTACCAATAGCAAGGTGATATTGAACTGTATGTTTCATATTTGCACATTTATGTTTTTGTAAAATGTGTACTGAAGGTTGGACAGGAAACCGGGTACAGGAAGTAGGAGAAAGTGAACTGAATAACATGGCAGTACACTGCTTCTAATTTTCCTATGCAACCTGAAGAGTAAATGGGTCAAGTCCGTCAGAAAGCAATGACTGTAAGGATTAGTAACACGTATTGTGTTTATGTGATGACATTTGGAGATGTTTAAACTCAATGAGGAACTGCGTTAGCATTCGCGCTAGCGTTAGCATACACGCTAGCCTTAGCATACACGCTAGCCTTGGAGAAACTTGACATGTTTTGGTATGTGTCTGAACCTCTCTTTAGTGGTTCATTAATAAAACAGATATTTCAACGTGAGCCTACTTTGTTCATTTACTGTTGAGGTTAATTTCAGTAGTTGTGTGCTATAATGTATTTACGAAGTGTGAAGAGGAGGCCACTTTAGAATAGGGAACCTGTTCAGGTCAATTAGAGTCAAATTACTATCTTATTGGTTATGAACAAGACTTCACTTTAGAATAGGGAACATGTTCTTAGATAGAAATACCTAATTTTGACTTATTTAGACACAATTAACACTTATAGTTTAATGTCTTGTTACATAAGAATAGATCATATTTGTTAAGTGTTATTATGGGAGAATTACTATTCTTGTGCTACTACTGCCTTATTAGGCACCAATTAGAGGGTTATTGAGGAAAAACTCTCAACTAATGGCTTATTACTTGTAGAATATGGTCATGTAGAATAAGGCATTAATACGTGTTTTATAATGACTAATAAAGAGCCAATATACTGCTAATATGCATGCTAATTAACAACTAGTTGATGGTTAATTTGTGTACCTTAATATAAAGTGTTACCCAAAAAAGTTGTTAAAAATAACAAGAATAGAGTATAAAAGGGGAGTGATTTGTAAAATAACCAAAAAGAAAAATCTGCTTACAGTTCTGTTTCATATGGGTGTTGAAAGATGTATAGATCTCCTCATGTTGCTCTCAAAGTGCACCAGATTGATACTTTTAACTTCAATATTTAAATATATTATTGGAGCATGCCCCCGGACCCCCCTAGAGGAGGTTAGGTCCCCCCCTCTTAAATCATGTTCACATGGATAGGATACTAAATACATTTGCACACATCTTGTGTCCATATCTTTGTTTTAGTGGTCATGCCACAACCGTGCACGTGCATGCATGCGCGAGTCATGGTAAGATATCTGGATTAAGAGGTTGCTTTTTCTTTGCACAGCGTGAAAGAAAGGCCAAATGAATGGGCTGTGATTTTAGTATTTTTAAGCAGAGGTCAATAATTTGTACGGCCCTCGGAGGATGTTGTAAAAATTGAAAGGAAAAAGGTTCCCCACCCCTGCTGTAAATAATAATAAAAACCCTTGATTTCTAACTTAACATCTCTGTCTCCTATTGATCTGAGTATATTATAAAGAATAGCCAGTTAATTGAAGCATTATAGCGCAGGCCTTTGTCAGATGGTATATTACGCTGTTTTTTTTCTGCTTCGAATATTTCTCTCTTTTTTCACCATACCTGTGTTTGCATCACTGTGAATAAATTAGACGACTAAACATCAGTTGCCTTTAGCTTAACAGTGGTGATTCGCAACCATGATGTCGTTTTTTAACTGTTAGCTTTTTACTTCTGCCCATTAAATGTTATGCTTTAAAAATCATAAGTAGTGTTACAGGGTTCCCGCGGGGTCTTAAAAAGTCTTTAAAAGTCTTAAATTTGATAATCTGAATTTAAGGCCTTAAAAAGGTCTTAAATATGACCAAAAAAATAAGAAAGGTCTTAAATATGATTTAGAAGGTCTTAAAAATGATGGGATTTGAAAGGTACTTGAAATAAATCAACATGGAACCAGTAATCACTAACTTTGTTTTCTCCGGCCCCTTATCGGAGAACACCCAGCTAGTAACCTAGCAACCAAGCTTCAGCTAGCGGCAGTCAGAAACTCATGTCTCTTCGAATCTACTTGCAAATAAATATGGGAAAGTGTAAGTTCAACCGTATTTGGTTGAAAAACATCGAATTTAGTGCTTGGTTGAAACCAGTGGAGGGGTGCCCGCTGCACCTTTTGCAAAATAAATTAGTGTTTGTTTTGCTAATGTAGCGTTAGCTAGTGCAGCGTTAGCTAGTGCAGCAGCTCCCGCAACAACACCGGGGGACCTCCGGGCGGCGTTTGGGTCTACGACGTCAACCCTAAAAGCGGAGGTGCTGTAGACGCTAAATACCGTAGTTAAACACCAATCATACAACAGCAACGATAAAAGATTGTAGCCAAGGCAGCAGAGCTCTTGTTACTCTCTCTCTCACACTCACACACACACACTCACACACACACACACACAATAATTTGAACAGTATCTTTTTACCTGTTGATTACCCTGAACGTATAATTCAACTGAAAAACCAATACAAAAATAAATGATATATTTAAATAAATAATATCAAAAATAATAAATACCAATAAACAAGATCAACAAATATTTTGGAGCGCACTTCCACAAGCTACTAAACATATATAAATATGATAAATAAATATAAATTAGACTCAAATTAATTAGATCAAATATGTTGTAGTGCACTGTCACAACCTAGCAAAGCTAAATAATAGTTTTTTTTCGATTATGTTGTTTTTGTAATTGTGGCAGGTCAAAATCGTAATTGCAAAGCCCTGACACACACACAGACACACACACAAGCACAGTTCTGGCTAACACAGTTCTGTACTGTTATGCCGTTATGTTCAGTCATTGTTCTTATGTTGAACATTTACTTTGTAAGTAATTATGGGACGTATTTCTTCTTTCATAGCAATTTTCCTTCATACTTTCTTGCCGTGAAATAGGTCTTAAATTCTACTCAAAGTGGTCTTAAAAAGGTCTTAAATTTGAGTTGGCGAAATCTGCAGGAACCCTGTGTTAATACATTTAGATTATCCTGCTGAACAAAACATGTTGGTATAATACACATGTGTTTGCCAAATATCTTATTTTCTTCATTGCTCCAAAATTTGAAAAATCCCACTTTTAATCAAGGGAGCCTTTTGAGATGGTAACGTCCGGGTTGGCCCACCACATAACGTCATCACTGCACCACTCTGTTTGTGTTCCCAGTTTTTATTCCACTTTAAGTGATTACCTTATTTTCTTCCTGTGTGTTGCAAAGTGCAGTTTTCTGATCTTCTCCATCTCGTTTAATTTTTTTCTGCAGGCGAGAAGTTCAGAGAGTGTCTGGACAGGTATCTGCGGCTGAACTTCAGTAAGGGCTGCCCGCCCGTCTTCACCACCCTGAAGTCGCTGTACATCAACAAAGAAAAGGTGACAGCACTGCTGCAAGACATTTGTCGGATAACTGATCTAAATCACAATGACACTTTTATCCTCACCTCACTTTGAACCAGCTTACATAATGCACTGAAGCAAGCGAGGTCAATCTGAAGGAAAGATTCTAGTGTGTTAGATTTAAGTTATTCCCAAGGTTTCTGCAGGTGATCTAATGTACTCTGTCCTCTTTCTCTTTGCAGGTGGCAATAATAGAGGAGTTGGTGGTCGGATATGAAACCACATTAAAGAGCTGTAGAATGTTCAACCAGAACGGTGAGGAATAAATCAGGATGATAATGAATGTCTTTCTAAACGTGTGTGTGCAGTGTAGCGTAAAAGACAGTTTTTAACTTTTGTTTTAAAGAGGACGAATTATGTTAATTTTGTGCTTTTTCTGTTATTCATGTTTTATTTCCGTGCTTTAATGTTCAAAAAGGTCTCTATTGTTCTCATACTGCCTGTGCTGCAGCACCTCTTTTCACCCTCTGTCTGAAACCAGAGTCCAGTCTGCTCTGATTGGTTAGCTGGCCGGCTCTGTTATGATTGGTCAACCGTTTCCTGAATGAATTGCCTCCTTGTATGTTAATGTCCAAGCAATGTCAATGTCGTTCAGGCAATTGAATCAAAAAACGACTCGCCCAAGAGTATAAAGCCATGCTTGCAGAGCTGAGCCAGCAATGCCTCCATGTGCAGGGGTGCCCCATCTTCTGACACAGGCACGGATAATCACATCTAAATCAGCCAGAACAACATCCATAGCACTCCTAATTTAAGATGCCAAGAACAAGCTTTCTCTCAACTGAATAACATAACGTCAACAAGGATTCGATATCAATATACTTTTTCTTTTTGATCAAACGGTAAATGGCGAGGCTGATATCCAACAATTTGAATTGCATATTGCAAATGTACTTGTGAATCCTTCCTGCATAGGTGGTTATTATGAATCCATAGCATTGAACGGTACATTCTACCGCTTATAATGTGAAATAAATAATTACAAGAGGACATTTCAGAACTTAAATCCATTAAAGGAATGTTGCAGAAAAAATGCAACAAAAATGGGGTTGACTTCTATAAAATCTTAGGGATTACAACCAAGTTTACTCATTTGCATTCATAATTTACAAGGTTAACTTTAGTAATCTCAGTAATCGTAAAGACGTGAACTTACGCAATCTCTCCTGTACTGTGGCAGATGACGGTAAAGAGGAACCTCCGACCACGTTGCTCTGGGTACAGTACTTCCTGGCTCAGCATTACGACATGATTGACCAACAGACTCTGGCTCTAGATTACATCAACGCCGCCATCGACAGCACTCCCACGCTCATCGAGCTCTTCCTCATCAAAGCCAAGATTTACAAGGTAACGCACGGCACACATTAGTCCAAGTGTTTACCGAGTAGCTGTGTTAGTGTCATGACTGCTGTATTGACCTTTATCCTCCCACAGCATGCTGGCAACATCAAAGAAGCTGCTCAGTGGATGGACGAGGCCCAGGCTCTGGACACCGCCGACAGATTCATCAACTCCAAGTGTGCCAAGTACATGCTGAAGGCCGGCATGGTGAAAGAGGCCGAGGAAATGTGCTCCAAGTTCACTAGGGTGAGAAAAGTACAAACTGAGCTGAGATAAGGTTCTGAAAATATCAGAAACAATTGTTTCAAAATGATAAGAGTTCTCTCTTTTCCCGTGCTACAGCCTTACAACAAATGTCACTAAAGTTGTTGCAGTAGTTTTTCAGAAATCCTGCTGACATGACCAAACCTAGGGATTATTAGGTTCACACTGACACATACTGACTTGCCAAATCCGTTTGCAGCAGTTGACCTCACATGACAATAGAGCATGCCCCTGTTTTGTAATTGACTTTGCTCATGCGTGTGTTTTTTGCTTCTTTGTCCAGGAGGGAGCGTCAGCAGTGGAGAACCTGAACGAGATGCAGTGCATGTGGTTCCAGACAGAGTGTGCACTCGCTTACAAGTCCATGAACAAGTTTGGGGATGCCCTCAAGAAGTGCCACGAGATTGAAAGGGTGAGCCCTTATTATCAGGGAGTGTACTTGTTGTATTTTTCCTAGCAACGTTTGCACAAAACTCCTTGGCTACCCAAATGAAATGTCATGAACAGGTCAAATCCTTGTTTTTCTTTTCTTTTTTACATCTTCCTCCTTTTTTCTCCCATCTCTTATCAGCATTTTGTGGAGATCACGGACGACCAGTTTGATTTCCACACCTACTGCATGCGGAAGATGACGCTACGCTCCTACGTGGACCTACTGAAGCTGGAGGACGTGCTGCGAATGCATCCCTTCTACTACAAGGCTGCCACCAGCGCCATCCAGATCTACCTAAGCCTGCACGACAATCCGCTGACTGACGACAGCAAGGAGTTGCAGGCCGACACCGGTAAGTCCCACACTGGTTTTATTTACATTTGAAAACTTTCCTGGGCCAAAAGAAAAGAGAAAATGCTTTTATCCATACGTTAACGCCCCGTTCTCTTCTCTAGCTAACCTCTCGGACAAAGAACTGAAGAAGCTGAGGAACAAGCAGCGGAGAGCCCAGAAGAAGGCCCAGCTAGAGGAGGAGAAGAAGATTGCTGAAAAGGAGAAGCAGCTTAAGAACCAGAAGAAGAAGAAGGAGGATGATGATGAGGAGATCGGCGGGCCTAAGGAGGAGCTAATACCTGACAAGCTGGTCAAGGTTAGAAAGAAGAACATGAAAAATCCTAAAGTGTCAGTGACAAGGCAATTTGTCTTTGATGCTGCACACATAGCTACACATAGAATAGCAAGCAATCAGTGATTTGATTTGTGTTCCCTTGCTGTCACTTCCTGTTTATAGGTAGAAAATCCACTGGAGGAAGCTGTCAAGTTCCTGATGCCTCTCAAACACCTGGTCAAGGACAAAATCAACACGCACCTAATGGCCTTCGAGATCTACTTCAGAAAAGGTTGGCAAGAGCATTTAAATTCACTGACTTTTCTTTAGTTCTTACCATGTTGAAATTCACGTCTTACCTTGCATTTGGTCTTTTTTCTCTCCAGAAAAATACCTGCTGATGCTCCAATCCGTGAAGAGGGCGTTGGCCATTGACCCAGACCACCCATGGTTACACCAGTGTCTAGTACGCTTCTTTAAAGGAGGTACGAGAGGGTTCCACTTTGTTACATAGCGTTTTAGTCTTACCTACTACACAGTTCGTTTCTACATTCTTCACACCATTGCTCACATCTCTCCCCCTCCTCCATTCCTTCAGTGTCTGACAGCACGGAGCTGCCGGAGACGGTCAGGACAGTTCTGAAGCAGGAGATCACCCGGCTGTTCGGAGACAGCAATGCAACGAGCTTCAACCAGGCTTACCTCACCAAGCACTCCAACTCCATACCACACCGACTGGCTGGTAGGACTCACACACACACATAAGTACATACAATCTGTTATAAAAGCTCGGGTTCCCATTTAATACTCAATATATGAAGGCATATAAGAGCTACTGTAGTTAAACATTTCAAATTACAGAGGCCTGTCTTATTCCAATAAAGAAACACAGAATGGCCAGGTGGTACATTTATAAGACAAAAACAAACAGTTGTTTAATGGTCATACATTTACAAGGTTTTTTCTGTCTGGAACCACGTCATTTAACTTTTGAGGGTTTGATCTACCTTTTTAACAAACTCCTCCCTCCTGCAGCTGCTAAGATGATGGTGTATCTGGACTCATCGACGGAAACAAAGGCGACAGAGCTGGCCACTGCACTAGATGAGTCGCTCAACAACAGAACCATACAGGTACGCATCAATGCTAATGTCAGTAATAATACAAAGGAAAAGGCCTAAAAAGAAAAAAATTTGTAAACACTTTTTTTGGAAGGTGTGTGTTTAAGACTGATATTAAATTATCCTAACAATAATGTGAATGAACACAGAGAATGTTTAATAAATATGACAATTACATGATAAATTACATTTCCTACGCATCTCTAAGCGGTTCACTTATCACGTGCTGCAGCACGAGGACAAATATAGCCCTTTTTTTTATATTCAAGCATGGAAACGTGTAACGGCACCAAATACATTTAGATAAAAACTACCCCTTTTTAAAAAGAATCTGAACTATGCCTTTAAAAATACTTTTAAGAAACAAAAATCTCTAAATGTATGGAACTGCGTTTTTTTTTTATAATTCTTCCTCTCTTTGCTCCCCTCTTCAGATCTGCACAGAGGTCCTGGATTGTCTCCGAGGCGGCCTGCTGGGCGACTGTAAGGAGCATGCCGAGTCGTACCGTGCAGAGTGTCGCAAGCTTTACCCCTACACGTTAGCTTTCACACCTCCCGGGTATGAGGAGAACACAAAGATCGCCAACGGGGATGTCTCCACGGAGACGGAAGAGCTAGCCAACGAGATGTGAGCATGCTACAGATCAACAGCGGATGACAAAAGGAATTGGGCCGAGCACTGAGCCTTGTGGTACGCCTGGCAGCCATTTTGTTAAGAGCCAGTCACAGGAAGCGAAAATGGGTGTTACATTCTTTTGGCTCCGCTTAAATTGGGTCTGGCATGGCCTGGCTCTCCCACTTGGTGAAAATCAGGAGTGTGTGTGTGTGTGCGCGTGTGTGTGTGTGTGTGTGTTGAGAGCATGTGTGCGGTTGTGTATATTTGTGGGAAAGAGGGGGGGAAGAGAAAGATAACAGAATGGCCATTTTACTTCTTTTTTTTTTCTTTTTTTTTTTTTAAATAAAGCTGACAACCAAGCTGAGTAGGAAAATAAACTTTAGTTATTGGCAAACTGTCTGGAGAAACCGCGATGGACTGACATGGACTGCCGGTTTTCCTCGATGATCAATAACGGTTCCCCTTATTTTAAAAAGGTTATTTAAATTAAAAAAGGACACAGCTGTCACTGGGGGACAGGAGACTGAGCTGAGTGGATCTGATCTCTGACAGATCTGTAGGAAGCTGAGCAGGAAGAGTTACTGAGGAACAGAAGTACACACCGAGGACATCCAGCGACCACACGCCAATCTGCTGTAACGCTCCAGTAACCGCCGATCTACAAGTGGCAGTGCAATGGAGTGAGTGAGGAAGCCTGATCTCTGCAGAGGCCCGGCACAAAGAACGTCACCGCACATGTTTTTGTTCTGGTTTTTTTGGTCAGACTGTGCTTCCGCTCCTGGTTAAACTTCGGAAATTGTTCCCTGTCTGTTCATATGGAGCACATCGTAGCACATATTTAAAAACTCTTTAGGTTGTGTGGAGTGCTCCTTTTCAAATACACTGCTGTTCTAACATTCTAACCAGTTCTGAGAGTTGGATAGATCCAAGCAATACCATAGACACCTTCCTGTCCATAATGGATCAAATAAACGTATTATTCATGATAATCATTTGTAGATCTGGTTGAAGTGATTCCACTGAGCCTCCTGGCAGAGTCACTTGTGGTGTTGCTGTTGTCACTGTTAGAAATGGTTTTATCTGCATGCACACAGGGATTCTATCACTTAGAGCAGGAACTCTGCTAGTTAAAATTGCTCCAAGAGGTCAGAGTTCAGCATCCAGGCCCGTTTCCCATGGTGACAGAAGTGAACAGGTTACAAGGCAAGTAAACGTAAGGGCATCTGAAATGTGTTTTACTTTTTTCCCACCAATAATCTCTTTTCTTCCCCTTTTTCCTCTAATTTGGGTTCTAATGTGAAAGATGAAATCTGAGATGGCGATGTATGATATCTCTGGATTTTTGTATTAAAACCAAACGAAAGAAAAAACAATCGACTGTTTTTTTATCTGTATTTACAGTTTTAATTAAAGGTCACCTATTGTGCAAAATCCACTTTTTCATGTATTTTGTACATAAATATGTGTCCCCTCTGTAGAGGGAAAAGAGAGATTCGCTCACTTTTTTTCCTGATCCATTTATATAAAAACCTGTAGGAAAATGTGCTGATCAGATTTTGGCCACTTTGAGTGGCTCCTTATTTTCATCTAAAGTAATAGACACAGAATCAGCACTTTTGAAACGGGTTTATGGGATGCTACAATGCATGATCTGTTTGGTATTTCGAGCCAAACACTTCAGAGACATGTTTGTATATCTGAGACCTATAATATGTTTTTGCTGCAAATTGTTAAAGAAAAATCACACTACTCATTTTCTTATTTTTTTTTCAATGCAGCCCTATACAATTGCATCCATGTTTCCCTTCGATACTTTACTTGGAAAGACACAAATATGACTGAGGTAGTTCCACCAGTAGAGGGCAGCACGACGCCTCTAACAGCAGGTGAGTGGATGAGGGAGAAGCAGGGGTGGAGTCAGGGCCGGCTCTAGGCAAGATTTTAGGTACAAAACAGGGCCGTTTCTAGCTTTTTGGGGGCCCTAGTTTTTACAGTTTTTTTAACTACAATGGGGGGGATTCCGAAGCCTTTAAGATGATCAGTGGAGACGCATCAATCTGTTACACTTTAATAGGAAAACAGGCTAATTTCACAAAAACCAAGCAATTGAAAATGACAAATGATATTAAAAAGGTAAACAATAAGGCTCCTATATGTCAATAAATGCAAGAGATGCAGCATTTTCTCAACAATATTTAATTTACATTTTTCATCTTCCTCAGACGTCACTCATTGGCTGACAGCCCAAAGATGATTTGGACTTTATTACCCCAAAAACACAAGCCACAGCTTTGCTATCATTGCATTTTAGTCGTGTTTATATCCAGTGATGCAAATTAGTCGCTTTTCGGCGCCTCCCGCTTTGCTGATTTGGGTGACTTGTGTAATTCGTGGAGAACCGAAGAGTTTTCGTTTTGGGGGGGGGGGGTCCGTCCGTCCGTCCGTCCGACACAACACGAGCGTAACGTGTATTCACGTGGTTATGTCTCGTCTGAAAGGAGTGACGGAGAGCACCGGAACGCCGCTCCAGCTCTTCAAATATTGCAGTACCCATAAGGAGCCGTACACATGCCGCAGTGTTTGCGTGGCTGTGTCTTTAGTTGTAAGCGCAGTGGCGGTCTGTTGTTATTAGCATCTGGTTAGCTAGCTATGCTAACGAATTTAAAGAGCTTTTCTATAACCAGGTGGAAGAGAGCTCTCTCCTGAGGCTCAAATAACCTCAGCTCAGTGAGGTTAAGGCACACTATGGGCCTTTCTCATTTCAGCTAACTCCCCTCCTCGACTCCTCTCCTCGACTCCTATCCTCGATACTTAGTCCCGCCCACAGGAGATGCGAGCGGAGGAGCCGAGGAGGGGAACCGAGGAGAGAGGAGGGGAAGCAGCAGGCGGTTTGAGAAATGAGAACTCCTCTCCTCTGAGCGGTCATTTTAAAGAGACGTCCATTAATGATGACAGGAGGCACAGCAGCCCTCTGTCTGATGGACAGATGTGTTCATGACCACTTAAATATTTACTTTTAATTCATTCACAGTGCGGTATAATGATTTTTTCCGCTGCTCTCAGCTCCTCCGTTTCCACTTCCTTATTCTTCTCCGTCTCAAACATTCCTGACATTCCAGAATGCACGCTTTTATATATATATATATATATATATATAAACAGGCTACAGATGCGGACACACACACACACTTACACACACATATTGTATATATTTATATAAATATATTGTGGTGACCACGTATTTATGCAGTGGTTCATAATCCACACATGGAACTACAGTAGGTGTATTGTTTCCACACGGACATTGTTATGTGTTGTCACTATATGTATTGTGTGCCCTACTGAGTTCTCTCTCTTCTTCCAGCACTGCAGCGGGACAACACGTCATTTTCTGTGCTGTAATAAATCACTCTTTTACACCTCAATTGCACCGCCTCAGATTCCATATCCTTCGGCACTACACTGGTGACCCTGACACGTCTCGAAGTTTCCGGGACGGAGCCGAACACGGCAAAAGGAACTCCGGTTCCTTTTCTTGAAATGCCGGGGATTTTTGGAATCGTCAGTTCCGGACGTCGCCCATGCCTGCATCGGCCCATGGGTGGCGCGCTCCGGGACCCTGTCTGGCCTCTCATCTGTCCACGGCTCCTTCCTCCTGCGGAGACTGCTCCTGCCTCCCGGGGATACCTCAGCGCCTGCTGAGGACTTCTCGCCCGCCGCCGCTGTGCGCCTGCCTGCGGCCGGGTTGTGCTCCTTCCTCCTGCGGAGACTGCTCCTGCCTCCCGGGGATACCTCGGCGCCTGCTGAGGACACCTCAGCGCCTGCTGAGGACTTCATGCCCGCCGCCGCTGTGTGTCTGCCTGCGGCCGGGTGGTGCTCCTTTCTCCCGGGGTTGCTGCTCCTGCCCCCCGGAGACCCGGTTCCTTTCCCCCGAGGACGTCATGCCCGCCACCGCTGCGGCAGCGCTCCCTCCTGCTGGGGACCACCGGGTTATTTTCGCCCTCGTTGGGGCTCCTACCCTCTCCTGCGGCCCCCTTCCGACGGCCCGTTCCATGGCACAGCCCTCACCTGCAACCTCAGCTCTGTGGTGCTTCCTCCCGGACGCGAGGATTTTTTGCCATGTTTGGATTCTGGGGGGGCTTGTGTGGTGACCACGTATTTATGCACTGGTTCATAATCCACACATGGAACTACAGTAGGTGTATTGTTTCCACACGGACATTGTTATGTGTTGTCACTATATGTATTGTGTGCCCTACTGAGTTCTCTCTCTTCTTCCAGCACTGCAGCGGGACAACACGTCATTTTCTGCGCTGTAATAAATCACTCTTTTACACCTCAATTGCACCGCCTCAGATTCCATATCCTTCGGCACTACAATATACAATTTCAGAATCAAACAGAGCACTCGTAACACTATCAGAGACATATATCCCCCCCCCCCCCTCTGGTCGCTACAATGATGAAAATAAATTACGGGCCAAAAGTTGTATTTACAAGTATTAAAAGTAAGCAGAGACCTGTCTGTCCACTGCATCTACGCACACACTGTACCACACACACCTACAGCTCCTAAAGCATAATCAGGCTACAGCCGTTGTGTATTTTATTATGTGAAGCACTAAATGGTTTTAGAAAAATATCGACTCTTTGCTTGTTATCTACTAAAAACTACAGCAAATAAAGAGAGTAGGCCTGTTACACTGAGTGATATATATTTTACACACTGCTCTGCTTTCTGCACGGACCTCACAGCTGTTCTCACTGTAAACATCGCGACGCATGCAGAGCTGTGATTGGATGAGATAAGTCCGGCCGTGCGTCACGACCTTTATATATACAGTCTATGGTCACGACTCTCTGAAACATCTCTGTTCCCGGAAATGCATCCACGAAGGAGCCGTGGAGGACTGTGGAGGACCCATCAGTGTATCCTCGGTTATAGCTCCTCCAGAGAGCCTCCTCGACGCTCGATCCTCGGTGCTCGAAGTGCATTTAGAGAAATGAGATGTCCTTCAACATGGCGCGCTGAAATTCATTTCATATGATCATTATAGTTATTAATGAGACATTAGAGACTAAATTTAAAAACAGGTATAAAATACTATATGACAGTAACAAAAAAGTTGTTAAAAATAACAAGAATAGAGTTTAAAAGGGGAGTGATTTGTAAAATATCCCAAAAGAAAAATCTGCTTACAGTTCTGTTTCATATGGGTGTTGAGAGATGTATCCATAGATCTCCTCATGTTGCTCTCAAAGTGCATCAGAGTGATGCTTTTAACTTCAATATTTAAAAAAAAATCTTCCCGGGGGAGCATGCCCCCGGACCCCCCTAGAGGAGATTAGGTCCCCCCCCACACTTAAATGATGTCCACATGGATAGGATACTAAATACATTTGCACACATCTTGTGTCCATATCTTTCTGTTTTGGTGGTCATGCCACACCATGCACGTGCATGCATGCGCGAGTCATGGTAAGATATCTGGAGTAAGAGGTTGCTTTTTCTTTGCACAGCATGAAAGAAAGGCCAAATGAATGGGCTGTGATTTTAGTTTTTTTAAGCAGAGGTTGAGTTCAATAATTTGTACGGCCCTCGGAGGATGTTGTAAAAATTGAAAGGAAAAAGGTTCCCCACCCCTGCTGTAAATAATAATAAAACCCCTTGATTTCTAACTTAACATCTCTGTCTCCTATTGATCTGAGTATATTATAAAGAATAGCCAGTTAATTGAAGCATTATAGCGCAGGCCTTTGTCAAATGGTATATTACGCTGTTTTTTTTCTGCTTCGAATAGTTCTCTCTTTTTTCACCATACCTGTGTTTGCATCACTGTATATCCTACATTGAATAGTACATGAATGAATTCATGCTTTTTCATGCATGAATTCATGATGATTCATGTACCCTTACCATAAAGTGTTACCTTTAAGGCTGTGTTTAAGGTCAGTAGTTATTTAAATTAATCAATATCTAAGGTTAGCAAACAGATATTGCCTTTATCTAGAGAGCCATTGACACCCATGAAGAATTGATCCTCATGTGTTTTCAAATTGAAAATAAGGCACTATCAGCCCAGAACATAATACAAAATATATATATATTTTAAAAGGGACCCGTAAGGCTTAATCAATGTTATAGATCTTTATAATATCAATATTATAATAAACTTCAACCAAAGTCAATTTCAGGAGTGGTGTTTGACATAGTTTACGTTCAATTTCAACTATTGTAGTCTTATAGACTCAACCTTTGTAAATAATTTACTTTAATTTAGAAAAGGTTTTTCTGTACAAAAAAATTGAAAAATATAAGTTTAATAGGACGATGTGGATCTATTTTCTCTCACCTTGTAATTCCACAATCAAATAATCTATAATACGGCTTTGGACATTTGTTTTAATGTTTTGCATTTGTACTATTTTGTATTCAATTTGGACAAATATCTTTCGAACTAAAAATATCCTATGATTGCATATGGTATGAATATGTATACCCTGCTCACTCAGTATTATTTTAGGTACAATTTATATTTTAAATGTAATGAAAAAGCCAACTCAATAGTGTGTTGAAAATTCTTAACCCTCCTTTATCTTCACATTTGCTTTACACCCTCTATCCTTGGTGATCAGTTTGAACCCAGGAGTTTAAAGCTCAAGAAAATGATCATATCCAAAATTGTTACCAAAATGTATGTTTCAAATACTTTATGTTTCTTAGTTGACTATCTAAATACCCATTTAAATAAAACACTACCCCCACCTCCCCCTCCACCCACAGCATTATACATCCATAATTCCTATTATGTGACCATTGTAAAATATATAAATCACCATAAAATCTCACTGATTGACGTAACATTTTAAAGGATGATCTTTTTGCTGTTGCTAACCTGTTAGACCCCAAGCCTGTTTTTCAGGTCTCAGGCTCGAAAATGACATTTCCAGAACAAATGACCATAACTACACTTCTAAAAGGGGAAAATGAATAATATTTGTTCTCAAAGTAATGATAAACCTGTGAGTTTGATGTAGAAAAGTCAGAATCAATATAGATGTTTTTATTTTAAAGAAAATTCAGATTGAACATAGTAAAACACTGTAAATTATAGTGTCTGTCCAAAACATTTGTTTTACTTATAGTGAAAACCACCCTTGAATGATAGGATGGTAGACTAAAATATTTAGGAATTCAAAGTACAAGTGACATTTGACCTTTTTAGAGAGGTTTAGCTCCACCTCTGGGGTCATTTGGGTGGAAATGGGCGTTTTTGCCGTTTCTCTGGAACCCATTGGTCGATTTTTATGACGGACATCTCTTTTTAACCACTGGAGCCAATAGAATCGAAGGGGAATTTCCACATACACACCAACGTTACCATTGTGAAGTGGGGGCTACGCGCATGCAGTTTGCCTGAAGCGAAACCTGTCTCACGCTCTGAAATTTTAAAACTTAAAGTAGGTTTATTGCTGATGGATTATTATAAATCATTTCAAAGTGACACAGACTTGGATTGGATTAACCTATGGATTAACCTTCAGCAGCGTTGTTATCGTTTTAATGCCATTGAAGACAACTTTTGATCAGACAACGACGAAGGTTAGACATAATGCCGTGTTCGCTACCTATAGCGCCATGTGTTGTGATGTCTGTTTTTGTTTATAAAGTCGCGAGTTCTTATCATGGAGTGATGATCTAGACCCCTATCGATTCTGTGTCTTCTCACGATGCTATTCGATATGTTGGATGTGCAGTTACGATAAGTAATAAGGGTGTTATACCGTGTTTTCTGTGCAAACGGCGTTAGCACTTTTTCGCACGGGGCTAATTCAGAGGCTCAGCGTTAGCTTTGTGGGTTTTTTTGCAAAAAAAAAAGATCAGTTAGCTGAGTTTCTTCCCGTTACATGGATATAAAACATTCATAGTTTATTAAATATTAAGAAGCCCTCAGACACTGTTTCCTGCAGATGATGCGTTTTTCCGCCCGGGGGCGGGTCGATGGGGTTCAACCATAGACTGTAGGGTTCAACAGGATCTATATTATTTCCAAGTACAATTTTGGCATTTAAGAAATGTAAAGTATATTATCAAGGAGAGTAACATGTATTAAGTTTGGGGTCAATATGAAAATATTTCCCTTCCAGTGTCAGCATTCCAAAGGCATGCCTTGTTGCCTCCCTTTTTGATTTCTACACTCCTGCCAAAATGAACAACCCAATGTGGGCTTGTAAGTGGTTCCCACCCAACTCCTAACTGTCCCCATGCATGCACCTCACCTTTAAATTAATAATAATAAATAAAGTATATTGTTTCATCAATCCTCTATTGATGGTGTTATGAAGAGCTCAATGCTGACTTCAGGTCTTAGACATGGCTGACAGCGTATCTTGTGGGGCCTGGAGCCATTTTCATTACATTAGCAGCACTAAACTTACCCTGTTCTTCACGTGGGGAGCGGGACCAAGATAACCTTCCATTTTTGGAAAGTAATGTGTCTGCTTGTGTTTGAGCGACAACATCTGCATGGGGTATTCAGGATGGACTTTGACAGAGGATTTCTCTGAAAGTACACAATACAAGTATTTTATAGTCTACCGAGTCCAAAATGAGCAGTCTTCTTAAGAACTTAAAAGTATTTATAGTGCTCATCACATAAAGCAGAAAGACAGGCATTGTTGTACAGGAGGGGACTTTGACAGGAGAGTACCCAAGAAGTACACAGTAAAAGTATTTCATAGTATTTGGGATAGTTGTAACTACAACTGATACCAACTTCATCAGTCTTATGAAAAACGTATGGCCAAAAATAATGTTATCGCTCATCAAAGATAGCAGAAGCTTGTCATTTTTGCACTGTGTAAAGGCAAAGAGTTATAATCTTTATTTTGTAAACTAGCCAATCAGAAGCAATGCGGCACTGGAGGGAGACCCACCCACCTATGGAAACGAAACACTGGGTGTTTCTCAATGTCGAGGACGCTTCCTTGGTAGGACATGTCTTCCGAGTCAGGTCCTTCAGAAGCGAGGCAAGAATCCTTCCTAGCCTCGGAAAACGAAGAATGGTCGGAACAGGCTAACAGGTGTGCAGGTGTGTGTCATATGAGAGGCCTTACATTTTCCGTCAAAGATTTGGGAAATTGGTCCGTGCGCAAAGCATTGTGGGGATTTTAAGACTGCGGAGGATAGAGAGGCGAAGTCCCTCCCCTTCCGACGGAGCTCATGGGACCCCGGAAACGGAAAAATATACATTGAAGTCAATGAAGAGAGAAACGTTATCTTTTGATCCCGTTTGAATTGTGCCACGAATGATACATATGATGTTTGTCAATTTAAAAGATAATTTTGCAAGTCAAAACAATGTAAATGTGTCGTAAAACTGTGAAGTAACACATTTTTTTTGTGTGAAACGCTGAATGAACTAC
Organism: Gobionotothen gibberifrons; assembly: GCA_943591055.1. Classification (NCBI taxonomy): domain Eukaryota; kingdom Metazoa; phylum Chordata; class Actinopteri; order Perciformes; family Nototheniidae; genus Gobionotothen; species Gobionotothen gibberifrons. Next base: position 505,317 of record CALSBZ010046893.1, on the reverse strand, counting down.
ATCTCCGGTCTAGCACACGTCACCAAGATGGACGTCACTACTGTCTTGTCAACAAAAGGATTGACTACCCTCACTATCACCACAATGAAACACGTCCAGAAGAATGTCATGCAAAGCTGCCTGCCTGCCTTCATTTGATTCTCTCTGAACTGCCTGGTCTTTTTAATGTTTAATGTCAACCATTTGTACAGATAGCGTGAAGTAGAAAAGATCGTAGATGCTATAGCTAGCGTTAGCATTTCTCCCCGGGCTTGTGAAACTTCGGGTTCTTCTCCAGCTTTTTCAAGGGCCCCATCTGTGTATTATAGAATGATCACACAGGTGTGACAGTACTCTTCAAAGGGTTCACGAAATATGACTACTACTCTTACTGTTTAACATGTTGGGTTACTTATTGTTAAGGCTAATAAAAATGACACGGCTGTAATGCTAACTAACGTGCTAGCTACTAGCTAGGTAGCTAACTTGATCCAGCCACTCCTGTTCCTTTCATCAGACGGGAGGCGAAAGAACGAGCAAGACCCATTGCTGGTATGATAACAACCTGGTACTAAGCACACAGGCATCTTGTTAAAGTTATCTTATCTTAGCCAGCGCCATATAGATAGATGATATCTATATTAGCTATCTCTTAGTGGAGGAAAACAATGGTGACATCAATTACTCTGGGATTTGTAGTCTTTCTAGTTGCGTATTTTTCATAGTCTTATATTTCAACAGTTTTACGACAAACTGTGACTTTCTTTACATGGAAAGGATTGTTTAAGATTGACAAACATAATATGTGTAATTCGTGGCACAATTCAAACGGGATCAAAAGATAACGTTTCTCTCTCCATTGACTTCAATGTATATTTTTCCGCTTCCGGGGTCCCCTGAGCTCCCTCGGAAGGGGAGGGACTTCGCCTCTCTATACACATCTGTTGGTCAAACAGAGGGGTTTATGGGATACTACGATGCACGATCTGTTTGGTATTTCGAGCCAAACACTTCAGAGACATGTTTCGTATATATCTGATATTGATGAAAAACAGTATAATAGGGGACCTTTAAAGTACCAAAAGTAAAAGTACTTATTGTGCAGATTGGTCCATTTCAGAATAATATATATCATATGTTTTTATTATTGATGCATTAATGTGTTTATCAAAGCTGGTAAAGGTGCAGCTAGTTTTATTTACTTTGGATTTTTTGCAAAGTAACTTAAGTCCCTCAAAATTGTTCTTAAGCACACTACTTGAGTAAATGTACTTAGTTACTTCACTCAGCAGAAGTAACGTAGGCTACATTTACTCAAGTAGTAATCAGGTGACGAGGAGCCCCTGGAGCCTCATTTGACAGCATGGTGGTGGTGGTGTCAGTCTGAGGGAGGGAGTTCATCAGGTGACGAGCAGGCACCAGGCTTTAGCAGCTAGAGGCTCCTCTCATTCACTGCTCAGCTCCGCGAACACTGTGCAACTAGCTCCCCGGCGGAAGGATACACTAAACTACCTGAAGAAAGTATTTTAACCCCTGAGACTCTTCTTTATTTTTTTTGTTTTAGACCCTGTGAGGCTGCAGATTTATAAAACCTTTTTGGGTGTTTTTGAGTGAATTTCCCTCGGCAAAATGGAGTCCTCTCTGGAGTTTTCCAGCTCTCTGGGCAGTGTGTCCTCGCTGCTGACCCGCTGTCGGACCTTTAAGGTGCTTGTGATAGGAGACTCCGGGGTGGGGAAGACCTGCCTCACACACCGACTCTGCGCCGGAGACTTCCCCAGCAGAGTGGAGGCCACCATCGGCGTGGACTTCCGCGAGAGGCTGCTGGATATCAACGGAGAGAGAATTAAGGTAGCTGGGGAAGTCATAATATAAAAAAAAGACCTGTGCACAGGAATGCAGAAACACAATGGTACGCCGTTCTTTTGTTTTGACACGAAAATAAACAGATTAGTTCTCAACGTTGTTGGCTCTTAAATTGAGAACAAAGTGCAAAAGGCACCACCACTTCTCCTACATGGGAGTAAGACACAGACTTTACAGTCGTTATAGCCTCTTTTTGTAGTTGTGTGTCTCTTTGTAGTCGTTTTATGTAGTTATTTTTGTCTGTGGTCGTTTTTCCAATTTTTTCAGTATATTATTTTATCTTTTTGTGTCTATACAATCATTATTTGTGTCTGTATAGTTTATTTGTGTCTTTTAGTAGTAATTTTGTCACTATGTTGTCATTTAGTGTCTCTGTGGTTTTTCAGTCTTTTTGTAGTGTCTATTTTTTGTTTCTTTGTGGTTGTTTTGCCCCTTTTACGTACTCGTTCTCTCTGGAGTCTTGAGGTCTCTTTGCAGCCCATGTGCATCTTTTTGTAGGACATATTATGTTCCTTTGTAGTCATGGTAGGTGCGTGTCTATTTGAATGACATTTTGTAAATAAAGGACCTGGGGGGCCCTCACACGTTGGGCCCCATGGCCTGTGCTCCATAGCAGTATTCCATCCATTACTAGATCACAACAAATGCAGTGCTCTTCAGGGGCCCAATTCAGCTGAGGAGATGGACTATACAAATAAAACAAAACAACTCTGCAAGTAATAGAGGATGTCATATTCCTGCAGGTTATTTGAGACTGCCTGAGCCATTTAACTGTGACTTTATCATGTTTTCTACTGCTTTTTTATTTTACTTTTAACACTCCTAGGTTCTTTAGTAATGTTTTTTTCTGCAGTGTGGCTCTGCTGAGTTATTTGTCCCACACTGAACAGCAGAGAATCCTCTGGATGAAAGGAAATGAGCAGAGCGGCTGGTTTGCAGAACTAACGGAGCATGTAAATCACTGTGAAGATCACATACTTGATTCTTGTGGCATGTGAGCTTTTACATCAACGAGCTTCATTTGAGCCCCTCGTGTAAACACATTAGTGACTCTGTTTATGCGATGATATTCAATCTGTGGGTGTTGATCTACTTCCTGACTGTTTTGAAACGACCACATGATGGAGGAAGTGTCAGTAAGCGGTGACTGAGGATGTGTTTATAACTTTAGAGGTTTCACGCTTTGTTCCAAATGCATTGTATTGATAATGGAATGGGACACAATCATATGCTCCTTTTCAGAGTGAGCTTGTAGTTAAAGAAATATCTTCTAAAATGTAAGTGGATGTTGATAACGTGTTTTCTTTTTCTTTCTGCAAAGTCACTTTTTTACCAGGGCTGTTTTTAACCCTGAGGCGAGTTAATGACAGACCTGTGTCTCCATTCAGATCAAGTGGCAAGTCAACTTTCATGGCACTCAAGTCCTTTCAAAGCATAGACCTAGTGATCCAATATGTTTTGTTATTTTATTTAGTTATTCTGTATGTTCATTTATCATGTTGCCTCTGTTGCATCTGTTATTTTTTTAGCGGGAGTGACACATCGTTGAAATGGAATCTAGCACTTAATTTATCATATTCAAGTAGAGTATGACAACAAATCTGATTTTTGGGGAAAAATGTCAGATCATGTCAGGACCCTCGCTCTTCCTTATAGACAAGATTGCAGCAACAAAACAAGCAAACTGATATTTATTTCCCGTTTATTGTGCCTAACTTCAGATGATAATAAAATATCCGGTACAGAATTACTCGACAGATGGTCCAGGTCAAAATAAGGAGAACCTCTTCTTTTGATGTCGGTTAAAGGCCAACATGTGGCCTGCATCAGACTCCGCAGAAGTGTTTGAGGCTAGCTCATTGTCAGAAGAGCCATGCTACTAAAGCAGTTGTTGCTCCTACCGGACGGTTAAGAGAAAACAGAAGTTGCTGCTAGAAAGAATCAATACAAATTTCACAAAAGTGTTAATCGTTGAAGCCAGCTGAGGTCCTTGAGCATAAAGACATAAATGAGTGCAAACTCTTTTAGGTTTATTTGTCAATTGCAAGACAGAAATAATCTCACAGGACATAACAAAACAAGAGATCGGACTTTCTAAAGATTAGATCAACTGACTAACTTATTTTGATTTGTGTCCTCTCAGTGATGAATCACTGCATGTGTCTCGGTCTGGTTTTGGGGTGTCTCAACACATGGCTCATTTCCCTCTCCGTGCCTTCCCTCTCATTCATTTCCTCTTTTGCACATGTTTACCTCTACCAACTCCGCCTAATGTGAATGAATTGACTACATGTCATTTTTCAGCTCCAGCTGTGGGACACGGCAGGGCAGGAGCGTTTCCGTAAGTCCATGGTGCACCACTACTACCGTAACGTGCACGCTGTGCTCTTCGTGTACGACGTCACCCGTCCTAACAGCTTCAGCGGCCTGGCTGCGTGGATCGAGGAGTGCAGGCAGAACTCCCTCGGGCAGGATATCCCCAGGTAATGTACTGCTACTCCTAATAAAACTCAGGAGAATACTTTTTTATAATCATATACAACTTTTCTAGTCCTCCATCCTACAACCATATTTCCTTTTTTGTGAACTTTTCCCCCCCAAATCAAATGACACATGCTTTTTTTCTTTGGATAATGTTGGTGTTAATTGCAAAGAATTGGAGATCTTATCTGTAGAGATGTCTGCCTTCTCTCCAATGTATTGGACCTAGATGGCACTGGCATTGTGGTTCTCAAAGTCCCAAAAAACACATTAAAAAAAACTCAACAACAAAGTATTTTTTTAAGGAATCCTGACTCGCTTAATCGAGACAATCCGCAGATTGTTTTGAGGAGTTTTAAGTAGGAACTATTTTCTTTTTACCAATCTACACCTGCCAGCCGTTTCCCCGCGAATAATTATCGTTGTAACTAGCTAGCTATTGGTACAAGTTGCAGGTTAGCTAGCTCAGGAGAACCTCTTGTCCAAAGATGTCCGGTTCCTCCTGCGTAGTGACACGGTTGTTGGTTTTAATTCAGTTGAGAAAGAAAACTTCCTGGGGGAAACCGCTCAAAACCGTTCTTTCTACCAAACTACAGCCTCCAACTTTATCATCATGCAGAAGAAGCATCAGCTCACGGCCTTAAGAGGCCTGTGCTCACTCGTTGGTGGGTGTAGTTTGGTAGAAAGAAAATAGTTCCTACGTGACACTCCTCAAAACAGTGTATCTTTTGTAACAGTCATGATATCTGGAAATGGATTGACCGTGGAGATGTTGAACTTCTCTCCAATATAATGGATCTAGATCAGCGGTTCTCAACTGGTGGGTCCCGACCCAAAAGTGGGTCGCAGACCCGTTTCGAGTGGGTCGCAGATGTGTGAGTGAAGACATTTAAAAAAAAAAATCAGACTTTTATTTTGAAGGCCCGATTTTCTAACGGTGTGCATGCAGTAGGCGTTGGACTGGAAGTACCGGAGACCATAAATGTTTTTGGTTTTTGGTTTTCATCTTCTCAATAAAATATCTTTGCTGATGTTTTTTCGAGTCTTCTGGCCAATCAGAATCAAGATAGTTGCCGGAAGTCCCCACGGAGAATAACTTTGCGGTAGAACTATTGTTTATACATCCATGGGTACAACTTCAGATAAAAATGAACACATAATGAAATATGACCCCCGGTTTGATGATTGACAGGTCACAGAACAATGGGAGCTATCTACCCTTACCCACAATTTAAAGTAAGTCACACAGACTCTCTCCTCTTTGCTCTTCTCTCTGTGTGGAGCAGCAGGTTCAGCTGTCAGAGCTAAATGAAAAACAAACAATGGCATCAAATATTATAAAAATTTCGTGTAGTAATACATTTATTTATTTTCTTCTCAGAGTGTACCAGAATGCGTAGTTTATATGTTAGTATTTCTAAAAATCTCCTGGGGGAGAATCCCCCCAGACCCCCTTTCTGGGGTTGGGTTTCCAGCATGTGGGCCTTTTATGTTATACAGTTCAGCTTCGATTTCATCATCTCATTAAACCTTTTTTAAAAGCATACTTTAGTTCTGTGAAGGGATATAAGGCATACATGCAATGTACTTCACTTTAATGAATATTGTATGCTGAAAAGCGTATATGGGGCATTCTACCGAATTAGTACAAACAAGAAAAACTATTTAACAAAAAAAACAAGTATTCAGACATAGATATTTACTAAGAATATGTTATTGTCTATTTAAACACAAGGCATTAAATTATATAGTGATAAGCTTAATATATACAAAAACATCATTTATAGGGTACTTTCTATTGGGAAGTAGCTGTCCCCAACCCTTACATCTAAATTTCATGTTCTGTAAATGACACTTACAACTTTTTTTTAAATGTAGTTCAATGGTGTATTTAGAAGATCTTTATGATTACATTCAAACAGAAGTTGGAATATTTAGATTTATTGTGGGTTTCATTTTTTAATGAAAAAGCTATACTCAAAAAAATCATGTCCCCAGTTTTCATGTCACTACCGAAACACAAGGGGTTTTAGTCCAATGGCTGAGCCTGCATTTTTGACTAGGCAGTGACACTGCATCCCTGTCCCTCATGGCTGAATGGCAAGTAGCTATATCCCATACTTTTGTTCCAAAATCTGAAAATCAGCGTGTAACCTTAACAATTGTCACTACCGAACATATATTATCTTCAATTAAGTCAACTTTTTCGGGGTTTTATGCAAAGTATTAGGTTTTTATGTGTGTAAACCTCTTCAAAAACGTGAATGCTAGCCATGTACATGCTAGCATTCTTTAGTTATGCCCAATTTGAGCTAGAATCGCCACTACCGAAACAGTCACTACCGAAACATATGGTTACGTTTCGGTAATTGACATGGTCGTTTCGGTAGTGACAACATGGAATGGTAAGCAGGTAAATCCCACCATTTTGAAATAAATGTGTTTTTAAAGTCTGAAAATTAGTGTGTTACTTTAAAGGTCTCTTATTATACTATTGTTAGGCATATATGATAGGTCAGATATATAAAAGAAACATGTCTATGAAGTGTTTTGCTCAAAATACCAAACAGATTACCCATTCTAGACTCATCCCCCTCTATTTCAGCCTGTTACTAAAGTGCTGATTCTGGGTCAGTAGCTTCAAACATTCACACTTTAACACAAGGCATGTTATGAGTTAAGATCACTACGGTCACTACCGAAACACTGGATGTTTTGTAAAAACATTGAGTTATCAACTAAAATGATATGATACTGATTGGTTTAATGTATGTTCAATTTCAACAATCAACTCTGGAATCAATATGATCAGATGCATTTTACAAAGAAAGTCTGCATTATGATTTTTATGAATTGTATAAATTGAACTTTGAAATTTGATAAAAAATGTAATTGCATTGATTTAATTGTGAAAACCCTCAAGAAATATTTGTTAAAATACTATTTAGAGAAGGGAAGGTAAAACAATCTTAACAGGTTAATATAATACTTTTTTACTACAGTGTATGTACTATGTTTCGGTAGTGACCTTTTTTGGTAAAGGAAGAACATTACAATACAGTCTGAAAATACGATATAAAAATGTAAGGTTATTTTACTAGATTTTTTGTTGAATATATTTGAGTGGTTCAAAATTTCGTGTCGCAATTTATTGACAAAGGAAAAAGCCTGACCAGTTGAGAACCACTGATCTAGATGGCTTGTCTTACACAAAGCAGCAAACAAATTATACCGAACTACATCCACTAACGGTATCATTGCGTGTATCTGCTCATGGACCAGAGGCTAGTGCTCAAATGTTGGTAGAAAGAAAATAGTTCCAAAATGAAAATGCGTATAGTTGTATATCTTAAGTATCGGGGTCATGATTTCTGAAAAATACATTACTGTAGAGTTTTTCAAAAATGATCTTTGTGGCGCTTATTTTCTGAGTGACTTTCTTATAACATCATCCTTTGTTTGCCTCTTCTGCTCCCAGGTTCCTGGTGGGTAATAAGAGTGATCTCCGTGACCCCAGCTGGGCTGACAACCAGGTGAGCCAAGAGTTGCCGATGACCTTCGCCAAGTCTCATGGCATGATGTTTTTCGAGACGTCCGCCAAGAACTCTCCAAACAATAGCGGCAACAGTCAAACGAGTGACAAGGAAGTGCCGTATCAGCAGGATAAGGTGGAGGACATAGTTTTTGCTGTCGCTGCCAAACTAAGGAGACAGAAGAAACCTGAAAGCCCCCCCATGAACGGGTCCTTTAAAATCCCGAACAAGAGAACACCGGAGAAAAACATGTGGACCTGCTGCTGAGCCTTTTCACATGGAAGAATGTTTTTAAGTGTGTGAACGTGTGTGAGAGAGATGACCATACTGTGCATAATGTTAATTTTTTGACCAAAGACAAATCTAAAACTTTTTACAGTTTCTTTTTGCAAAATGAAGTTAATCCCACACAGAACTTTTAATATTTAAACTCTTTAATAATGTGAGATGTCCTTGTTTGAAATGTGTGTATATTTGTATCTTATTGTTTACAATGGGTGCGAAATAAAGACTGTGAATGTAAACATTATTTAGTAGAGGGTTGCTTTATGAGTAACTTTAGTGCAGCGGGGTTATGTGGGGTGGCTGTTTCCCACCACAGCACCGTGTCCAGATGGACAAGCACCATGACCGGTCTGCTGGATGACTGCTGCTGTGTGGGCGGTATGCATCACATGTGTTGGGATTTTGTGTCGAATCGATGATTCATAGGACGTCACCTGATGACAACTGTAGATCCTGCAACACACCAGAGTTACGGGCAGCTGAGTGTGTGTGCATGAGTGTGTTGTGTGTGCACATGCATGTGTCACGTTGGTGCAACATTCAGCAGCAATCTGGTAGATGTGTTTCTCTAGACTTAAAGAGGCCCTATTATGCTTTTTGGGGGGTTTCCCTTTCCTTAGTGTGTTGTATAGGTTTTTCTGAATGTAAATGTTCAGTAAAGGCTCAAATCTGAAAGTTTCCCCCAGAAGGAGTTTCTCTCCCACACTCCCCCCAGTGCTCCAACACGTTGTACTGATAGGCTAAGGGCTGGACATCTCTAAGCAGACCCGACCAGCTAACCAATCAGAGCAGAAAAGGCTTTTTAAACATTAAAGCATGCAAACATGTCACAGTAGAGGCACAGATAAACCAATATTAACCGGAAAATGAGCATAATATGATAAACTGGAGGAAGAATGTGTGCCTTATTTACCATTGCACAAACAATGAATAAATACTATGAGGTGGAAAAACGAATGAACAGTTAAAATATCTCAGTTTTGCTGACCGTTTACTTTGGACTACAACATCATTTATGATTTAATGTTTGTGGAAGCAGAGTTTAGATTTGCTGCACAATTGTATCTACTTCCAAAGTGCATGGAGAAGGGGTAATATCTCAAGTTTATAAACTATAGTCTGTATATACTGTAAAAGCAAAGTATAGCAATAATACAGAGTAAGTTATTTCAAAGGGGTGTTCCACCAATTTCACACATGCCGACTAAAGAAAAGATGCCTTTGAGTTGAATTATGGGAAATGGCGGGTCAAGGATTTTTAGGGCTGTACAGAGGCCGTTTCTCAATGTCAAAGAGGCTTGCTTGGTAGCACATGTATGCTGGGCATTTAAACAGTCCTTCGGCGCCACTCGATGACGTAGTATACTTGAAACAGTGGCTCTGGAGCAGCTTTACTCAACATTGAGAAACACCCAGAGACTAGGTCATTTGATATTATAGGATATCTCCTCCTCTGCTGCTTTGCTATGGACAATTCTTTTGCGAGTCCCACGTTGTGAAAGAGCAATAAATATGGAGCATAACATTTATCACTTAATGTTAGACTAGGTGACCTTTGATAGACACGTTTAACCTCTTAAAAAGTCTAAAATGTTTCTTTAAAGTCCATAGTGTAATGGTTTATAGAGATCTAATGGCAGAAACAAAATATAAAATTCATTAGGATGTTTTTATTAGTGTCAAATCACATGAAACAAAAAATATTGCTTTTGTTAGCTTAGAATGGGCCTCTCGATTCTACATTGGGAGTCTGCCACGTTTCTAGAGTATCCCAGGACAGACAAACAGAACTCAGGCTCCAGAGCTGTAGTTCTCAACATTTTCAAGTCGCAACCGCCCAAACAATTAGGATACTGTAAACTGCCCCACATACAGTGTTCTGGGATACACTTCATGCTGGCAATCGGTTTAATACTTTTTGGCGTCTAAGCAGTTCGACTTGTGACCATTTTCTAATGTTAGGAGTATGTTCTCCACACGCTTGGAAAAGTATTTGGAATCTGTTATCTAGAATCTTGCCACTAGATGCCACTTAATCCTACACACTGCTCGCTTCAGTCTAAAGATGTTCTAAATAACATATTTAAATGTTGTTGATGAGCTAAAACAATAACTTGCTGTCTAAAAAGATCTGTGTTGACACATTGATGGGTGAGACCACCTTAATACTACACTGTATTATTCGGGCTCTGCCGTTTAGAACCATGCTTGGTGCAGGCCAATAGCTCTGGGACAGTGTGCATTATGCAACCACAGTTCAGTGTCTCTATCCGTGCCACCACATGGGACTGTAATCCACTTGAAACAGACCAGCGTGAGGATGTCTGATCCTCCACAGCACAGTCAACATGATTATCTCACGTTATACAGCGTGCAACATACTCAAAAAAAGAAAATAAGAGTAATCTTTCATGTTGTCACTGTGAATCAATACAATGTGTCGACATGCAAAAGCATCACTTCCTACATAGAAGCAAGATAAACGGAACCTTTACCTGTTTAGCCTCTATGTTTCGTCCCTTTCTGAAATGACTTTATGTTTCTCTGTAGTTTTTTGTGGTCTTTTTGAGTTTTGATTGTGGTAATGTTGACCCTCATTTTAGTCTCTTTGTATTTCTTTGCAGCTGTTTGCCTCTCTTTGTAGTTTTTTATCCTCTTTGTAGTCTTGTTGTGTTTTAATTGTGGTTTCTTTGGATTTGTTTTGTGTCTCTTTGTGGTCATTTTAAGCCTCTATATATAATCATTTTGAGTCTTGGTAGTTGATTTGAGCCTCTCAGTCTCTTCGCAGCTGTTTTGCCTTTTTTGTTCTTTTGGTCTCTTTGTAGTAGTGTCCTGTTTTGATTGTGGACGTTTAGAATCTCTTTGTGGTTGTCTTGTATCTCTTTGAGATTATTTTGAGCCTAGCACAGTAGCTACAGTGTAGATATGGCAATGAAAAACGTAAATCACAGGCTCCTCCAACAATGCAACATCAATATATAAAGGACATAAAACAAATAAAATAGTTATAGAGAATGTTTTGAGATGTGCAAGTCAATACAACATTTTTTAAATAGTGCAAAAAGAGTCTATACACGCAAATGTAATGTGATGTATAGATAAATAATTTGCAAGATGCACAGATTGATGTTTATGGATGTTCTTTAAAAAGTTCAGGTGTTTAATTGTCTTATGGCCTTTAAGTATCATTCTTGGTGATTTTGGATGAAAGCTAGGGGTGTCGCTGGGTCTGTGCCCGGTATGCCCATTCATTGACTGGTTAAGAATGCTTGTGCAAAACTCACAGCAAACCCATGGGTGTAATATCTCCATGTGGCCAGCAGGGGGGGAGGGTGCTAGTGTCCTGGTTTTGGAAAGGGGGGTGTCCTCTCTGCAATCAGCATTGGACAGCAGCTGAGCTGAGTGCTCCTCCTCGCTTCAATCATCTTTAAAACCTGCTCGAAACCCACGAACACGCATTCATTTACCTGCTGCTAAAAGCCGAGAGAAGATGTTTTGCAGACGGGCATTGCAGAGAGTCGGGCCGCTGGCACGGAGGGCTTTCGCACCAACATCCAGAAATGGTAAATAGCTCCAAGATTGTCATTTAATGTTCATTCTGAATGGAGTTTACAGGAGTTGCTATCAAATGTGTAGATGTAAACTCTAAAGGCCTGTTTTATGCGTTTACCAGCTTTTCTGGATTACAATGAATTGATTTATTTAAACGTTTTCTGAACGACTGTCTCCAAGTCAAACAGTTGAAAACGTGGTTAAACATACATGTACAGAGTTCAAAAATAAAATAAGTTACATTTGCAGTAAGGATTCCTTTTTAAATCTTGACAATTTTAGTAAAAGTCTCAAAGAGGTCTATTCATTCTTAGGGTTTCCATTGTGCAGAGCAGCAGTGGGAGGAGGTGTGTCCTGCTTTGGGAACACACCGTTCTTCCACTCTGGTTATGAAAGAGCGAACCACACACGACAAGAATGATTTGGTGATTTAACGTTAAGTAACCAAGTTGCATCAAGTGCACTACATTTTTTTTTAAACATGCACTCAATCATCAAGCATTTAGTGAAGTGTTTGCAAAGGAATAGCGATTTATTAGCTTTTCTTTGTCCTGGTTACATGTTGTCCTAGGACTTTTTCAAGTGGCCACATGGAGTTCAGCTATATGCAATGCATACGTTCAACTCCTCCTAAAAAGCATATGAGAATGGGGGGGGGGGAAAACGCCCAAAAACTACAATTTAATGCCAATAACCTTTTGCGTTCAAAAACTTGAATCAACATGGACATTTATTTTGCCAATGCATTTGTATTTTTAAACCTCACTCAAAGTGGTTATATGTTCAATTGAAGAGAATTTAAGGCTGTAGATGTCATGACTTTCTCTTTTCACGAGTCCTTGCCCTAAATAATCCTTTAACTTTGGGATCTGAGCTTGTGGAATTTAGCCTGAGGTCAAACTGGTTTTCAAAACAGGAAATTAAAGCAGCAAGCACATTTCTGCTCAAAGCTATAGCACACAAGATAAATTGTACCAGCAACCTGCAACAGTTAGTTGTATCTTGATGGCTGAATTGTGCAAAAGTTAAACTAAAACTTCATGTCTGACAGGGCCAAACTTTGACCTGGTTGTCCTACAGGTCTGCATAACCATACCCCTCCCCCATGTCTGAGCACATGTCGGCTGAAAGACCTTAGCAGGGGTGCAACATGCATGTGGAGTCAACACAACCCATGTCATCATGGTGGCCATCTTGTGTGTTGTTGCCTGATGAGTGTCCATTTTTCTTACAGGCTTGAACCTCTGCAGGGATTAACTGATTACCTGTATAAATAACCTGTACTTGGCTTTGATCCTTCATGACGCTAAGTGTCATCGGTATTAGAGGACTTACTGTTACATTGGCTCAGTATCCACAACAGGACAATGTCCAGCTCTGTTTTTGTTTGTTCTAGTTTTAATGTATCTGTTTATAGATTTATTTGTGACTATTGATTCCTGATGAATTGTTAAAAGAGTTGGCATTATCTATGAGTGGAATCAATAGTCACAGAGACATACTATTGAAAGGAATACAATCTTGATTTCCATCCATCGTCACTTTTAATTTAAGTGGTAGCCTATTTCAAGGAATACGTTTCTTGGGCCAGCAACCAATCATGCTAGCTTGGCACAAAATAAATGAGAACTTTGGTTAACAGTAGCAATATCTGCCAAGGGGAACTTCTAATGCTAACTAACATGTGTATATTTCTCCCCTTTTTTTTGTTTAAACCGCCACTGCCAAGAAATTGTTTGTCCCATAACCATCTATTAAAGTTTTTTTTTCTTGCAAGTAAATAAAATAATTAGTGGTGCTGGTAGGTTCATTTTTTTCTCTCTTTGCACAGAGCTAGTCTAGCTAGTTTCCCTCTGGTTTCCAGTCTGCATGCTAGGCTAAGCTAACTGGTTGCAGGCTTGAGTTGATGGTTGTACAAGGAAGCAAGTTTGACAGTGTGGCTTTCTTTGTATTTGATGGCCTGACATAGCTTAAAGCCCCAATATGTGTGGTACCACGACAGCGGTTATCCGAGGGAAGCGGCAGATTTGGGTATCAATTCTGAGGAGCGACTCCATCCCTATTGTTTCCATATCGTCATTATGTTACCATGACCTATTCATTAAAGGGAAAATGTAACCGATTAATAGTTATTAGTAATGCGCTAAGAAAATGATGACCTTTTTGCCTAACATCAACATCTGTATATATCTTTTTTAATGAATCATTAAAGCTGAATTAAGGTCAGAGAGGTTATCTTAGAGGTTATACTAAATCTTTAATTGTTTAAACTAATTCAAATCATCTGTCTCTTTGACCGGCTATAGTGACTGCAACAGGGGAAAGATTAGCTGTATGTAAATGTGTCATTGGGAAAGTCACAGGAAGAGTTATGATTTGACACACATGGAACATGGGAAGGACGAAAAGGGGCGTGCTGGGCTGTACATTGTGTTCTTTCACCGCTTCAGATGGCCTACTCGGGTTGCGGCGTAAACCACATGCATGTGCACACACAGAGGGCGTGAATCATGCTTGAGATAATGTATGTACTGTAGGTGTGTGCACGTACACTCTTTGTATGTGTGAGATCTAGGTAGAAAGAGACTAGGCTGAGGCAGTGTTTGGAATGCAGGGTGGTTTTATTTACGACCTTCTCTGCATGCACCACTGTCAATCCTTTTAAAACGTAAGCAAATCTTTTACCGGCTGCAGCAATCACCACCACAAATAGCCTATTAAGAAGCATTTGACAGATCCTTAGTAACGCTTGACATGCATGTCAAAGGACTTATCCACATGACTTGAAGCCCTTTAGATCATTAAATGTTTCTTTTTGAGGAAATTCTTAGATTGTGAAATGGGGAAGTGTTTTCTTTGTGGAATTAACTTAAAGGACAATTTGGTGTTTAACCAGGCTGCTGCCAAATATGTTCAACTCCTCTTCTAATGACCAGGGCTGTATTGTGTAACTGGATTAAGGGATAGGGACATGTTGACGCTGTCGGAAGGCACTAGACTTTGTGCCAAGTCCAACTTCTGATGGCCGAGTTGCCTAAATAACGACCACATGTTTATTGTAGTTTCTCTTTGATTATCATTTCTTGACATGCTCATTTTGTATAAAGTGACAAAAAGCAAATGCCCTTTATATGTTCAACTAGTGGTAAAGTGCATGCATTCCATTCAATATTGCGGTTGATTCTTTAATATATAAACTCCAAAAGTAAAATGTTGCTTTCGGCTTCCAATCATGTTTCTAAGCTAAACCTGTACCTCTGCCCTCTTGTGTTTCTCAGCAGCTCCAGTGCGACACATGGCCTTCGGGGTCCCCGGGAGCTCCAGCAACATGGCATACTTTGTCCTGGGTGGAGGAGGCCTCACTGCTGCAGTTGTCTATGTGAGTATCTGTGAGATTCCTCCACTCAAACAGCCTGGTCTGCATTTTTGTGTTTTTTTTTTTTAAAGTGCCGTTTCACTCAAAATCTGTCCTCTCATTATCAGTGCTGAGTGTAATTAAAAGATTTTGAAGGAATATTGAGTGATTTCTAGTAATAACTTTGTCCCTTTTCTACGTATGACCTTTTTTTTATTATTTAAAGGAGCAAGTATACATGCTGTAACATGCATGTGTGTTTCCCAATGCCAAGCATGGGTCGAATCCACGTGACCCGTACGGTGCACTCAAAACATTTAAAAGGTTGAGTGTGGAATGCTGGACACTTTTCACATTCAACAACTGCCATCTTGGCTAACGGAAGTTGCAGTCGTTAATCATTTGCTACTGCAAATTATAGCTTGCTAGTTGGCAGCAACGAGTGTCAGTTTCTGCAAGTGTTTGAAGTGTACAACATGGTAGTGTACTAAGGAGAGTACATTACATTGAGATACAACATATTCCAGTGGTGGCTGCGTAGGATTGATTTAATGAAAAGTAATACCAATTAATTTATTCAATTGAAGTTCTTCTTAAACCTAAACATGTTATTTGAAGTCACACATTCTGACAGACATTGAAAGCTTAGTTCAAACCACAATAGAAGATTTTAAATAACAAAAACAAGGTACAACAATCCAAAGTTATGTGGTTTCTTGGCTGGTGTGTACTGAGAGCCAGTAACATGCATCATCAGACTAAAACTGTGGAGCAGACATCGCCACGACTCTGACAATGGAAGGGACATAGAACGTTCTTTGTGCATTCTACACACAGTAAACAAGAACAAGTCTGCTCCCCAAGACAACAACTAGCAGGCTCTTTGCAAAACACAAGTGTAGATCAGCTTTTGTGTTTGTTAGACAAAATGTCAGTTTAAGCTTTTTTGCTTTAATCATTTGCTTTGTTGAAATCTAATGCTTGCATATCTGCCCTCTTTCTATCAGGCCTACAAGACAGTCAATGGTGGTGTTGAAAAAGTCGTCAGCGTTGAATCCACAGCAAAGGGTCAGTTGTGCACAAACACTCACATACCTTACCATCACTCAACCTCCTTAGGTTGTATTTCCAAATAGTTCTACAAGAAGTTGTATAAAAACATGCATATCTCGTAACATGCATAAGTACGTTTCAAACAATGACTACAGTTAATCCCAATTAACATATGTCCACATGAATAGAGTATTTGTAGGCAACGTGAATAGATATTGGCATCGGAAGCAATCATGTTTACGTTTGGTCAATATTACCTCACTACAATCACTTCAAGCGTACTTTAGTTTAGAAAACTGGCTTATCTACTCAGGTTTGAGACTTCATCTACATTCTTATATCTCAAGTTGCCATTGGACAGTATACGATGACTGGTGCAAAAATGAAGGTACTCTAGATATCTGCTGGCTACACCCCCAAAATATTGGTAGTTGCCTGCAGAGGCTCATTGTGGTTTGACTAATGGCTAATGGATTCCAAAACTAGTCTACAACAAACTCCTTGATTGCTGCAATAAATGATGATGTTAGGCAGAGATGTTCACAGGGGCGGATTGGCCATCGGGACGTTCGGGACGTTTCCCGATGGGCCGGTACTGAAGTGGGCCGGCCCCCCCCCCCCCGTTGCCAATTTACTAGCGGTACCAATGTGGGCCGGCGGTACCGAAGTGGGCCGGTCGATAGTCCCGGGCTGATTTGTAGTCCCAGTCCGCCCCTGGATGTTCACCATAAAAGTTTAGTCTGTTGGCACTAAGCTTACAGTACATCAGTTTTGCAAGTATTTGATCAGTCGCAAATTATTGGATACATTTTTGATCTGATCTAGTTAGTCCTTTTAGGAAAGACAATCTTCATCGTCCCTTAAGAATTAATTAATTTGAAAAGGCTAGACCAAGATAACCAACTGCGTAATCACACAACTGTGGATGGAATTGACGTGTATCCTTGAGGTATTGACTGAAATAACCCAGGACAAAAAAAAACTTTGGACTCAACAGATATGTGATAAAGGGAGTTTAATTTAGCTCAAGAACATGTACCGAATACTTTAAGAACTGCTGTTCTGAGATATGGAAGGCAAAATAAGGCAGATCTTGCTGCATTTCCGAGTTGGTTCTGGCTTCACCGCCCACATATCAAACATGGTTGCATGATCACTCTCAATAGCTTGATCTTGCCTGTCTGTTTTGATTTCTGTCTGAGATTGATTTGTCTATTCAGCCGGTACGAGCCTGGATAGAGTGGCTCAGCGCCTAGAGCAGCAAACCGTCCTGTAATGTGGAAAAGCTTTCTCTGGTCCGGTTGTGTTCATGCAGCCTGGAAATGTTTTGTTTTTGGTCAAAGTATAAAGCTCCGCTCCATCCAGCACCAGAGAATGAACTGTTATGGCTTTAAACTGGGTTTGTATTACATTATGTAATGGATGTCTTGGAAACAGAGTCGCACAAACCTCTCAATGCAGATTCAAGTGATTGCGATCAACTTGTGCTGACACGTAGATCTGAGTACACATCACTGAGTGTCATTACAGAGTCATTTAGTTGGTTGGTTTGGCTGCATGTGGAAACTCACCTTGGCCACATTTTAACTCTATTCCAATATTTTTTTATGATTTTTAATTATCATAGCAGTACCCTAAATAAACACTTCTATTTTCCACCTTAACATGTGTATGAGCTCAAATTAAACGGTTTCTTAAAATACCTTAGTGAGGTCATCACCTGTTGGGCTTAAGGATTACCTTTCACTTGCAACACACCGCTTTGCTTTTTAAGGCCTAAACATACCTACAAGACCGATAACTAGTTTATTTGTATTTATTTTTTGCCCGTTATCATTAAAGACTGTATGTAGCCATACTTTAATATTGTGTCCCTAATATGTTGAGTTTCCAGGGCCATGAAAGATTAAGACGGGTCATCGGAAGAAGTTAAGGGGATTGGAGGAAGAATTTGACCTTAGTCACCGAGAGCTGATTACTGAGACGCAGCTCTTATATTACATCAACCACTTTATTTTTGAAAGGGGTTTATTAATAGTGTTTAATCTGAAGTCTATTTCCGTTTCAATTATGTAGTGGTGGGATTAATAAATAAAACAAACATGACGCAATAAGTTTTATGTTTATAAATCCAGCAAGCCGTGCCTTTCCTTTTACATATATGAAGTTCTCAAGTAGGCTTGTTGGATGAGAAATGTTTTCATAATTACAAGATGAGCATTCATAAATAATCTTTAACTCAATATTGACCAGAAATGATAGTTATTATTTTTGACCTAGGGTCAGCCCTAGTTTGAACTTGCTGTGCTTGGGCTATAATTTACTCTAATGACCAAATATTTTTTTGACAAATAATCCAGAGATCTTTTACACAAAAAATTGTTTTGGTGACACCATAACAATAATAAAGTGAAGAAGTGTTTATAAAAAAAAGTGTTTTCTCTCACTCTATCTGCAGCTCCCTCGGCAGAGCCAGCAGCAGAAGTAACGGCCCCCGCTGCTGAGCCCGCCCCAGTGGAGGAGGCTCCAGCTGCAGAGGTGGTGGCAGAAGTCGTCACAGAAGCTGTCGCAGAGGTCGTCGCCGAGCCTGCTCCTGCAGAACCAGTGGCAGAGACCGCCGCAGAACCTGCCGTCGAGGCCGCACCTGAAGAAGCCCCCGCTGCAGCCTCCGAGGTCGTCGCCGAGGTGGCAGCTGAGCCTGCAGCTGCAGAAGAAGCCGCGGCTCCTGTTGTGGCCGAGGCTCCTGTGGAAGTCGCCGCTGCTGAGGAGACGCCAGCAGAGGCCCCTGCTGCTGAGGCTCCCGTAGAAGAAGCCCCTGTCGCAGAAGCCCCCGCCGTAGAGGCCCCGGTCGCAGAAGAAGCTCCCGCAGCAGAGAGCACTGGTACGGCAGCAGTAGATGAAGCCCCCGCTGAGGCAGAGACGGGCTCTGTGGCCCCCGAGGCTGAGGCCGCCCCTGCTGCAGAGTTGGCTGCATAAAGATGGTGCCATAGTTGCTCCGCGTTAGTTGTGCCGTGTCCCGCCTCTCTGGCCCAGGAAAAAAGGACTCATGAACCACTAGATTTCTCTTCCAGTTGCTCAATAAATGACCATAGAGGTTCATCAGTCCAGTTTTTCAGGTGCCTTCCTTCCCTTCCATCACCCCAACCTTCTGACCCAAACCAGAACATTCGGCATAAGGCTGTTGAGATTCAGTTTGGAAATACCCATTTCCCATAGGAATTGTTTTTAAATAACAAGAGCAAATGCAATTAATGGTTTGGAAGATGTACAGTTGATGGGAGTGTTGAACCTGGTGATTTAAGGGATAGAAAAGAGTTATGTGAATTGGTGTTCTAAAGTGCCCTTAAAACAGGACAGCCTCTTTTATCTAAATATGTCCGCATGGTGAATGAATGTAGTCCATTTGACATATTGTGCAAGTCTCATTCAACATCATTTGCACTTGGTCTACTCTAAAAAAAGACTCGCGTACAGCTAAGTCCCATGCCTCATTGCTTATGAAAGGATTATCATGCAAACGGGGAGAAACCCAATTAACGCACATTTAGTTTTGACAGTCTCACATTGCGTTTGACCAAAAAACTGTTTGCTCTTTTCCTGGCTGCAGCACTTGACTAGTTTTCTTCAATTCTTTTGCACATCTCTTTTCATTTCTACCCCATTATGATCATTTTTCTTCTTGCACATTCAAACACATAATTTGCCAGCCAACTCACTTCTCCTACTTTGTTCTTTGAATGTGAATTTGTTTCAGGGAACACTGCGGAAAGTTCATTCACCTGTTTTTGAGCAAGTTGTGATTAATACAGTAGAGTTATTCAAAGAATAAAACATCACTGGATGAGAATTGAGTGTCTCCCTATTGCATTTTTTAAATGACTATATTATGGTTGTGTATAGTTTAAACAATTTAGGTTTTATTTATTTAAGCTTAACATTATGTTGTGTGTTAAATGGGTTGTTCAGAATAATAATTGTATCTGTCCAATGCTTATTTTCGGCATCTCCCTTATCCCATACATCTTGTAGGTGTAGAAACACCCACTTCCTGTAGAAATGCTTACTTTCCTGGAGAATCCCTGTGCCCTGTTCATGCTCCTGTGCCTGTAAGATCAAGCTGAGGGTCACGTTTATTGTGTTTATTCACATTGCTCAAAGTATTTTAAAGAGGCCTCATTATGCGCCCGGGGGTTTCCCTTTCCTTCAGTGTGTTATATAGTTTTAAGTGCATGTTAATGGTCTGCAAAGGCTAATATCCCAAAGTGTCTCTCCCAC
The DNA here is from genome assembly GCA_943591055.1 of Gobionotothen gibberifrons. NCBI lineage: Eukaryota > Metazoa > Chordata > Actinopteri > Perciformes > Nototheniidae > Gobionotothen > Gobionotothen gibberifrons. The sequence continues at coordinate 484,941 of CALSBZ010046893.1, read as the reverse complement.
ACACGTGGCCAGTAAAGCATGTAAACATGTCGCAGTAGAAACAAGACACAATTGAATCTGAAAATGAGCATAATGGTGCCCCTTAAGAACTAGCCATAGCAAAGCACTATGTGATTTCTACACGGGATAAAAGACAGCATACTGAAATCTAAGCAAAATACAGAAATATTTACCTACAAATTGTGTGTAATGCATTGATCTGAAATATTCACAATGTCAGGGAAGTGCTTGCAGAGCTCTCTAAAGAGCCAGTCAGATGGATGTGGCAAATTCTGGACAAGTTAAGGAAAAAGAAACCTGCAAGCACTTGGCTTAATGCTTACAGCTCTAACTTTCTTTTTTTAAATGGCCTTCAGATTTGATTTAGCTTTTACAGTTTAACCCCTTGCAGACGGGTTAGGACTAATCCGAGATTATTAAGCTTGTGTTGGGGTGTCCTATAGTAGCTGAGCAGGAAAACAGACGGGCTCATGGGAAGTTGTTTGCAGTTCAGGGATGTTTGCTAGTGAACAACAACTTTTTAAAAGTGTCCCATTAAGGGTTCACCCCAAAATCTAAAGTAAATATTTGTTCTCTTGCCTATAGTGCTATTTATCAATCTAATGTTTGAGTTGCAGAGATGTCTACTGTATGACTAATATCATGGAACTAATCGGCTTATGGTGCTGGGAAAACCTCATCGGCATTGTGTTTTTCCAGAAATCCTAAAAGAAAATTTTGATTTTCACCTAGAAACTATTTACTTTCTATGAAATCCCTGCTTGCATCTCTGGACCATTATCCTGATTTGGCTGCAGTTATATCTCCGAGGAGGAAGCCATTCATCGCGATGGCTTGATCATGAGCTCCTCCAGGAGTAGATATTATACTATTCTTTATGCGCAGTGTTACTTGTTTGGTGTTTGTTTTTTTAGAAAGACAACAGTTACATGAAACTCCTCAAATCAAAGTTTGGGATTATCTATTTTAACTGGGTCCGGATTTCCGTTAAAAGACATTGCTGCCGAGTTGCAATCATTTGGTGCTTTGAGCATCACAAGCCGAGTGCCATCTAGCCATATTCTATTTGAGAGAAGGTATACATTTCTGCAGCAGATATCCCTAATATCACCCGGCAGCTCACACCTAAACAAATAAAGAGCACTACAGGTCAAACTAAAAAGGGCTAATCTGATTTTGGTGAGAACTGTCCCTTTTTAAGGCTTTTGTATTGAAATTGAGGTCTTTCAATCCAATTCTCTCCAAAAAGACTTTAATGCATTCACTAAGATATGAAGTGCTGTTTTTGTCTAGAAAAGGTTACAGCAGCAGTGTGAACTGAGCAGGTAGTCTCCTGTAGAGTACTCCCTGAACCTGTGGTGACTGTAGACCCTGCATATAGAACAATGATCAAGGTAAGTGGAACTCACACAGCAAGCACTTCATATACCAGGATTAGTGCTGCAATGGCCTTCTCGCAGTTTAAATTCATTCACAAGGGCTGCAACATAATCATTTTTATTACTGGTTATTCTGGCATTTACTTTTGCCCAGTAAATTAGAACCCTGACATTCACAATATAAATTGTACAGCACTGGAACACAGTCAAATGCCAGTTTATATCATACACCAGTAATCCTGTGTATTATCAGGATTCCAATAAAGGATAATACATTTATAATAGAACTACTTCACTGCAAATGAGGCTCATTTACGCTCAAATACTAAGAGCTGTTGGAATGTTTGGACATATATTTAAGCAAGTACTTCCTGTCCTTCAGAGTCTTCCCCAGACCGGTTCTCAGCTGTGAAGGTCTGGGCCAGCTCTTCGGTGGAGATCGCAGAGGCTTCTGTTGGGGAGACGAGTCTGGTGCAAGCTGTTCAGAATATAGAGGAGGACATAAGTTTGGAAGCCACACTGGAGGAGGTGAAGCAAGAAGTCCTGGAGACAATCCCAGAGGACATATCTGAAGAGGTATCCGTTGTGGAGAGCGAGGAGGAGCTGAAGGCTGCAGAGGTTGGTGCAGAAGATGCTGAAGCTCCTGCTGCTGAGGAGCTGATCCAAGGGGAGACACCTGCTCCCGTAGAAGCACCAGAGGACGAGGAGGTGCTTCTGGCTGAGGAACCTACAGCTTCAGCCCCAATGGTGGAGGAGGTGGCTGAGGAACCTACAGCTTCAGCCCCAATTGTGGAGGAGGTGGCTGAGGATCCGGCAGCAGTTGTGGAGGAGGTGATTGAAGTTGAATTTGAGGAAGCTGCTCCAGAAGAGGACGTCTCCTCCCCAGAACCCTCATCTGAAGATACTGCAGAAGCTGCTCCAGAGGAGGAGACAACGCCTGCTGCTGAGACACCAGTGGAGGAGGAGGAGGCAGCAGAGGAGACGATGGAATCTGAGGAGGCCACAGCAGCAGCAGTGGTGGACACCAGTCAGCTGGCAGCAGCAGCAGTGGTGGACACCAGTCAGCTGGCAGCAGCTTCCTCCAGGTCGGACCTGGAGGTCCTTCCTGCTGCTGAAGCTGAGTCTACAGTCAGTTCAGAGGCTGCAGAACCAGAGGCAGAGCACTGCTACTCCGCTCCATCCGAAGTGGAGGAGGTGGCGCCACCTGCTGCTTCGGGAGAGCAGCTGTCCAGTGAGGAAGCTGTGGATTTTACACATGACGTAAAGGAAGAAGTGTCCCTGGTGGAAGGACAAGGTAAGAACATACTGTATGAAGTGCTGGTCAGAAGTTTTTGAACACCACATACCTACGTACAGTATGTGTTGTCTATGATGCAGCATGATAGTTACGGTTTGTCGATGTATTTAAAGTAAATAAATGGTATGGAATCAAACCCTCTCTATGGAAGCACTGAGAGGCAAGTGAGAAAAGATTATTCTGATAATCAATTTTTCTAAGTCTGATCTCCACCAATTTGCTTTCTCTCCTTATTTAATGATTTTAGAATATATTAAAACACTATTTTTCTTTTTCAGGATAATCTTTTTAAATCCTTATTATTTTTGTAACAACAGTTAAAATAGTTGGAGAAAGGGATGAAATAATCTTTTGGCAGGAACATTTAGGAATAGGACAGAAATAATTTATGTTTTCATCCAGCTGACTTTACATTTCCAGACACGAGGTACATTAATTGTGTGTTAGTAAGTTATGGAACATTAGTGTCTCTCTTTCTTTTGGCTAGAAAACCTGAAAGCCTATTTAGAACATCATGGTGCACTTCAGCCCCTTGTGGCTGAAATCAGCATTACAACAACACAAATACTTTTGCAATCATCTGTTTTGGAAAATCTACTTCCGCTGAGGCTTGAATAACACATAACATTTAAATGTAGACATGTATCCACATGTTTGACAATACATGTATTATACTTATGTAATTGAGTATGATAAGTAGGGTATGGTGAGGAAGAGTTCCCCTCTGAACTTCCTCACTGTGCTGACACTACAAATGAAAGGAAACTAAATGGCAGCACAATTGCACGAAATCCATAAGCACGGAAGGACTAAAAAGCAAGTGCGTTTTTTTCTGGTGATCCATCTTTAAACTGGGATCTAATGTGTGCTTTCTACTTCCCTTAAAATGACTAAATTCAGTTACATCGGGCCTTTCCCTGTTTTGAGAAAATGATGTAAAAAGGCAGACATGGATTTGTTAGAATTGAAAATAACAAACATTGTCACATTCAATTATCAAAAAACGTAATGATTAGTCTCTAACAAATGGGCAACAGGACCCACGCCTCCCAAAAATAAATTCAGTGTGGAGGATGACAATTTCCTCTGTTGACTTACAACCTGTCTCCTTTTTTAAGCTGACATCTTTATTGATGACATCTTCATATTGAAAGGCTGTAATTTGGAGGACTTTTAATTAGCGGTCTATGAAGAAGACCACCTCATAAAACCAAATGACGTAGAAACATTAGAAACTGAGTTTGCATCATATTCAAACATGTCTACATCATTTGTTTACACATTACTCAGAGGTGCACATGTAAGGGACTTACTCAGTAAATGTTGCTAGATTGAATTTAATTCAAATACATCTTGAATTGTTGAGAGTCCCATTTACACAATACAAAATAAACTATTATTTAAAAACAAAACAATCTGAGTCTTCCCTGTGTTTGGCTCTGACCACATGTATTTCTGCCTGTATCCACAGAGCCAAAGGGGTCTTTCTGGACTGTAAAAAGCTGCTCAGTGATGTAATAGTACAGTTAAGAAGGTAAAAAGCAGCACAGCTATAAGAAGAGTAGAGCGACAGTCAGTAGAATGGACATCTCCAGGATATTCTCAGAAAGCCACATTTTTAATGTAATTTATAGAACTGAATTCAGACAACTAGATTTATGTTTTCAAAAATGAAAAAATGAGACTTTAAGAAAAATGGGAAACATTTTAAGAAATGTAATCAAAGATAAAAAGATGTATCTCTTATTGGAAAGTAAAACAAATGTTTAAAAAGCCCTGATTGAATTGATCACTTCACTCTATGCTGCTGCCCATGTCCATTCTACTCACTTAAACTATACGACAAGCTGGTAAATGACATAGTCAGAGTGCGTTGATTTGTATCATACAAACTGGTGTTGTGCTTGTTTGTTTCAGCAACAGAGACTATGTTGGTGGTGGCAGCCCAGTCATGACAGACAGACGCGTGCCTTCCACAACACTCGAGCCAGGACCACTGATGGAAACAGGAGCTGAGCAAACAATGGTTTAACTAGCTAAGGTGTCCTTTATGAAATGTTATCAGAAGTATTTGTATTATGTTACCCATCTGTTTCTGATCATATTAGCATTTGGGGAGTTATTCCCTGTATGTCCATTAGGGGCCCCTGTTGCAAAGCTTTTAATGCTAGTTAAATGGAGACTTTTCTTTTTAGAAGGAAGTGGATTGGAAGGGCGTTATTGTAAATGTAATGTAATCTACCTAACACTTTCTTCAAACTGCACCATGAGATTTAAAACACCCATGTGTTTTCTTCAAGCTGATATAATAGCCATAAGATACGCATTTTTGTCATAGTGCAAATGTATCTTGAACTATCTTAAGTATTGTCATGCAGTCCTAGAAGAACACTTGAAAATATACCAGTAATACATAAGGCACCAATGCTGATATTTACTTTTAAAGATGTAGTAAAACCATACGTTGGTGTGTATATACAATGTATATATTGGAAATATTGGTGTCAATTGTTTACCTTCAACAGCAACAAATGTGTAATATATAAAGATCCGAATTGATTTTGTACCATTTAACTTAATAATGTTAAAATTAACATGCCTACAAATCTTAAGAGTTGTAGATGGATGGGATGCTGAGCTTTGTAAATATATTAACTATATATGAATACAGTAGCCTACATTTACTATACCGATTTGTATTTAGTTCATTCCGATGTCCTTTTGTCATGATAATGTGATCACATAGACACTTTAAATAAAGTGAAATAAAGTGACAACAAATGTAACTCAGTTTAGCTGTGCATAACATTATTTCAAAGTCAATTTTAATGTACATTTTTCTGTGTGTTTGTACAGACAGAGATATCGAAATAACGTTTCCAACCATTTCTAGTGTTAATTGATGTTAACATGTAATGCAATATGTGTGTCCGTACACTGACCACTTGATGGAGATAGATAACTGCTAGGAGATCATTTGTGGAAGGAATTATCAGAAAGTAAAAGTACCAAAACTTTAATGTTCAAATATTCCATTAAAAGCATAAAGTCCTGCATTCAAAATAGTGGCACAGATGTAGACAAACAACGTTTTGGTTGTTGTTCCACTGGTTTCTTTAGACTTGGATCATTTTAAAAGTTGATCATGTACTTTAATTTTAAATCTTAATTTTAAAATATGAAAGCAATAAAATAAATGCATTGTTGTAAATATATTGTAACATAAAATATTCAAATATTCAAAGGAAGTGCAATTATTAAATGTATTTAGTTGTCATAAGGGAAGAAAAGCAAGGAAATGAATTCCTAATCAAACGAAACAATATACATCCTCTTCTATAGCTGAATGGGACAGGGATTTATTAAGGACTTTTAGTTTTATCAACAAAGAAAAAAACTCAACTTTATATAAAAAAGTGACACTGAAATGCATGAGTTTATTCGGTTTATTCTGGTGAACTGGGACTGTTTATTGTACGGCGTGACGTCACGGGGTTAATTCGCCTGAACGAGCGGAGTAAACTGACAACCCGAGTCCGTCTCCATTAACAGAGGAGCAGCCTGTCCTCTACCAGCTGCATTCTCCACATGAAACAACCAGAGCACCGAGGACTATACACTCATCTGTCCGCAGGCTCCGGGCTCCTCACTGTGTATACAAACAGCTAACATTTGATTAGCTTGTGTTACCGTTAGCAGCGGGACTCGTCAGCCCGACAGTCGAGAGCAGCAGCCGCGGGATCAGAGCAGAGCCGCCCGGGAGGAGGAGAGGTTACTGGGTGTCACACACAGCAAACTCTCTTTAGCCAGCCAGATACCGTCAAGTTACCGTCTTTAAACTAAGTTGGTTACCAGCACGGAGCACGAAGAAGAACCACACGGTAAGTGAGCTGAGCTTACTTTAGCCAGCATTAGCCACATGGTTTGTTGTGTTTGTTTTCTGACAGCTTGTTGTTCTCATAATGCTAACTGAGCTAGCTAACATTAGCCAAGTTCATGTCAACGTTCATGTCCTGTTTCTTATCGCTTTTCGAGTGCGACGTGCTCGTGCAATGAGTCTTATGGCACCGTTTGTTCATCAATAAAACGACGTAAATGATGCAAGAGCTGGCTAATAATTCATTGATAAGCGTAGTGAGGAGCAAAGGTATCATTGCAACATTGCAACAGTGTGACTGTTTGCCTGACAAAATGACAGTCTTCCATATCTCTTCATTTGTATGCATTGCAAACAGGCGGCCAACCAACTGTGTGATCTTACATTGCTTTGATTAAGGATCTGTATGGGTCAGTGGCATTACTTCAAGCTGACACACTTGGTGTCAACCCACTGAATATATATTGGCGTTGTAGGATGAAATGAGTGTATGTTATTGTAACCCTGCTGTGTGATGTAGTATCAGGTGGTGGGAAGTAGGTCATTGGTGCTGCTGTCAACCTTGTTAGAAGCGTTATCAATGTTCTAATGGCTTGTTTAAACAAAATGGAATATACATAATTACCGATGTAAAGATTCACACCCCTCATTCTACTTTTAAAAATGCATATTATTACGTTTATTCAGAAAGTGTAGAATTTGTATTATTATATTTTTTGGAATGATAATTTTGATTACTTTTTCTAAATCAAAATCAGATGACCAAGCGCGTTGGAGCATACATAAATGAATAATAAGAAACACATAAAGTGGGTAAAACATATACATATAGAAGTGGAAAGTATGGTTTTAAAATGTCCAAAATGCAGCTGATCAAACCAAGTATGTGTTTACTACACAAAATCTAAGTTTGATTAATCAAAAAACCTTAAATGTTTATCATTGTACCTATTTTTAATGGCTGTGAATTAGCATTAACTAATAGCCTGGCAGTGTTTTTTTTAAGTTACTGCTCTTCCTGCCTTAGAGGTAGTTTTGATTTTGTTTTGTGTGCTGTACTGAAGTGCTGGTTAATGATTGAGCAGCCTGCCTTCTGATCAGCTGTATATCCTGCAGGTTAAACCAACACATGAAGCTGTGTGAAGGTTTCTGCCCTATGCTCTGCTACAGTATAAGCCTCAATCATATGAGGCCTGAAGAGAAAAGACTCTGAGAAGGGAGTGGTACCACTGAGATATGAGGGGGAGGGGGTGGGTGTAGCAGAATGCACTGTAATCATTGGCAGGCGGGTGGTCATTTATACACTTCCCTTCATTGTTTTTATCTAAAAAAAACACATTTTTCTCATGTTCATGTTTTCATGTGGACATGCAGGTCCACTACTGTTGATTTCCTTTTGAAATTCTCCAGACGGTTTCAACAAAATAACTAACCAATCAGAGCAAACTGGGCTCTGGTTTCAGACAGAGGGGGAACAGAGGTGTTGCAGCACAGTATGAGAAAAAATAAAGACCTTTTTGAACATTCAACATTAGGGCTGCTCGATTATGGCAAAAATCATAATCTCGATTATTTGGGTCAATAATTGATATCACGATTATTAAAAACGATTATTCACTTCCAAAAAAAAAAGTGAACTGTATGTTTTTAACAGTTGATTACCCTGAACTTTACGTATAATTCAACTGAAAAACCAATAAAAAAGAAAATTGTATTCAATAATATGCTCCTGAATGGCTCTATAATTCCATTTTATATATATTATTTTGTGTGTGTTAGAGGAAAGTAAATCTAACACAATTTGCTCCCATAATTCTCCCCACTCAACGCTTCTCAATGCTGACATATAAGGCAAGAAGATCGGGTTTTTGTAGAAAAAAAACGGTACAGTTCCAGGCTTATTCCGACAACAGACACTATAACACTGCAGATAATGTATTCAATTCAAATTCAAGGTTTTATTGTCATATGCACATAAGCTGCAGTGTAGAAATGACAATGAAATTATTCTGACCCGAGCTCCTCCAACAATGCAACATATATAATAAAATACAAATAAAAAATAGTGCAAGACCATATCATGTAGAGCATGAATTATAGTGGAACTTGCTTATGTGTGTATGAGGTAGGGTGAATGTCAAGTAAATCCTGAGGTCATGCTTGAGATGTATGTGCACGTTGTGTCCTCTTTGTGTCTCTGTGTGTGTGTTGGCAGGGCACAAGGCAGGGCGCTGTATCTTTACCAGCAGCCCCAGTTACTTGGAACAAAAGCTCTGTTGTTGAAGGATCATGTGACTATATGTGTGTGTGTGTGTGTGTGTGAGAGAGTGTTCCACCCTTGTCATGTGATCTGAGCTCAGGGCAGGGTCTGAAATGCTGACTCTCCCTGAGAGGGTTCTTCCACAGACAAGCAGCAAGCATGCAGGCAGAGAGGGGAGATGAACGACCAGATGGATGGATGGATGGATGTCAGACTGACAGGAAGTGTGGAAGAGGGTCAAATACAGGTGGAGAGACAGAGAAGGTTGCAGGAAAAGCCCTGTTGCTTTTCCTTACGCTTAAGAAAAAGACCACTGGAATGATTTCACTCTCCTCGTGTCTCTTGGTGGATTCTAAGTGGCAGCCAAGTAAAGATGCAAGCTTCAACTTTACTGCAGCAAGGCAAGTTAGGACTGTTTTCCTTCTTATTAGTTTGGATGTGTTTGTTGGGACTTCATAGAGGGGAAAAGTGAGCCTGTCAGGATGACTCTGCTGTAATTTGTAATGTCTTGAGACTGCTACTTATTCACCATGAACCAAAACAAGATTAGAGCAAGCTGATTGTGTAGTTCCACCCTATTATGAACGTTTTTAAAGAGAGGTTTAGCTGTATGTCCAATATTCTTTACATTGCAGCACAAATACTTTCAATTTCTGGCATACCAACTGGGGCAGGGTAAGTGTGCAGCTCAGTGACTGACTTTGACTATATTTAAAGGATTCATTACTTTCCTTGTATCTTCTTGTAGTTTCTGGATTCAATGGTTTGCTGCAATGGCACTCATAAATGTTTAAGCTGAGAAGGGAAAAGGCAGCCACGTGTTAGCAGTGCTCCAGCAGGTCCTGTTATACCTGTTTTAAATCAATTCAACTTTGCCTGAGCGACTCTACTCCTAACAGATCTTGTCTGTTTGGTTCGTGTGGGTGTGTCTGTGCTCACATCTTATTAACCCATTTGTGAACTCGGCCTGCAGCCTGCTGCATGTTTCATTTGACCCCCGCCTTTAGCTTCACATTGTGTTGTGAGGGGCATAAGTATTTTCCTCATAGATGGTGGTTTTTAAAGAGGACATATCATGCTTTTTTGTATTTAGTGTCTCTACCGTGACATGTCTCCATGCTTTCATGTTCAAAAAGCTCTTTATCTTTCTCCTACTGCCTGTGCTGCAGCACCTCTTTTCACCCTCTGTCTGAAACCAGAGCCCAGTCTGCTCTGATTGGCTAGCTGGCCAGCTCTGTTGTGATTGGTCAACCGCTTGCATATATGCCACCTAGCCTATATCAAGTACAATGTGTTGGAGCACTAGCCAATAGAGTGAGTGTTGTGTAGTGATGTCACTATGTTACAGAAGTAAACAAAGGAGTCCAATGGAGGTGTTTCAGGCATGGGGGAGAGTGTGGGAGAAAACACAGGGATTTGAGCTTTTACAGATCATTTATTACCATTACATTATTATTATTACATGTTACTTGTTAGACACTTTTATCCAAAGCAACTTACATATACTTACTCAATACTGTGGACAATCCCCACAGGAGCACTTTGAGCAACTTGCTACCCTCTGATTCAAAGTCCAGCACACTATTCACTTAGCCACAGCCTCCGTACGTTTACAAAAACCTATATAACACAACATAGGAAAGGTAAAAACCTGAAAGCATAATAGGGCCTCTTTAAAAACTTACTTGGAGAAAATATAATGAGTCCTAAACCTGAGTGAGCATTTTAGCATTATTGGGCTCCCTCGTCTCGAAGTTAATGTTTCTTTAAAATAAGTGTTTGGTTTTATTCCTGCAAAAAGGGCTGAGTTTTCCACATTTTGTTATAGGACATCAAATACGTCAGTAAATACTCCACTGGTGAACTTCTGAAGCTTTTACATGTCTTAGAAACAGCGGCTGCTAACAAGTGGCTAAATGAGACAACTTAACACAGCACAGGAACATGAGTCCGCCTTTAGTTTAGCGGTGTAGGCGTGAAGTCACGCAAACTTCATGTACTTTGTTCATATCATTGCGTTAGCTATATACTCCTGCCGAGTTTGTTTGTTCTTCAAAAATCATCACAGTGGTGTTAATATGTGGAGATTATCCTGCTGAAGAACGTGTGTGTCATAAAAATGTTTTTGCAACAGATCTTATTAACTGCAATTCTCCAAAAATTCTGTTGACTTTAATCCAGGGATGCTCACTTCAGTTACGGCCTACAAAAAGATGTCATTACTTCACAACTCTTGGAATAGCATTAAAGAGAAAAAGAACGTATGCAGTGCACCTATGAGATCTTATTGTCATTCAATGCATGTTGTTTTTTTAGTGCCAAATCATTACTTACCGAGTACACATACACCACAAACAGGTCTGTGCCTGTATTTCACTTAATCTCTCTATGGCTTTCTAATGAAGTTACTTTAATGCTCCGGATACATTACAAAAGCCAAGTGTGTCACAATGTCCAACTGTTCCATGAGCTTACATCACAGCTTCTGTCAGTTAAACAGCAATATAACGGCACGTAGCGCCGCACTGTTTCTGTGCCCGAGAGTAAAAGGCACAACACAACAGGTGAAATATAAAGTATTCTCACACATTGAGAATAAATGGAGGAGAATAGTTTTGAGAGAAAATGAAACTGCTAAAATACATTATCACTCCGTCCTGATTTCCTGGGTCTCTGAAGCACCACGTGTCCGTTACATGCCCCTCTGGGAGACCTGTGGATGTTTGACATGTATATTAATCATCACCCCTGCATACATACTGCACACCCAAATGAATCTAGCTCTCCAAAGCGACACACAGCTCTGTACATGAGTGTCTGCTCCACGCTGTTGAATAAATAAAGAGAGAGGATTTGCATCCGGGCAGATATCCTGTTGGTCTCGGTAGCGAGGGAACACCAGCACAGCATGGCTCATCTGTTATGCAGCAGTTAGAGTAACAGAGCATGGCTTCATACACTCTGTGTTACAGGACGTTGATGGTCAGTAGGTGTAAACTAAATGAAAGAGTCCTCTAGATCAGTGGTTCTCAACTGGTCAGGTCTCGGGACCCACTTTTTACTTTGTCAATAAATCGCGACCCACCATTTTGAACCACTCAAATCTATTCGACAACAAATCGTGCTGTAATATATACACCTTTCAGCAGACAATATTAATTAAAGTGAAATACAGTGCATATATATCCCTTCCCAGAACCAAAGTATGCTTTTAAAAAGGTTTAATGGAATCAAAGCTGAACTGTACAGTAGGCTATAACATAAAAAGGCCCACGTGCTGAAAACACCAGAAAGGGGGTCTGGGGGGATTGTCCCCCAGGAGATTTTTAGACATTACATTACATTACATTGCATTTAGCTGAGGCTTTTATCCAAAGCGACTTACTTAGAAATACTAACATATAAACTACGCATTCTGGTACACTCTGAGAAGAAAATAAATACATCTATTACTACCCGACATATTAATAATATTTTCTGCCATTGTTTGTTTTTCACGGGCCTGCAAAATAAAAGTTTGAAAAAAAAAGAATTTTTTTTTTTTCTTCTTGAGCTGGCTCTGACATTTTTCTGTTGACCTAATTGTAGCGACATAACTTGTTGGGAATTTTGTCGCTAGAATTATAATGGTTTTCCATCTGAAGAGTTGGCGCCACCTGCTGCTTATCTCCATGAACCAGCTCCTAATAATTGCATAACTGTAGTGGATAGAAATGAGAATAGTCTGCATTTTGAAATATGGTAAACATTTTTGATGAAAATCTGGCTAGAGAGAGATGCAAAGAGTTGGAGGAATGGAAACTTCAACTTATATGTTCTCCTCAGTAATGGCGTTTGGTGAATAGGAAGCTTGCAGTGAGAAACCCTGTCTCCTTTGTCACCTCTTCTGACCTGAAAAACAACAACAACAACAACAACAACAACAACAACAACTTGAAGTTCCCTAACTGACTTGACAGTGGACATGCCAGTCATGAACAGGCAATTTTTCTAGGGCAAATTGCAGGAAGCACAATATTTGTTGAAGGCTAAATATGTGTAACCAATCAGAGCAGACTGGGCTCGAGTTTCAGACAAAAAAGAGGTGCTGCAGCACAGGCTGTATGAGAAAAAACAAACACTTTTTAAGACATGAAAGCATGTAAACATGTCACATAAGCGGCACAAAATACCAATACAAACCTGAAATGTAGCATAATAGGGCCCCTTTAAACGGCATTAATCAGTTTGTGTATATCTGTCTCTGCTTTGCCTCGTATCCTGAATAGGGACTGAGGGTCCTGTGGTTTCTAGCAACAGTTACCATGACTCCAGTCCGCCCTGCCTAGATCTTCCACTGGACACTGCGTGCTAGTTCAAGGGACTGACTTCCTGTCAGTGCATTTCTTCCTGTAACAGCAGACAGGCACTTCCTGGGGACCAAAGCTAGAAGGAACTAGATGGAAGAGATACGGGAGAAGCCTGAAGTTGGAACAGCGATTATTCAGGTTGTTGAGTGAGAGCAGTGAAGTTTTGTAAATGTTCCTACAACTCTTTCAGTAGAGCAACCGGATTCACAATACTTTAAAGGAATAGTTTGACAGTTTTTGGGAATATTCTTGTTAGCTTTCTTGCCAAAAGTTAGATAAGGAGATAATACCACTCTCACTTATGTACAGCATTCAGCCTGGCATAAAGACAGATGCTATCTCCAAAGTTAACAAATCAATCTAACAGCACCTTTGACAGCTTACTTATATTGGTGAGAAAGCAGAGGAACATTATTTTAAAGGGTCAAAGTATTTCTCAGCAGCTCTTGAGGTGGTGGGCGTTTTTTATGATTATTATCAAGAACAATAGACAGGTGTGACTAGACTATCATTATCAAATCATCATCAAACCCACGTTTGCCCAATCTGAATCACAAACTTTATTGTGTTGAGCAAAATGTTGTTTACCAAGTGTGTGTTCTGTCTCCAGGGCCCTCTGCTCTCCAAAGTGGTGCAGTCCAGCAGACAGACGGGGTACTGGGACCGCTGATACCGGAGGAGCATGAGTCATGACCTCAGTGGTGCTGGTCGATAATGGTGGGACGGTGGTGGAGTATGTCACAGCTGAAGAGGAGGACCCTCAACAGGTGGGTCAGACCAGAGTTATATTCTAAACTAAAACTTACACTATAAATATTGTGCAGCGAGTCGATCATTGACCGTCTTGCTGCACATAATCCCGCTAATTACACGGCTACATACTAAATAAACCAACAACTGGATTCACAATTTTAAAATCATTGAATTGATTCCAAAAGTATTGTATTGCTTCTGCCGTGAACTGGGGCGACAACAACGTAACTTAAAAAGACGGCAGCACTGATGGAGTTTTCCTGGAGCTGTCCTAGTCTGTTCACATTTTCTTTTCCATGACCAGTCTTTGAACACTGTCAAGCACATACGGTGTTCCTGTTGGTTCTACTTCCTGTCTGTCTGTCTTCTGCTGATTCTCTGCCATCCAGCACTCTGTCTTTAAACCTCTCTCCTTCTCTTGCACTCTTTTTCTCTTCTTTTCTGGGGACAGCAGTTCAATATACAAATGAGTATACAATTGACAGAATAAAAGCAAGGCAGCAAATAAAAGGAAAAAAGCAATGTAGACAATAACAAATACAAATATATCTACTCAGATGAATACATGATGACTCAGACTTGTGACTCGGACTCGGACTCGAACACAGGAAATGACGACTCGACTCGGACTCGACACGAGAAACCTAAACCTTATTGCCTGGTTTTAAAGGTCACATGTCATGGCCATTTCCACTGATCATAATTCCATTGTTGAGGTATACTAAAGTAGAAAAATACTGTGCAATTTTCCAAACTCACATTGGTTTCGCATACAGCATCTCTGTAAAGTATGTGTATTCAGCAGTATTCACTCTCTCCACTAAACGGCTCTGCACACCGTTTACATGCAGAAAACCCTTCATAACACACAAGGGGACTGGTAATAACCGGAAAAGCATGACATGTGATCTTTAACACTTATTTAGTGTTAATAAACTGGAAGCTACATTTACCTTGGGTCGGACATAAGCAAGAGTTACACTGCAACTGCAGTCCCAACAGAATTCTCTCTTCTTTTCTTGCAACTGTCGTATTATCTTGTTTTTCTAATGTCTCGCTGTCTTTCATACCTTTCCCCTGCAGGAGGGAGAGGGGGAGGGGGACCTGGAGTTGGAAGGAGAGGGAGAAGGCGAGTGTGAAGATGAGGAGGCCTATGAAGAGGTGCAGGACAGAGAGGAGGCCGAGTACTTCCCAGCAGTCATTGTGGAGGAGGTGCCCGGCGCCAGCATGGCTGAGGAGCAGGGCTACTCCGCCCAGGTGTTGGTGTACGACGACGAGGTCTACCAGATGCAGGAAGTGGGGGATGAGCAGGAGGTGGAGACAGAAGTGGTGGCAGGTGAGACAGAAATGCTCCTGTGTTTACTATCCTTTTGACGCTGTGGGTGGGTTATCTAATGACTATCATCCAGCCTCTTTAACACACCCCACTGCCAAACCTTGGTCAATAGGCTACCTGTTTCGTGCTGAGATATTTGACTCGCAGTTCACATTTACTCTGGATTATCATTTATGGGTTGCATATTTTAGAAACCAATTTAGCTTGATAGGAACCCCTACAATTACCATTTGTTTATCAATGAATCACATGCATTTCCAATAAAACATTGCTCTGGAGTCAGGACGAGTAGGGCGCCTGTTTTAGAGAAAAAGTGCATGTTTTGCAATAAGTAAGCAAATGACTGGATAAATGAGATTATTATAAATTCAAGTGTCTCTTTAATTTGTTGTGAAACATCACATATGTGTGCGCTGTGAGGCCTCTATGTTCACACACTGCCACCTTGTGGGTGTTTTTTGAAAATGAACTATTACATAAACTATTTAGGTGTCCGGTAATCTCTTATTAATGGTGACCAGTGTCCCTTCTGGTGCACTGTATTCTAAAGTCATACAAGCTGCATTCATTCACTGTCCCACATTTCAATTGTTCAACTGCATTTTCAACAGGATGAAGATATTGTCATCATTATCAGTAAATGTTTCTGATCACAGAGTATTCACTTGATACTGTACATATAGTACATATAGTTGACTGTATTGTTAAATCTGGATCCAAATATAAAATGCTGTTTAAAGCAGATGGATGAAGTGATTACTAGAAATGTTATAATACTTGATATCTACCACCAACAATAATAATGGGTTTCATTTATAACGCACTTCATATTTGAGTTCAAATCCCGAAGTGCTACAATCAGTGAGCATGGAACAATATAAAACAGTACACAACACGGTAGAATTTAATAAAAAGCAGTACAAATAAAAAAATAAATAAAAGGGTAGTAATAAATAAGATAAATGGTCTAGGAGAAGTCTCTATTGAACAGATGGGTTTTGAGGCCTTTTTTAAAAGCATCCACGGTCTGTGGTGCTCTCATGTGGTCAAGGAAGTATGAGGGGTGAGGAGTTCCTTGAGGTAGGGAGGGGCAGTTCCATGGATGAACAATAGTGATCCATAGCAGAAAAAAGTAGTGTTCAAAATGCTCACTGTTTTCTTTTTGTGTAATTCATTTAATTGTGTCTGCTTACCTTAAACGACATTTTACACAAAGTTATAGCAACCTAAATAATATTTTGTTTAAAAGCTAACTGTTTGCACTGAGCAGTTGTTGAGTTATTGTTGACAATACAATTTTGTTTACAACATAATTAACCTTTGCTCTTCTTCATACATTATAGTCTATAATTCCTCAGACAATTAAGAATAGCAAAAGAAGCCATTCAAATGATCTAATTAATAATGACCCGGACTGTAATATTTTCATTATTTGTTGTAAGTGCATTCGACTTGTTAAAAAATGCATCTTACATTTTTTAATTGTGAAGAGAAAATTATGATCAAACAAAGCAACAAACAGGAGATCTAGGAAATCAGTTATACATATCATTGTTTTGAGCAGAAGTTGATTAGAAGGGCTGGCTTGTTTACGTTTACTACCTTTATCCGGCAATTTCTTTGCAAACGGCAACCTTGTTCTCTGATATTTCGAGTGAGTTATTTAAATCACAGTACAGCTTTATTTGACGTTGTCACTACGCAATGAGGGAGGGCGAAGGAAGGATTTCCTGTGTCGGCCGCGGAGGGATACCGTACTGCCGCTGTAGTGTGTCTAGTTGAATTCGTAGAGATTTCCCATTAGCGGCGGAGTGATCTGAGCTTGTAGCTTCCTATACAATTCAGTGAGGAGTCAATGTGAATCTGCAGCAAGGGGAAAACATGGCGACTTCACAGCATGAGGGGCACGCAAACCAGCTCGATCTGCTCATCAGAGCCGGTAACGTATTTTTATGTACTTATAAAATCAATCCGGGAGCTAACTTTTACTTGTGGGGTGTGTTTGTAAGCTCGACCGCTGCGCCTCAGTCCGCTCAGTAGTGTGCTAAATTAATGGAGGGCAATCAGGAAGTGATCACCTTGGTTAGCAACCTGCATGGCGTTGCTACACGGTTTACTAAACCCGATTTAAAAGATACGAAACACTTCCGCAGGGCTTTCCAGTCTGCACAAACCGAACAATGGCTGCACGAAGTGTGTTTTGCATGTAGGAGCAGATTTTTCCCACTGCTGTGTGAGCTTGAATAACGGTCTGCGGGTCGGCTCTGCACAACCAGGAAGTGTTAAGATGTTGTCTTTCCTACGTCTTTGCCACGCTGTCTGAGTAGGAAGGACATGTGGGTTTATTTTCACTAGCATAAATGTGGTGCACACCGTGAAATATCTACTTTGGTGTTATGACTGACGAGTGTCGGTGTATTTAATTGTGGTTGTCAAAAGTTTGTGGGAATGGTGGGCTGTAACGGTCTTCACACATTTTCCCTTAATAGAAGTCCATCAGTCATGAAAAAGTTTTAACCATACTAATGTATTATTGTGAATTGTATGTGTTGTGGGTCCATTTTCCACATTCCTTGTGAAGTTGTTTTCTTTTATTTCTATATAATTGTGGGTTTCCGTTATCGTGGTGTGCAGCTGCTGACTGAAGCGTGGGACGGCCTGCCTCACTCGCTTTATTCTCTGTAGTTGTTTCTGGTGCGGGCGGCTTCAGTCTTCGATCATACATATTTACAAATCTATTTATTCGTTCGATTTCAATACCGTTATAACCGTCCCTGATAATGAGCACATAGTGTGAACATTGTGTCGTTTTCACCTCTGTTTTTAACATATTTTAAAGTATTTTTGTCCCATCTCGATGGCGGAAGCATTGTGTGTGGAGAGGGCGTGGTGTGTTGTTGAGTGATTACCCTTTGGTCCAATAGCGTGAAAGCGTCAGCACATGTCCAATCAGATTTATCCGGAGGCGGGGTGTCAACCGAATAGTTGGCCAATAGGAGGTAAGGAGGTTGTTGAGTGACAAGAGGATTTGTGAGCTTCTTCGAAGAGAACTGGAGGGAAAGGATGAAGACTGTAAACACGGAAGTCATCAGAGGCCGCACTACTTTTTGTCGGACTTGCTGCTATTCTTGGCGCCCCTGCACAGTTGAATGGCTTATAAAAGCCTATTTCTTTTCCACATTTGAACATATTCGAGTACTTTTTCTATGTTTTACCTCCACACAATGCACATTTATTATACGCATATCTATGTGATTAATTTCTTAATATTGAATAACTAATGATAAATCAAAATACTAACATTTGGGATGACTAACTAATGGCCGAAGTGTCTATTTGTGGTTGTTTAGTTCAAGCAAAGCTGCAGCTCTTTGACATCACACCTTTTAGTGGTCTTATAAAAGTATGGCTGCCTGTTTTCAAGGGCAGCTGAGCTCAGTAAGCTATAGGGTCTCTGCTGTGATGGCCATCAACATGTCCTGTTTGTTTCTGAAAGGAATTGAAATCTAAAGATAGCCCATGTCTCCCCTATGCTGTGTCGGTTGCCTCACTGAGATAGCCAAACATGGACAGGGCAGGGTGTAACGGGATCTTGTGTTTCCCACCAGTGATTGACACCGACAGCAGGTGCCCTACGTGGCAACTCACCATTAGCTTCAGGATGATTTTTAAACTAGATTGTGTCTTTTAAAAAATCCATATTTTAGATAGTTAATAAGGATGATATAACTCCTGTCACTCAATATCCAGAACCAATCCTGGTATCTTGCCACCTCCAAAAAAGATTGAACGTGCCATGTAAAAACTGTTAACTTGTTTCACAAATAAAGAGCCAAATTCCTGAACACATTTCCTACTGTGAACTTTGACCTTTAAAAGCATACACTGCTTGGATCAGATCAGTATTTGTTGTCAACTAAAATTGCCATCAATTTTGGGAATTTATTTATTTCACTAGGAGGCGCCATATAGTTGCATTTTGTATGCTGCACTGTTTAAATACTGGGATAAGTCATTCATTTGCTAGTAATTTATTTGCCTTTTTAAGGAAGTTATTATGTAAACTATGGCTTAGGTATGTGAAAGAAAGCTGGTGTAGTTACCTTGAGCAGGACAGAGGCTTTTACCATGGGGATAATTCAAGAGTAACTTATATATTGAGCTTGGACAGGCTCCACTGGGTTCAAACTTTTTAGTTTTTTAACTATTTGCTAATTGATTCTGTACGTTTGTGTTTCAGTGGAGGCTTCTGTCCATGGCAACCATGTGTACTGCTCTGACAAGACCATCGAGGCTGCAGAGGCTCTGCTCCGCATGGACTCACCTTCCAGCATCAGAGAAGACCGTAGCCCAGGTAACACACACTAACTCATAACACTTCACAAACAAAATGTAGAAATAATTATAGTTACTTGTCATTTTTTTTGTTGATCCAACATGATTGTGTTGTCAATTAATAATTGTTTGGGTTTGTTATCTTTTCTGTAGTTTGTACTTCCAGAAAGTAATTTATTCTATCTCAAATATGTTTCAAATTTCCCAAAAATAGTTTTGAGGAGATCTCACAGAGGTTTATCACAATATCTGCTTTTGTTGGACACTATATTGTCCCTGCAGTATTTAGGCGCTTTCACACCGGAGTACTTTTCCCAGGAATAGTTCCGATAGTTCCTGGGATTTTGCGTTCACACCAAAAAGATCTGGAACTAGAATTATTTTTCTGAGAACCTTTCCACCCCCTTTTTAGTCTTTCCTGGGGAGAAAAAGGTTCCAATTTCTGATTGGGTGGGCGAATTGCAAACCACGCCCCGTAAAACTCCGAAAAGTTTTGTGAAGCCGCCATTGTATTTTCTGGCATTAGCATTATTAGCATTAGCCCAGCGCACCAATGGAGAGAGACTAATTCATGCAGGGTTTCCCACACGTAAAAGGCTTCTCATTTCTCTAATTTCCCCTCCTCGACTCCTATCCTCGTGTCTTAGTCCCGCCCACAGGAGATGCGAGCCGAGGAGGGGAACCGAGGAGTGACAGGCTGATAGTGACCCGATAGGAACTTTATTATTCACTTAATCACTGATTGAGATATGATGAAGCTAACTTAATCTCATACATTCATGGGATTTATGTAACAGTAAGACAGAGAATGTAAGTGTGCACCCACATGCACTATTTTTGTTTGTATATGCTGTTGTAAATACTCCTGTTGTCTGCTGTGTTCAGACCATAGGTTCAGACTCAAGTCATGTGTGTGATTCAGGACCTTCAGGACTGCATGCCCCTGGACCCCCCCCTAGAGGATTTGAGGTCCACCCCCACTTAAAATCACATGGACCGGTTCCTAAATACATTTACCATTTTTATTTATTTAAATAGTAACCCATGTCCATATGTTTATTTGTGGGTAGTAGATCTAAACTATAGGGCTATCACTATGGGCAGCAACGCTGTAAATATTGACAAATAAATCCAGCAAAATGGCACAAAAAACAAACTGGTAGTGGCCTGGCTGGGTGTATAATTTCCAGCCTGACTCATTGTCTCGGTCCGGCCCTGCCTGTCCCTGTTCGCTCTGCCATCGCGTGAAGGGTCTGCTCACAAGCGACCAACAGAAAGGTTAATGTTAATATTGTTGTTGCATGTCACCTCACCGCCGTGGCTTCAGTAGAAGCTGCTGGGAGTCCCAGCAGCTTCTACTGAAGCCAGTCCCCAACTCCGGGGACTTCCGGCCGGGGACTCCGGGTGGCAGTATACGCCGTGAAGTTGTTTGCGGCCTGCCAGTAAACCCAAAGCAGAAGAAGAAGTGACGTCAGCGGCTCATTTGCCTAATCCTCCCCCAGGGACTTATTCCGGTGTGAACGCGATCTGTACTTTAGTTCCGGGAACTAAGTACGGCAAAGTACTTGGTGTGAAAGCGCCTATTGCCATTTTTTGCCAGTGAAATAATAATAATAATAATAATGCTTCTTGACCTCTTATATGATCATTAATCAAACTGGTATTAAAGCATCATAATGTTGCCTCAATGCATAATTCTTAGATTTTCCCCATTATGTCCTCCAACCAGACTCTTACGTCCGGCCTTGCATCGTCACGCCAGACTTCCTTCACGCTGCCATGCGTCCAGACATGATTACAGAGACAGAGGTGGAGATATCCACGGAGGAGTGCTGCGAGGACGAAGACGAGGAGATGGTCACCCTGCTGGAAGAACCAGAGCCAGGACACGAGCCTGTCAGGAAGAGGAGGGGTAAGACATGTAGAGCTTGTGGTTGCAACATACTACAAACGTTTGTAAAACAACTGGCCGCTCTGTCACAAGCTAGGCTGCAAACCTCAACCCAAAACATTGAGTTACCCTGTTTGATTATAGTTATTAAGTAGTAGCCCTTTGGGTGTATATTCACTAATCAGGGACTCCATTTAAGCAAATGATTAAGCCCTATTTCAAATGTTTTCTTGTAACAGCTGGACGGAAGCCAAAGACACATCAGTCAGCTATATCCAATGGCTCCCTGGACCTCGGCATCAAGAAGAAACCAAGAGAAGGGAAAGGTAACTTACATTTAATTTCATTACAAGTACAATCATGAGACATTATGGAGATGTGTGAAATGGGACACCCAGGTGATCTAAGCTTTAGAATAAGGGTTCAGAGACTAAACAGAACAATATATCTTACTAGTATTGGAGAGGGTTCATAAACATTACAAGCTTAAAAAAAACATTCATTTAATTTAAAAGCTCCCTGCACAAAACACACATTTAAACCTGAAAATGAGAATAATATGTCCTCTTTAAATGCAGTTCAGAGTAGAGTAACTTGTTTGTCCCAGGCCATTTCCTATTTTCAAGCTTCAACATATCAACAAATGCTGTTTTTAAGCACTGTTTGAGCCAGACACCATTTGTTTCCTTACTGTGATAAACACTCATAGACAGAATACTTTAGCCAGTAGCATTTGTTGAGCATAGATACATTTAGGTTTTCAGTGCATTGAATTAGCTTGCTTTCCAGCAGGAAGCACCACCTACCTCTGGGAGTTCCTGCTGGACCTCCTCCAGGACAAGAACACCTGCCCCCGCTACATCAAGTGGACCCAGAGGGAGAAGGGCATCTTCAAACTGGTGGACTCCAAGGCCGTCTCCAAGCTGTGGGGCAAACACAAGAACAAGCCGGACATGAACTACGAGACCATGGGGCGGGCACTCAGGTGAGCGTGTGTGTATGTAAATACTAAAGCTGTAACGTGCTTAAAACGATTGGACTTACATTTGCACATTACTTTAGATACAAGCCCAATGAGCTGATTGGTAGACTGCAACATTCAAAGACCAATGTTCAGTTTTGTGCCACTGATATAGTATAGTACTAATACAAATAAATCATATTATATTGGTATAATAATGCAAGTACACCTTTTCAAGAGCAATGCACTTTTAAGTTCAAGGAATGGTGAGACACAAAAAAACACATTAATAAAAATACGTAAAATATGAATAAAATCAACATAGGATAAGATGCCAGGTAACATACAGGTTAAACTTTTTTGAAACTTTGTGCTGTTTTCCTTTTTAATGTGTTACTCCGCTGTAGAAAGCCATCATGAAACTAATTCAACTGGTTGTTTATAGCAAATGGATGACGGAGCATCTTTCAGACGAATCCATTCAATTAGCTTAAATGCATCTTTGTTTGTTTTGTTTTTTTCATTAATTGCGATAAACCACCATAATTGACTGCACATTTTTTAAATCTTATATCTTAATGTGATAAGGTGCTGGAATAGACTTGTAACTCCTGATTCCCCCCCCCCCCCTCAGATATTACTACCAGCGCGGCATCCTGGCCAAGGTGGAGGGCCAGCGGCTGGTGTATCAGTTCAAAGACATGCCCAAAAACATCGTGATCATCGACGACGACAAGGCAGACCTGCCTTCCCCCGAGGACCTGATGGACTCTGAGACAGTGTCCTACGAGCGCGTGCCCCCCCCCTCAGACATGCTGCTGCACGCCTCCGAGCTGACGTCCTCCAAGAAGCCCAACATCCTGCGGGGCGCCAACAGGGCCAACGTGGTCCACGCCACTGTCACCACGGGCAACAAGGCCATGACGGGAGGTGCTGCAGCCATGGTAACGGGCTTACAGAGGATAGTGTCCATGTCAGGAGCGTCGGACAGGAGTCAGACGCAGCACTCTCACACGGCTATCATCCCCACGGCAACCGGGCCCAGGTGAGACTTCTGCGGAGAGATGCTAACGTGCTAATGCTACATCTTCTCCCAGGATTCACTTCTGACTGTGTGCCCCCTTTCCTTTGGTTCACAGGACTGTGCGAGTGGCGATGCAGATGCCTGTAGTCATGACGACATCGATGGGTCAGAAGATCTCCACGGTTGCCGTGCAGCAGCAGACAGGAATGACGGGGCCAGCCGGACACACCACCCTCCTCAACAACTCCTCCGCCCTCGCTGCCGGGAACACCAACTCACAGCAGAAGGTGTGTGGAGAGCATTATATATGTTAATACATTTTGGAAAGAAAATGTAAAGTATTTTTGTATCTATTTGAAATATTCCAACCATCCATCCGTCGCCCATGTTAAATTACTTTGATTACATAATAAATACATCTAGCCCATATCAACAGTACTATATCATTGGAGATATATATATTATATTAGGATTTTGAAACTGGCATTGTACCGCATTTTATGTGCTAACATCGTTGGTTTTTAGTATTTTTTTCTGTTTAAGACAAGTTAACTAGAACTGCAAGGAATAGTTGATGGAAAAGTAATCTGCACATTTCTTTTAAATAATTGGTTAATGGTTAGAGTAATTCCTCATGCAACAATTCTAGAAAATGCTACTTTCAGCCTCTGAATATTTATGATGATTTAATGAAAATGTCCTGCCTATCGCTGTTGAAACAAGATATCACCTTGTACTTTCAGCAACTTGTTGATAGACTCAAGGATTAATCTAGAAGATAAAACATCATGCTGTTCTCTGTTTGTGTAGGTTGTGATCCAGACCATCCCCACCATGGTCCCGGCCACAGCAGAGAACGGGGACAAGATCACCGTCCAACTGGCCAAGATCATCACCATCCCCGCCCACCAGCTAGCTCAGTGCCACCTCCAGACCTCCCACAAACCCGGCATGGTGGGCCCCCCGGGGAGCCTCAGCCTCCTCGGGAGCCCACTCACGGTGCGGGCCCTCGGGCCGGTCAGCGTGGGCCCGGGGACGCAGGTGATGAGGCTCACCGTGCCGACGCAGGGGCAGCAACAGACTCTGGTGGTGTCGCAGGCGGGCAGCGCGGGGGGGGTGATGACATTATCGACGTCCAATCACACGATGACGACGCAGCCTCGGATCATAAGCGGCATCTTTAACGGGTCGGAGCTGGTGATCGGAGCGCCGGGGAGCGGGGGCGTCACCATGGAGAAGCTGAAGGCTGCTGGAGTCCACATCCAAGCGCTCGCTGTCCAGCAGAACCACGCCAAGTCGGACGGCGTGGAGATGGTCGTCCAACTGGACACCCCCGACGTGACGATAAAGACTGAAGAGATCGAGTGCTGAAACATTTCAGAGTTACTTTGACGTTGTTTTTACTCTTGTAATAACCAGCAGCCGTCTGAGAGACTTTAAAGACTCCTAAAGGCCAGTTTTTTTTTTTGTCCCGAAACGCGTCTTCACCCCCCCCCCCCAAACTTTACCGATTGCAACCCCTCCGACACCTCTCCAAGTGTCTCTCCATCATAGGAACGCACACAGACTTTAAAAGGGACTTGTTGGATAAAAGGTCAACGGGACCAACCTCGATCACTACAACGTATGCCTTTCCAAACGGATCGCCGTCACTGACTGCAGTTGGGAACCTTGAAAATAAGTAGAAACACTACATATGGAGGCAAATAATTACCGCTAACCAAAACTTTGAAATCACAGTAAAACGCAGTGAGGGGTGTAATAAAACCTTTGTGGAGACCATGTGTTTATACTTCTGCCTCTACTGATGTTAAACAACCAGCAAACTTCCTTTAGTTAAATACTTCTATCACTGTGCAGAAGTGTGGGTGGTGCTACTAGTGCTAACAGCGAGACAGAAGGCAGAGCTGCGATGAGCTCTAAGAAGGAACAATATCAGACAGAAAGTGGTCATGTATGTACATATTTAAATATATATCTACTATATTCAGTTTATGGAGCTAAAGTTAACAGAACCGCCTTAGATTTAAATGTTTTCTTTTTCATTTAACGTCTGAACAATAAGCTGTTTTTTTGTGTGTTTTGATACCTTGTACCAAGCACAGTATTATTCAAACTAAGAAGAACTAGTATTTGTATTGTTAATATTAGTTCTGTCACTGTTACATGCTCATATTGGTTGAAACGACAACATGTTGTCGAACAGTGTGTCCTCCAGCGTCTAGGGAAATCTCTGGACTTGAATTTCACATTTATTCGACAAAAGCATCTAAAAAATGTTGACAAATGTTTCCTCTTTTTACAAACCTTACTATCTGGCTGCACGGGAATGCGACTCAGTGCTGATGCATGATGCCATGTCTTTAAAAAGATCGCCCAAGAAGGAATTACAATCATGATTAAAGACAGACATTGGAAATCAAAATGATATGTAAAATCTATATATAGGAAACCACTGTGGATCCCAGGTCACTTAAAACAGAGGGTCAATTTGCCAGCACACTTTTTTTACTGCCCTTTTTGGCCCCGCCCCTACATTTCATTTTTATTTGTATGTACAGAGAGAAAGCTGTTTGTTCAGACTGAACTGTTTGTATATTCAACATTTGAAGTATATTCTATTTTGTTGTACTCTTGTTTCAAAGTGTATTAAAGTAGATTTTACTGAAATATAAAAAAACATTTGAAACCTAACTCCAGTTGTTTCCATTGTGGTGTTATTGAGTTATTCTTTTTTTCATTGTGTGCTTTTGATCTACACAGGGTAATGTCACCCATCCCTGTACATATCAACAATAGTTTAAAGGGGCCCTATTATCCTTTTGGGGGTTTCCCTTTCCTGTAGTGTGTGATATGTTTGTGTGCATGTAAATGGTCTGCAAAGGCTAACATTCCCAAGTTCCCTCCAGAGGGACTTTCTCTCCCGAACAAACTTGGTATTGGAAATGGATTGAAAAGGCCTTTCAATTTGCGGGATTAAAAGTATGAATCTGCGTTATTTTAAATTGAGCACACAGTTGTGGTCAAAAGTTGAAATGCAACTGTTAGAAAATAAAAACAGTTTTTAAATCAGTTTACAAATAATTCCTTAACTCTTGTTGCTGTAACTTTGACACAAAAAACATGTATGAATTGTTTTTCTTCTAGGAATATGACATGGCTGTTCTAAACATGTCCATCATATACATTACTCAATGTTAATATTTTGATTGCATTTCCTCCATACACATGGTTCTGGTTAAATATTTGACAAATCCTCTTGACAGAATTAGTGCAGTTCAACTGAATTTGTCCGCTTCATGACATTGACATTCGTCAGCATAGTGCAAAAGTTCAAGTCAGGACTTTTGGAAGGCCATTTAATTCTAAAACCTTTTTACCTTTTTAAAGGGGCCCTATTCTGTGAATGTTCAGGTTCATGTTTGTATGATGTGCTTCTGCTGTGACATGTTGTCATGCTTTAATGCTCAAAAAGCTCTTTATTTTCACTCCTACTGCCTGTGCTGCCCAGTCTGCTCTGATTGGTTAGCTTGTGAGTGTGGGAGGGAACTTTGGGATTCCAGCCTTTGCAGACCATTTACATAAATACATAAACCTATATTACACACTTCAGGAAAGGGAAACCCAAAAAGCACAATTGGGCCTCTTTAAAATATATGTAATAGTACAGTAAGTATGTGATCCAATCCTCCCATTTAAAAAACATAAGTTGGTCCATATTCTTAACTTAACTTTATGTAAACCTTATACCACACCTGTACAGTATAATATCTAAACTGATTAAAGGAAAGGAACAGTGTGGAAGTGACATTTCTGAAAAGATTCTATACTGTGTCGTCTTATCTGATATGTTTGAAATGTTATACTGTGTCCTTTTTGACATACAATATGTAGTTTTTAAAAAAAATGTATCAAAATGTCGTTTTTTCTGATATTTTCGACATACTATATTATGTAGTGTTTTGGCATATTTTGACATACTATGTCTTTCTTTGCATAATTTTGACATACTATATGTCGTTTTTTGGAAGTTTTCTACATACTATACGTTTTTTCGTTCATATTTCCGTCATACTATACGAGTTGAAGATTATTAGAAACTCAAAACGTGGAGAACTAAAACCTGAACTATCTGCTTTAAAGGTCCCATGTCATGCTTTTCCGGTTATTACCCGTCCCCTTGTGTGTTATGAAGGTTTTTCTTCATGTAAACGGTCTGCAGAGTCACAAACCCTAAAAGTACACCCTGTAGTGAGTAAAACACAGAAAAGACCTGTCTATCATGCTCCAGAACGCCTCGTTGGAGATTTCTCTTTTTCCATTGTTTGCTTCCTGGGTTCTGTGACGTGTGAACACCCAGATCAACAACAAATGACCGGATTGGCCCAAATGGACCAATCCTCGGAGCACCTCACACACCAGGGGCCTTTCTCATTTCATCAAATCCCCCTCCTCGACTCCTCGACTCCTCGGTCCTCCGATAGTGACCCGGAAATGAATTTTGAAGGACATCTCATTTCTCTAAATGCACTTCTTCGAGCACCGAGGATCGAGCGTCGAGGAGGCTCTCTGGAGGAGCTATAACCGAGGATACACTGATGGGTCCTCCACAGTCCTCCACGGCTCCTTCGTGGATGCATTTCCGGGAACAGAGATGTTTCAGAGAGTCACGCACGGCCGGATTTATCTCAGCCAATCACAGCTCTGCATGCATCCCCTTGATATTATTTGATTAACTGCTTTCATCGTGTCGCGATGTTTACAGTGAGAACAGCTGTGAGGTTCGTGCAGAAAGCAGAGCAGTGTGTAAAATATATATCACTCAGTGTAACAGGCCTACTCTCTTTATTTGCTGTAGTTTTTAGTAGATAACAAGCAAAGAGTCGATATTTTTCTAAAACCATTTAGTGCTTCACATAATAAAATACACAACGGCTGTAGCCTGATTATGCTTTAGGAGCTGTAGGTGTGTGTGGTGCAGTGTGTGTGTAGATGCAGCGGACAGACAGGTCTCTGCTTACTTTTAATACTTGTAAATACAACTTTTGGCCCGTAATTTATTTTCCTCATTGTAGCGACCAGAGGGGGGGGGGGGATATATCCAGTCTCTGATAGTGTTACGTTATTATGAGAGTGCTCTGTTTGATTCTGAAATTGTATATATTTATATAAATATACAATATGTGTGTGTAAGTGTGTGTGTCCGCATCTGTAGCCTGATATCTATATATATATAAAAGCGTGCATTCTGGAATGTCAGGAATGTTTGAGACGGAGAAGAATGAGGAAGTGGAAACGGAGGAGCTGAGAGCAGCGGAAAAAATCATTATACCGCACTGTGAATGAATTAAAAGTAAATATATAAGTGGTCATGAACACATCTGTCCATCAGACAGAGGGCTGCTGTGCCTCCTGTCATCATTAATGGACGTCTCTTTAAAATGACCGCTCAGAGGAGAGGAGTTCTCATTTCTCTAACCGCCTGCTGCTTCCCCTCCTCTCTCCTCGGTTCCCCTCCTCGGCTCCTCCGCTCGCATCTCCTGTGGGCGGGACTAAGTATCGAGGATAGGAGTCGAGGAGGGGAGTCGAGGAGGGGGGTTAGCTGAAATGAGAAAGGCCCCAGGATCCCTTGGCTAACTAACAGGGAGTCCCCATTGACTTGCATAGAGCTCCCTGAACGCTGGTAATAGACGAGTTGGGATGGCGGAGAAATGCTCTCCGCAGACCCATGCTCACAGCGTTATAAACATTTTTCGTACTCAATATCAAGCCACACTTATTGTTTTTACTTCGGCTGTGAGTGTGTGTGTGCTCAGGATGAGTTTCGCTTGTTCTCGCTGTATCGCCGACCCGGAAACCTGTCCGCTCCTCGCAGCAACGAGCCTCGCAACGTCCTGACCAGTCAGAGCACACTGGGCTCACAGGGAGGGGGGGGGGGCAGGAGCTCCAACAAGCCGTTTAGGACAGAGAGTGAATACACATACTATACAGAGATGCTGTATGAGAAACCAATGTGAGTTTGGGAAATTGCACAATGTAAATCTATTCTAGTAGACCTCAACAATGGAAATATGATCAGTAGAAATGGCCATGACACGGGACCTTTAAGAATTACTGAATGATTGGGGTGAACATCCCTTTCATTACCAACCTACCACATGATAGGCAAGCCAACCAGACAGAGGCAGATTGGGGAGACACAACACTATTCTGCAAAGAAACATCATCCTCAATATAAACCACACAGCAAGAAAACTTTATTCTCACTCTGTAGTACAATGGCAGTGTGAAACACAACATTTACTAGTTCTTAGTGTTGTGTTAGGAATGACACGATATGAGATTTTCACTACACAATTATCGTGGGCAAAATATCTTATATATTATAAAAATAAAACAAGCAAATTCCTCTTTACATTTTATTGTATTTTTTCTTTTTTGGTAATGAAGTTACAGTACAGTCCTTTGTGTGTGACAGTTTCAATACCCGGCTCTTTCAATCCGTGTGGAAGTGTCCTTGGGCCCCAAATCCCCCCAAGATATAGCCATCGGTGTGTGGCTAGATCTGCCATTAGCGTCTGAAAGAGAGTGTGAATGGCTAGTGTTAAAGCGCATTGAGTGGTAGGAGGACTATAAAGGCACAATATAAATGCAAGAACAATCACCATCCAATACTATTTAAATATCACCGCTATCGTCAATACTGGTACATTTTTTAATTTGTGTTTCAGTACTGATGAAGGTCCAGATCAGTAACCTGGTGCAGATATCGCATAGTGTTACACTTTGGGGAGGTAGATTTGCATCTGCATTTTTTTGCAGTGTGTATCTCCGCAACTTCTGCGTGTAAAGTGATCAGACTTTTCAATTCCAGTTGCAATTCCCAACCTCCCCTCTAGTTCTCCGTGTCCTGTCTCCATCATCGCTCCCACGTGGCGTCACATCCTGAAGCTTTCTTGTGGAGAGAAGCCAACCAGGAGCCACAGTTTCTCTTCTCAGTGTCCTTCATCTTCTGCTTCACCTCACTCCTTCTCCTTAAAGCTGAAGTCACAAACCAGAGAGAGATGGTCGGACGGGTAGCTAAAGGACGGAAGCCTGTTGGGCCCAATCTGTTCCTCTGTGGGCATGTCCAAAACTGCGTCCACCCTCAGTGTGTCCCGACTGTACCAGATGTAGTCCAGGGTTGCGCAGCACTCACCCGTAGGACGGATCTTCCACGTTGTGTACTCCGGCTCAGTGGAACCGTCCTCACTGAGCCTCTTGTAGGCGGAGTCCAAACCAAGAGGCGATGCGGCGAAACGTCGGTACACCTCCTCAGTCGGGATGGCGTTGAAATCTCCACATATGAGCAGAGGAATGTCCAGAGTCTGGGCGCCTGCAGAGTCCTGGGCGTGTTTCTGGACCAGAGTCTGGAGGTGTCTCAGCAGGTCAGAGCCCTGCGCGCTGCGGAGCCACTCCCAGCCAGAGCGAGCCTTCAGGTGGGTCACCGCCACGCACACACATCTCCCCGAGCTACGGCAGCGCAGCATCGTCACCACGGCGACCTGCCGTAAGAGAGGGCTGAGTTATTTTATTTCTAAGATAAACATAAAATATAATAAATATAACCATATAAACCACTAAAATACTTTTTTTTATTTTCATGAAATACTATAATAGGACTTTTAAAGGCATACTTTAATATGAGTTTTGTATTTGCTATCATGGCATACTAACTCTTTTAGGACATTTTAATGACATCAATAATGAGCAATAATATCACTTTTTTTATTGGCAATTTAGACTATGAGATTTGTATGTCATATGTTTACATATAATGGTAAACTTCACAACGTATTCAATTACATTTAAAGATTAAAGATTACATTTATAGATTAGTAAAGTAAATAAATTGCAGAAGATGAAACAAAACTCTTCTATGACATTTATTGAAACATATTATTCTTTTTGATACATTTAAATTATATTAGTTTTTGTAAGTTCATTATATAAACCTTTTAGTGCCTACTTTACTATGCCTTTTAGGACATTTGTTTGACATAGACCATAACATTTTTTAGACAAAAAGATGCTGCAGTATATACAAATAACATTTAAAGAATAAATATACATACAGAAATCTCAAAGGACTGGAAGTAAAACCAGCCAACCACGCACTGAAGAGAAGCTTTTTAAATGTCCTTTTTTTAATAAATAATTGTATTTGTATTGAGTGTGCGGGGGTTTGAATATTCTATATTAAACAAAGGAATCTCTCCCCCCCAAAAAATACATTAAAAAACATTTAAACAGATAAAAAACAATAGTATTGTAAAACAAACAAACTATCAACACAAAGAGCTGGGTACAAATTGTGTATTTTCGCTTTTTATGTTTCCAAGTGTGGCTTTAAATTCCACCCACCTGATTGGTTGGAATCCTCATGGCGGAGAGCTGGAGGTTGACGCTGTCCAGGAACTCAAAACGCGACTCGTCGTAGAACAGCGCGCAGCCGTCGGGGCCGTTGTTGCCCTCCACATCCAGGCAGGGGGACCAGGGCTTGGGGCAGAAGTTGCTGCTGTAGCCCAGGCCTGCGAGGACCGGCTGGAGGGTGTCGTAGTAGTGGTCCACTTCCTGCAGACACAGGATGTGAGGGCGGTAGGTGAGGATCTCCTCTAAGATGAGGTACTTCCTGCGGGACCAGCTGAGGGCCTCCGGGGGACACTGGACGAAGCTGTCAAGCCCCTCGCCAAGAGCTGCCAGACGGGGGGGAGGGAAGAGTGTTAGGGTGGAGATAACCTGGAGGAGCTGAACAACAGTTAGCCAGAAAGGGGCCAAATGCCAAAACCGATCCCTACACACCGGAGAATACACCGCCTGTAGGCACACTCTGCTGAAGGAGGCTCCGTTAAGGTGGAGGGTGGAAATACAGCGGGACGCTTTGAGAACAACTCCCCTCTCTCAGGCAGGAAAAGTTACTGACCTTTCTTAAAGTCGTTGCAAATGAGCATCTCTTGGACAAACATATGATATAATAATTATAATAAAGTGCTACAAATAGTGGCCAATCACGACAGAGCCGACCAGCTAACCAATCAGAGCAGACTGGGCTCTGGTTTCAGACAGAGGGTGAAAAGAGGTGCTGCAGCACAGGCAGTGTGAGGAAAATAAAGAGATGTTTGAACATGAAAGCATGGAGACATGTCCCAGTAGAGACACTACATACTGATATGAACCTGCAAAAATATATTTTTTATTTCTAACTTTGATTTTTTCCCCAATTTTCGGCGCCCCCTATGGGTCGACGCCCTTAGCATTCGCCTATACTGCCTATGCCGAGGGCCGGCCCTGATTGTGCTTCATGCCATTTGAATATTACACAAGTCCATATAGCGATTTTGATGAGAATAACATTAATTGTGCCGCTCTAACCCCAGTTCAGAATTGGTCCAGAGTTTTTATCCTGCAACAAGTTTTTTTTTAACCCATGGATTACTTTTTGAATATTCATTTTGATATTTGCGGAGAGCACTACACTTTCAATTACTGATGGCTAAACTGTCCCCAGTAAAGAAAAAAAAGAAAACAAGAAAGGGAAAGAGGTTAAAATATAGAGCGCTGGACGTCAGGGAAATCAGCAGAAGAAGACAAACAGGAAGTAAACTGGTATGGGCTCTAGCAGTGTTTAAGGACTGGTTAATGGTAAGAAAATGTAACAGACTTGGACAATTACAGAAAACCTCGAACAGCGCTGCCTTCATTTTAAGTTGTTATCGCAGTAGCTCTAGCTGTTGGTACGCAGTGCAACTGGTGTTCCCTTTTCATGAATGAGCGCCTCAATGCCGGTTATCCCTTATAACTGTAACAATTTCAGTAAACACAACTCAATTCCATCACCGTGGGAACTGCATAAAGCTGGATTTTGTCTGTAGATGAATCGGAGCCTAAACTCCAGTGTGTGTTATTCAGGCTGAAGCAGTGTACCTTGGGCCAGTATGTTCCACTGCATCGCCCTGATGGAGCTGCTGGGGGCGCCGCCTCCATCCTGCAGCTGAGTGAACTTCCTGTGGAAGCGAGGCGCTCGGCCCCTGAGGGCCTCCTCACACTGTCTGAGCAGCTCTGCGGGACACACAGGGGCCCCCTTCTGCTCCTGCAACACACACACACACACACACACACACACACACACACACACACACACTGCTGTGACACCATTCCTTTTTTTACCAGCTTTTTATAAATGTTTCCAGCCATCCATATAAGATGAAACAAACATACAGAACATTTAAATATACAAAGAACCTTAAAAGCTAATAAACTAAAACACTCAGGACAATTAATATATGAAAATATACTACAAACTACAGTGTATTGCACTTTAAAGTGGAGGGGGCTGTGCACACATGTGTATTTAGAGAGCTGAGCATGAGCATTGCTCACAGAATAAGATACAAATACATGTTCTTCGCATGATGTACATTTTCACATTTCCTTTTTGTACACCATGTTGGCAATTATTATTTTCCTAATCGTCTTTCCACAAATCAAGGCAAACGTATGTCTACAATACATAATATTTGACATGAAGTATAGAACCAGCTCTTTTAACAGGCTGTAATGTTTCTCCTCTAGAATTGTTTAAAGATGCGATTGACAGTTGTTAAACCAATACACTGTGAAAGGAAGATAATAAAGCATTGACTATGGAAGAGAATCAGGGCAACATGTGACTCTTTTCTTGAGCTCTGACCACAAGTGATGATTTGTCTTTGTTCTGAGATTAAAGTCACAATTCTCAGGATTCTGACCTCTTGACAATCTTCTCCTTATCTCCAGTTATTATGTTCCAAATATCTGGAACAAACTCCCAGAATCCTGCTTTAAGATCCAGACTGAAGGCTTTGCTTTTTGCTTTGAAATTAGACTGCACTGTAACTTTTACTCGTGTATTGTATACCTATGTTATTCTATTTTATCTTGTTTTATGTTTATTCTATTGTCTTTATTTCATTTTTTGTCAACTTTTTGAATTGCCTTGGGTTGAACGGTGCTATTTAAATAAACTTGCCTTGCCTGACTTTTCCCTCCGTATCCGACCTCCTTCTCCGTAACTGACTTGTTTCTCTGTAACTGACTTGTTTCTCTGTAACTGACTTGTTTCTGTGTATCTGACCTCTTTCTCTGTAACTGACTTGTTTCTCTGTAACTGACTTGTTTCTGTGTAACTGACTTGTTTCTGTGTATCTGACCTCTTTCTCTGTAACTGACTTGTTTCTCTGTAACTGACTTGTTTCTGTGTATCTGACCTCTTTCTCTGTATCTGAAATTGTTACCAGGAGTTTGACTTTGTTCTCTGTATCTGACTTGTTTCAGAATTCTGACTTTAATCTCAGAACAAAAATAAAGATGAAGTCATGGTCAGATCTCAAAGAAATATTTCCCATGTGGCCCTTATCCTCTTCCGTTATCAACAAATAGCATGTATGGGGGTTTACATTGCGTAAAAAGACATTATTTTGCCAGCAAAAAGTTAAATGTCAAGAATCATCATTTAGCAGTACAATGTTTTGGAGGTATCTGTACCCCATGTCAGTTACTATGTCAATAACTTGCCTACAAAACTGCTGACAGCATTTACTGAGTCACTTTTTGTTTACATTTGTACAGTGAGCAGAGGAGGAGGAGCCACTGACCTGACAGAACGCTGGATCCAGGTTTGTGACTGCAGGCGGGGGGAGAGGAGAGCTGCTGAGGGGTGGAGTCAGGGCGCTGTACAGCCTGGTGGCCCCCCCACCCATCGGACACACTGAGAGGAAGAACAAGATGGTGAGGTGTGTGAGGATGGAGAAACACATTCAGCATTTTGTAACTTTAACGACACGTTGGTGGATCGTCAAAAATGTTAACACCTCCAGTCCATTCAATCAAGTAGCTTTGTGCTCATGCGCTCAAACCGAAATAACTTCCTTGTTACTCAAAGTAACATTTAAAATAACATTATTCATTTACACAGGATATGTACTAACACTAGAACTCAAGGTTAGAGAATCGCCCTCTGGTGCCAACTTTGGGATTTTAGCCTTTGCAGACCATTTACATGCACACAAACCTTTATAACACATTACAAGGAATATGAATACTATGTTGTATAATGTTGATAACAATGCTTTTCAACACTGATCCCATACAGTTTGTAAACCAGGCAGCATATGAGAACAGCACTTTAAGGAAGCAACTTTCAATTTCAAATTGTAGGTTTACAGACTGGAAGTTTGCTGAGGTCACGTCCTGATAGTATCCATGCCGCACACAAACGCACACACACCATATGTTTGTGTAGTTAATGCTTCCATGACTATTAAACACAGCGGCTGTTTGTTTGTAAGGACTTTGAACGAAAGTAGGTCAAAGCAAAGTGGGTCAAATTGGCTGGTCGTTTGCCAAAAGGCATCAAACATGTTCCACTTCAAAATGTAGGACATAAATAAACAACAATAAAAATACCTCAGCTGAACTTAGACTCAATGTTATGAACAGAATTGCGACTCTTATATTGATGATAAAGTAAGGGCCATAGATTATTACTGTATTACTCTTTACATTTGAGCCATAATCTGCTTTTCATAATACACCACTGTATATATTGTAATTTACACAAAGCATAATGTACTACTTCATACTTCTTATGTTCAAATACATATTTATATATAGAGCACTGGGAAAGGCGCTATGTAAATATTATTTATTATTATTGTTTTTTTAAATATTTGTATTGCCCAATTTTACTTCTAATGTTCATTTTAATATTTCTATTCTATAATAGATTTTACTTATTTTATATTAAAATGGAGCAACTGTCACAACACCCTATTTCCTGCTGGGAAAGTACTCTGATTTCTAAAAGCAGACGTATTTATTTGATCAATACAATTCCAGAGGGAGCCATAAGTGGAAACATTTCTATAATGGCAAGCCACAAATATGGCTTTTTAAACGGAGAAAAACAAACTGATACTGAAAACTATTTCTGCCAACTCCTCTACACCATAATTATTGGACTACAGAAGGTCACATCCTGTTCAACCACTGATGTTCAGGATCAATCCAGTTGTGTGTGATTGAGCCAAACAA
Source organism: Gobionotothen gibberifrons (assembly GCA_943591055.1). Classification (NCBI taxonomy): domain Eukaryota; kingdom Metazoa; phylum Chordata; class Actinopteri; order Perciformes; family Nototheniidae; genus Gobionotothen; species Gobionotothen gibberifrons. The sequence continues at coordinate 448,369 of CALSBZ010046893.1, read as the reverse complement.
CCTCTGTGACAAGAACCAGCTTCCAATTCTTCCCAAATGTACGTCATAAATCTTTCTGTTAATCATTATATGGGTCTATGCTTATCCATATACACCAGCCAGACCCGGGTATTAAATAAAGTAACAGCACCACCATAAGTCAGAAACACAGTACAGCTGATATGATGCATCCAAATGGTCTAAGTAAAAGAAAGAATAGCTGCCTCTTACCAATAGTGTCCATCATGTCCACAGCTATGTCCACTCTGAACAGTTTGTTTTGAATGCGTCCTTTTAAACACCGGTAATACCCTTTTTAAAGACAAGGTTTGTTTTCTGGTTTAGGTTTGCTGTCTGAGCTGAAAAGGTTTTCTCTGAAACTGAAGACAGTGAGAGCTGACAGGGTTTTCTCTGAAACTGGAAACAGATGTGGATTTGTTTAAAAGAATGCCCTTTCACGGTTCACTGCTGCCTATAAAGCCTCGGGGAGGACAGGGGAGAGAAAGAGAGAGACTAGGAAGTATGAACGTCACCACGCCATATGGAGTAATTCACGTCATGTGCTAGTGAGGGAGAGAGGGATTCACTGCGCAATCCAAACGGCTGCTCTCTCACACACACACACAAGCTTGAGTGTGTGCAGAGTTGTTACGGATACACACATATTAGATCATCTCACCTTTGCCCAAACAACAAGTAATATAAAGTAAAGTTACATGGAGTCGCGCCCTCACAAACACACAAATTGCAACAATGATTGCATGACTAAACCAATCATGAGTGTGTGTGTGTGTGTGTGTGTGTGTGTGTGTGGTTTGTAACAATGACTTCCTTGGATTGCGTGATGTAACGACACTGAGGTCACTTTGATCGCAGTTTACAGTAACTTGTGTTACATCAGAGTATAATGTTCTTTTCCATGTGCAGTAGTGCATTTGACTCCTTAGTTATGCTATTTGGGTTCTCGGATCAAAATGTATTATTGAGCTATTTCAAAACTGTGGTTCAAGGCTCCCCTTAACGGGTTACTGATTAAAGGGTTTTAAGTTTTTTTAATTAAAACATTTAATTTGAAATCAATAGGAGAAACTCCGTCTAGAGGGAACTTTGGGATGTTAGCCTTTGAAGACCATTTACAAAAACACAGGAAAGGGAATACTCCAAAGAACACAACAGGGCCTCTTTCATGGAATTGTCTTTTTGTTAAATTGGGTAATTAACACAAAAAACAAAGATGGGGAATAACCCTTTGTGTATATCATTTGCATTGTTCTCTCGTACTAATTTCATAAACCCCTCTACATTTTGAAAGAACTACGTAAAGCCTCCAGCTGTTCCTCTTGTTTAATATAACACATTGCTCTTGTGTGTCCTTGCTGATCAAAATGATGTTTGCCAAGCAGAGACAAAGCCCCTATATTCCCCTCTCTCCGGATCTCTTAAACCAACAGAATGGAGTCAGGGAGCGTTCCACCGTGATGCTCGGACGTCAGCGTGTCAGCTCACAGACCAGCGCACATTACAGAGATCTGAAAGCTCTGCTGACCTGTGACGGTGACTCACGTCTGAACAGGCAGGTCTGCATAGTCTCCAAACATTAACAACGAGTCACAACCCGCCCGCGTTAGACGGACACACAGGATTGTTACAGAATAGACGTTTTTTTTAAAGCAGCAGAAGATAAAACACCTTTCAAAAGCGCCTGATTTACAAACAGGGTGAATGTGCATTCATTGATATAGTGTGTGTTAGGGATGTCCCGATCACCTTTTTTTGCTCCCGATCCGATTCCGATCATTTGATTTTGACAATTTGCCGATACCGATTTTTCCCGATCCGATCTTTATGCAATGCATTAAGAGAAAAAAAAGGAAAAAAGCATTCAAGTTGTCCCTTAAGGTTATTTTTTTTATTTAAATGACAGTACCCAACTACCCATTCTATCCAACATGGATATAGCTTCTTTTTTTCACAGCAACATTGGATCAAATCAAAATAAAGCTTATCAGTGCTCGTTAGCTTACTGCTACTATTAGACACTGCGCCCTGCCCACTCTGTTGCCAGATTTGAGAGAAATAAGCAACCAGGTCTATGAAAACAAGCCCAAAAGAAGCAACACATACATGATGTTGTGTAATTTGAAACCAAAACTAAGGCCTCAGGATGACTTTAAGACTTGAACATGGCCATTTTTGTTTTGTAACAATAAATGTAAAAAAAAAAAAAATGTAAATCCCGATCCCCGATTCCGATCTTTTGAAAATCACGTGATCGACGCCGATCCCCGATCACGTGATCGGATCGGGACATCTCTAGTGTGTGTGCTACTGTGAGGGCAGCGTGACTCATATCCCGTAGACAATCTATTGTGGCTCCAGGCAGAATAATTAACTGTAGTGGTGTGTGAGCGTGTACGTGAGTGTGAGTGTGTGTGTCACGATATCCTTTAGTGGCATATAGACATTTCCACATTGAAGGGCAGCTGCCACATGATATTCAAATGTGTGTTTTTGTGCGCATGTGAGTGTGTGTGATGTTCTCCCCATAGGTGAAACTATTTACAAGTGATGTGTGTGCATTTGTGTTATCAAATAATACTACTGTATTTAAAAAAGAGACTTACTTTATCCCCATTTGAAAAATACATGAATGAATGGCCATGTGCACACACAGAAATTGAAAAGAGAATTAAGTTGAGAGTTCTAAGCAAAATAAGTCATTCTAACTAACCAATATCTTCCATTTGGACTCCTTTTATAAGCTTGGTCCCAGCAATGTTTTCCTTCATCTTTCAGTCTAAAGGCCTATCATGACTACTGCTGGTTTTGTTTTCTGTTTACTTCCTGGTAACGAAGATTCTCACTATATCACATGAGTGCATGCTCTGAGTGTTAATAAAGGTGTTTGTTCATACCACGCTTGTTTGTGTGTCTTATGATGACTATGACTGATCTATTCAACTCGTGCAACAGATGGGTGTTTATGGGATGCTTAGTGGAATTGTATAATACTGAACTTTGTCTCATTTTTTTTATTTGATAAATACAAATTATTTGTATTATGATGGCGTAACTATTTTCTAATAATCCCACCAAGTGAAGGCCAGAATGCATTTTTCCCTCAAATTGAAAATTATACATTGTATCTTTTTCTTTTTTATGTGTAAATAAAGAAACTAACAAACAATACTTTTAGCGATGCATCCTAAGGAGTACATATGTGTACCAAATGTCATGGCAATCCATCAAATAGTTGACATATTTCAATCTGAGCCAAAGTTTGGGACTGGCTCACTGAAAAACAATGATGTTATCTATGACATATTTACATTGAAGGGCAAGACTGTAAGTAAAAAAAACGACAACCTGAAACACAGTACAGTAAACCTAATCCCATTAAAGCCATTTATTTTTTACTGCAAGGAACACTTTTTTTTTAGGACATATTCTGCTAATTTTGAGGCTCAAATGTATATTTGTTGCCTCTACTGTGACATGTTTCCATGCTTTAAAGTTCAAAAAGATCTTTATTCTTCTCATACTGCCACCTCTTATCACCCTCTGTCCGAAACCAGAGCCCAGTCTTTTCTGATTGGTGATTAGTCAAGAGCTAAGAGATGTCCCGCCCCTTAACCCATCAGGTTGAAGCACTAGCCAATTCACATTGACATCCAGGCAGGGGGGGAGACTTGGAAGACCCCTTACATGCACAACAACCTATATCACACACTACAGGAAAGGGAAAACCCCAAAAAGCAAAATAGGGCCCCTTAAAAACAACAGTTCACCGTAAATAGGCCTTCGATTTCAATCTTTTCTTAAAATGTAGACTTACACATGTGCATATGCATGTTTGAGAATATGCGTGGTATATATTTCAGACCCTTAAATCTTCATCATGTATGTAATCTAGATGGTGGTATTCAATTGCTACTTTAACACTCCTAACCTTTAGACGGGGAGCCTCCCCTACTTCAAATATTAGGGAATACACACTACAGCATTAATGTGCTGTTTACACGAGAACGCAAACGGTTGTATCCGCAACTTTTCTCTTTCGTTTAGCCCGTTCGTTCACACAATGACCCTAAGCACACAGCCAAGATAACAAAGGAGTGGCTTCAGGACAGGTCTGTGAATGTCCTTGAGTGGCCCAGCTAGAGTCCAGACTTGAACCGGATTGAACATCTCTGGAGAGACCTGAAAATGGCTGTGCACCGACGCTCCCCATCCAACCTGATGGAGCTTGAGACGATGTGCAAAGAAGAATGGGAGAAACTGCCCAAAGATAGGTGTGCCAAGCGTGTAGCATCATACTCAAGAAGACTTGAGGCTGTAATTGCTGCCAAAGGTGCTTCAACAACGTATTGAGTAAAGCCCCCCAGAGCGTTACAGTTGCAGATCTATGCACTTTGGGACCCGTTATCGTTTGTGGGGTCCGTTTTCGCGTTTCCGTTATGGCCTCGTGGATATGGAGAATTACATGAACTACATGTTGCTAAATCCACGCGGGGCATAAACAGAAGGGCAACCATGGCAACCATGGCAACCATGCTCGGGGGTCTTCTTCGCTGCTTTTGGTGTATTTTGTGGCGAAAGTACAGCGCCACTTACAGGCCCGGCATATGTACTACAGCGTTTCCAGTGGTCTCGTGTGAACGGACACGTTAAATGAGCCGAATGCGTGTGAACGGAATACTTTTTTGAAAACGAATTTGATGCTTAAACGTTCCCGTGTAAATGGGGTCTAAGGAGCCACTCAACCCACATAACACATACATTATGCATTAGTAAAGTAAGTGGCATTTTCTTTTAGTTGTGAACAAACAGGGAGATGATTTTTACGATTAATAAATCCAGTTAGAAGGTGATGTTTCTCAGGGAATTATGACTTCTATTTTAGCTTCATTATACTTGCTAAAAGCAGCTAATGTGCATCTTCTCTATAAATGCTTCAGCAGACATTAGACTTGGATATTTATGATTTCATTCGACATAAACTGTTTTAACAACGGCCATTTTGCTGTGAAAAGACGATATCTTGTGTGTGACCAAAATTAAAAAAGATTCATTACTCAAAAAGGCCTTTAACTTTAAAGCAGCAGGAGGAAAATAAAGATATATATATATCTATATATATATTATATATAGATATATATATCTAAACTGCAATAGCCTGTTGTTAGCCCCAAATATATCTTATGAAGTAGAGCTACAGGCAAAGTTGACTTCAAAGACTTACCTTCTTTACTGGAAATAACAGCTGATTTCCTCCAGCTCCACGTGTGCAGCTGCTGCCTTGTGTTTCAGCCTTCTTTCTCTGCCTCTGTGTGGTCCATAATAGTGTGCAACACAGGCGACGGGAACATAGTGTTTTTGTTTTGAGGGAAGGGGGTGGTTGTTTGACCCCTCTAGCTGCAGAGGAAGGTCACAGGTGAGAGAGAGCTGGTCTCCTCTGCCACCTGCTGGTAGGAGCGAGGGTCAAACTGTTAACAGCCTGCAGAGAAAGAAAAGCTTAATTATATTTACAAGCTGAAAATCAATATGGCAGCTGGTGGATGTAACAGGCAGAGGGAATGTTATAATGTTTACATGCGACTCTTTTATTTTAACACTTCTTAGTAAAGTTAAAATAAGAAAAACTTGTTGGGAATTTGTGGAAATACTGCATTCTTCAAACATGTAGTGTTGTTAATAACTGTATACATATAGTATGAAGTAATAAAAGTGTTTATATCCTTTTACTATTTGAGCATTATGTGATGAAAAAAATGTTTCCATCAAGCAAGCTCCGTAAACATTATTATGAATTCATACAAAATACTGAAAATATATTAATATCTTTTATTATAATGAACATTTGGTTTCAAGAAGGTTACAATTAGTGGATGTATTTGAAAACTATTTTTTGATTTTGTTTGTCATTTGTTCAAACTAATTTGATTACTGTAAAGCATTCCACAACAGTTTAACTACAGGGTTCATACACTTTTTCACCAATGATTTTCCCATGACCTTTACCTAGTTTTCCATGACCAAAAAAATTACTTTGGGCAAAATATTGTTTTCCATAACTTTTCCAGGGCCTGGAATTTGCATTTTGAATTTCCATGACTTTTCCAGGTTTTTAATGACCGTAAGAACCCTGTAACTACATACACACATTTTCCTAAATAGTTTTGGATGTAAACAACCAATTTCAACCAAATCCAGTGAAAAAGTAGGAGCTGGTGAGGCAAAGATACACCAACAATAATGTGTTACTAAACAAATCTAAAAGATTGTGCAAAGGCTCCATGAACTAAATGTTGACACCTATGTTGGACAAGTCAAAAGAAATGTCTGAACATCCACTAGTACTTCAAATATAAAATGTTAATAGAGAGAGTTAGTAGAGCTGCAACGATTAGTCGACTTAGCGTTTCATTGATGAGTAACGCCAACTATTATGATATTTGATAAAAAAATCATTCATTACAATTAATTTCTGAGGCAAAAATGGCATACGATACTGATACTTTCCTCTTTCCTCTGTTTTATATCACATTAAAGTGAATATCTTTACATTTAAAGACATCACCTTGGACTTTAAGAAACTGCAATCGACATCTTTCACTATATTCCAACGTTCTTTGATATTCTTAACGATTATTCAAGAAGAATCTGGGCCGTTTAATCGATGATAAAAATAATTGGTAATATAGGTATTATAGAGTTTATTGCATGCTGTATTAGAAATGGAATATGTCTATATGGATGCCTTTCACTGAAGTCTACTCGTGTATATGAGCCTGAAATGAAAATGAAATGAAGAGACGACCTTATAACCCATTTTATTTGCTGTGAGCTTTATTCTTCTTTCAAATGTCAATTGAACAACAACATTGAGAATTCAATGCGCAGTGCTCAGAGACACTAGCTCTGCTGTTCTACAGTCGATGTATCCCCCAGCCGCTTGCTGAAGTCAAGCATGACCCAATGTAGGTGTGTGCTGATGGTGCCTAACTGTTGTCTCCTGGTCTTCAGGAAGTTCAACACGCCGCTTATGGACTCCAGCAGAACACTGTCGCCGTTCTGACAGTCCTGGGTCGTCTGTAAATCCACTCTCCATGCGTCCTGTAAGCTCTCAAACAAGGTCTTGGTGTTCCGCTCCAACTGCTGAACCTCCTGCCAGTATCGCTCTTTGTCCTCCCTGGCTCCGGTGACATCCTCCGTCATCTGCTGGATAGCGAGGTGCAGCCGGCTGTTCTCCGTGCTGACCTGCTCCAGTTTCACGCTACTGTCGTACACGCTCATCTCCACAGCTCTCATCTCTGAGGCCTGTGTTCCGAGCGCGTCCATGTAGCTTTTTCTCATGGCCTCCAGCTCGGCCTTCATCTCCTCTTTAGGCTGCAGCAGAGACCCAGTTTCCTCTTTCAGCGACTGGATTGTCAGCTCCTGCTCGCTCCTCTTCCTCCTCAGCTCGGAGGTCAGTGCCTTCAGCCTCTGGTGCCTGGGTTGCTCTTCATTCCACTTTGCCGCCACGTCGTTCAACATGTCCTCTTCCTCCTCCAGTTCCCTCTGCTTGTCTTCATGGCTAACGGTGATAGTTGCTACCTCCATGAGCCACTGCTCTATTTCCTCATGGCACGCAGTCTCTTCTTGTCTGAACTCCACCTCACATTGGGTCATGTGGCTCATAAGCAAGTCCGCATTTGTGCTCTTGGGGTGACGCTTGTGGAGCGCGGCCTCCTCTTGTCGAAGCTCCCGGTATCTCCTCCTGGTGTCGCTGGTGTCAGAAGTCATCTTCGCCACGTGCTCCTCCTGCTTGGTCTTCGTCTCATGCATGAGCCTCATCGTCAGCCTCTTTTCCTCCTCGTAATGTTCAATGTTCTTCTTCTCAGTGTCCACGTTGTCGCACAGCTCTTCCTGATTCTTCTCAAACACGCGCTTTGTGATCGTGTCCGTTTCCAGGAGCTCTCGGATCTGCTTGTCCATCTCTTTGATCTCCCTGCCGTGTCTGACCACGGAGGCGATGCGCTCCTCCAGCTGCAGCTTGGATCTCTCCAGCTGCTGCGACACCTGGACATGCTCGGCCCTCACTTCATTCTCTTCTTCGCGCTGACACTTGAATACCTCAAAGATTTGTGACAGGGACTTTTGACAGCGCAATCTGGATTCTCGACCCTTCTCCATTGTACCTTCCACCGTGGATATGTCCTCTTTAAGACCCTGGACGGTGTTGCGAAAGGCTTCCCCTAACTCAAGCAACTCCTTCTTCAGCGTTTCTCTCTGTTGCCTCGACTCTTGATGCTTTTGGCTGTCCACCTGCAGCTGCTTCTCGTTCTGGCCCCGAGAGGCTTCCAGTCTTCGTAAGTTGCTCTCTAGCTTGTCCAGGTCCATCATGAGCTCTCCCAGATGATTGCGGGTGTTTTGTTTCCTGTCATTAAGTCCATCCAACTCTATTCTGCTCCTCCTGACCACCTGCTTCTGCTGTTTAATTTGCTCATCAACTTGGTCCACCTCTTTGGACAACTTGTCTTTTCTCACAGAGAAGGACTCCCTCTCCAGCACCGTCTTCTGCTGCAGTGTTATTGTATCCTGTTCGACAGCAGCGATGCAGGACTTCAGATCCTCTATCCAATCACGTGTTTGATCCAGCTGCATCTGCAGGCCATACTTTAAGGTGATTTGATCATTCTGAGCCGCGATGATCTCTTCGTGCCAAGCCTTCACTTGCTCTAGCTCTGGGTGCAGTGCTTTGTTCTGGCTCAAGAGGACTTCATCCCTCTTCACTGTGACTTCCTGCAGCTGGGAAACTGACTTGAGGTCTTTGTGCAGCTTCTCAATCTCCTCAGCGTTAGATGCCCGGGCTGCTGCTACACCAGCCACGATTTCCTGTCTCATATTTTGTCTTATCTTGTTAATTTTGTGTCTTAGCTTGCTGTTTTCTATGGTTTCCACCTCTAAATGTTCATGAGAGGCACGACGGTCAGCCTCCAGTTCAGTGATCGCCGCCGTTATCTCCCTCAGGTTGATGCTGGCTTCAGGTAAGAAAGGTACTCTCTCCTCTTTTAGCTGTTTGTCCAGCTCCTTTAAATGCTCCAGAGCCACCATGACGGCAGGGAAGTCGGGAACCAGGCAAGAAGCCATTTATTTCTTATGTGTGCTCACGCTCAATGCTGTGTCTGCGGTTTAAAAGTCAGTTTCTACCACCGATAACGTGTGAGTGAGGTCGCCATGGCAACCCCTACCCCACCACGAAGAAGACAGCTACGGCAAGTCCGCAGGACCACAATGCTGTTAGCACTGGCTAGGCTAACTGTCGGTACGAGGAAATAACACATTTTCGGCCACTAAAAGCTTAATGTACAGCAAGAAACTAACGTTACGTTAAGATAAAGTTATGATGACTTAGGATAAAGTCCAGTGAGCTTCGAAATTGAAGCATAAGCATAATGTGTAGTCATACCAAAGAGCGACTTCTGGCCTGAAAATATTTTTAAAAAGCGGGTTTAGTGGTTACCTGATTTGCAGTAGACACCGAGACGGCCCTTGTAAAGAACCTCGGCTTTCCAGATGTTTGTATAACTGGAAAACAGAAATCAGACTCCTCATACCTCCATGAACTCATCCGGTATGATTAACGCCAAACTGTAGATGGCAGGATCAGGAACACGTGCCCATGTGTTGCCAGATTTTGAGATTCCACGTACTGTCATCAGTGGTGGAAAGTAACATAATTAAGTATATTTCGTTTTTAATGTAATGTAATCTGAGGCACTTGAACTATACTTGTGCATTTACTCTTACTACAACACACCCTACCTCTATTATTAGATTTCAATGGGTACCATTTAAATTAATTTATTTTACTAAGACATTGTGACATATTGTTAAGATCAAGGGATTATGTGATTAGAAGCAATCAGTTGCAACTACTGTCAATACTCCAATATAATACATATTATTCTGAGATAGTATGTTCTTCATAATGAGTCTTGCCATCATACAGTGTGTCTGAGTTTGGAGTTTGTGAGGTCTATTGACAACCGAACCTGGCAACCCTGACATGTCGCAGTATGTTGTCGTCGGTCTACAGAAAATGACGTAGAAGGCATAGAAATAGAGCAGGTAGAAACCAATTCAATGTTTTATTTCCTAAAAGCCACTGAAAGTAGAGTGTGGTTAGCATTTGTGCATGTCACAAAATATAATAATAAGAAATCTAGATTATCTCACCATTTCCTTCTGTTTTCACATGTATGCACGGCGTTTTTATTTGTACAGAATGATCTCATTGCCATCTACACACGTTTAGAATTACATTTATATTGTGCTCAAAATAATTGAATACATTTTCCGGGTAATGTCCTTTCTATCCAGCATAACTCCTGTGGCAGTGCAGCAACCGCTGCAACAAGCAGCAGTCCAGCCGACAGCCTGCAGAGAGAGCAGAGAAGGTTCAGCAAAACATGGATCTCGTCTGTAAACCAAGAAGCAAGTCAGTCGTGTGGATGTACTTCGGCTTGAAAGCAGATGAAAGGGGACAACCTTTGAATTCCGGCGAGGCTATTTGTCGTCTTTGCCGAAAAATAGTCCTTGTAAAAGGTGGAAATACCACGAATTTAAGAAGTCATCTGAAGCGTCGACATCGTGCTGATTTTTTTGAGACCCCTTCTTCCACAACCTCTGGACTTTTGTTTGAGCCTCAAGGTATACCAATTTCAAAGCTTTCACTAAATACATTGTATCCAAAGAGTGCATCACATTTCATTCTTCTTGCATTGGCCAATGATGAAGAAACACAATTGCAGTGGTGCATTGGTGTGGGTTTTAAAGATGCATTGTAATGAATGCAGACGTTCAACCACGTGGGAGCACAGATATAATATTATAAGTTAAAGGAACAATTAGACCGACTAATGTCAATGTATTTAGTGTGTTACTTCTTTGAATGCAACCTTTATTTCCAATCATGCAGTGAGATTGTATCGGACACAATCAAAGAGTGAACAAAAATCAAGACAGTCGCTTACACTCAGGAGTCTATTAAGTAACACCGACCCACACGTTTTTGCAAGTGAAACCGTTAATATATCTGTTTTTTAAACAAGGGAATTACTAAATGTCAGGGTCTTTAATACATAAAGTAAGTTACATGTCACATTAAGGGACCATAGTTTCCGTGTAGCAGTGTGAGTATAAACAAACATCTGTAAACCTTCCGTATATACTTGTACGCATGCGCAAAGGGACCACGACCCCACTGCTAAAAGTCTGTTTACGGCAGTCCGTTTTACATCCATGGTTTTAAGCCGTTGTTGTTTGTTGCTATGGCATCACCTACATTAACTAAATCCGTTGTACACTAAAGAGCCTAAGGTAACATTTGGGAATATTTTGTTATTTAAAATATAATTTATGGATTGGTCGATATGTTGCTATTCTCCCGCTGTTCTGATATCCTGCAATAAACAACAGCACTGGAGTTGGTGCAGTGACTGGCCACTCAGAGCCGCCATCTTTTATCGTTCTGTTATCCCGTCTCTTCAAAACAAGCTGATAATGACTGTGCTATAATCGGCGTATTGCACTGCAAACGGACTACTTCAACTGTATCACTCCGCGCGTTGCTAACACTGTCAAACCCTAACAACGCCTCGTTTTACATAACATATAAACATGTATAGCTAATGGAGCTAACAGCTAAAACTATGAATGCAGACCTGAAGGATTCCTGTGAAAAAATGGATTTGTGTCTAGTGGAAACCAAAGAGAAGATCATTGTGAAAGAAGAGTATGAGTCAGAGGAAGATGAAGAAGAGGAAGAGTGTGTGCTAAATCCTGCTGAGATTTCTAGACAAGTTATGCTGTTAGACTTGGAACTGGATGAACTTGAAGAGAGCATGGGTGAAATAAGTAAGCTTGCACAGAAGCAGACACGATGGGCTGTGAGCTCCTTCACTTGCTGGTTGGGGTCCCAGGGGCTGCAGGTGGACCTGGCCACAGTGCATAAAACCGAGCTGAACACTCTGCTGAGGAGATATTACGGATCAGTACGAAACAGCAAAGGAGAGCTGTATGGTATTTGTAGTTACCTCGCCCTGAGAGCCGGACTTAACCGCGTCTTCAAAATTCCTCCTCTTAATCGCCCTGTGAACATAATGAGAGATGTGGAGTTCACCTCAGCAAACAAGGTGTTCCTGGGCGTGCTGAGGAAAATAAGGAAGTCTGGTTTAGACATGTCCTCATCCCACCCAACGCTGTCTCCTGATGACATCCTCATCCTCAGACGCTCAAAAGCAATGGACACCAGCACTCCAAAGGGACTCCTGAACAAAGTCTGGTTTGATATTCAGGTACATTTCGGCCGCAGAGGGAAGCAAGCCAACAGGAAGCTGAGAAAAGATTCATTTGTACTCAGGCAAGACGGGAAAGGACTCCGATACCTAACTTTATCCCTACCAGACGAAGCGAAAACTCATAATGAGAAGGAAACAAGTTCTATGTTTGAGAAGCCGGGCAATGAATTCTGCCCCGTGACTTCTCTTTTAAAGTACATCAGCAAGTTCCCGCCCAAAGCTGTCGACCTTTACTTGCAACTTAAGAAAGAACCTACAGATCAGATTTGGTACAGCCACCTCCCCCTAGGAGTCAATTCTCTTGGCGCAATGTTGTCCCGCATGTCCAAAGAAGCATGCACGTCAACCGTCTACACCAATCACTGCATCAGCACCACACCGTTTCAAGTACTGTGTGATGCAGAAATGGAGGCGGCAGCAATTATTCCTGTTATTCCACAAACTACTGTGCGAAGGTAAGATACGGTCCTTCACCTGTTGATTATGTAATCTACATATACCCAAGAACAGCTACTGAAATAACAGAAATACATTTTTTCTTATAACAGGACTGAAATCACAATCCAAATTGTCCAGGCGCCACCCCCCGGGGTCCCTAAGCCACTGAGGAAGATATTGCCGAAGATCGATTCAAACTGCCCGGCAGGACTGCCACTAGATAAGGGGGCGCCTTTAATAGAAGATCAGTCAAAATCTGCACCACGGCCGCCAAGTATTCAATATTTTAATAAATACAGTCTGTGTGAAACGTTCAGATAGATGTTCAGATAGATGTTCAGATAGATGTCCCAATGATTAACGGTGATGCTGATACAAGACGCTCTAATAACGTTTTCTTTTCTTTGGTGGGGGAATGAAATAAAAGGATCAAAACAAACCCAAAGCTTCTGTCTTTACAATAAATATCCAAACTATTGTGTACCTACTATAATGTAGTAAAGTAGCATCACATTCTTATGCTGTAACATCCTCTCCATTTACTATTATTGCCTATTGTGGCCTTATTCCATAAATGTTGTGCCAATACAAAACGGCTCCATGAAAATGTAGTCCTCCCCGTTTTTAATAACATTACCGTAACTATTTCTCTACCGTTTGCTTCTTCAGGTTTGGAAATAAACCATGACGATTTCTTGGAGGATTTCCCGCTCCTCCACAGTGCTTCACACTCCAACTACATTCCGGACGCCGTGTTGCCTCCTGGGGAGCCGTGGCTCGATGGCGGCCCCTCCCGGGCAGCGCTGTCCCTGCCCTCCTGCCTGTGCATGTGCGAAAACGCCGCATCTGGAATGTCTGGTCCTGGTTCTGCCTGCGAAGACCAGATGGAAGAGATCAAAGTGTACGCCAAGTGTCACCTGCAGAAGGGAGTCATGTTTGGGCCCTTCGTAGGAGAAGTGTGCAAAGGACAAATGCCGACCAACCTCAAATACGCCTGGGCTGTGAGTAAACGCTTTTTGAGATGCAATCCCATTTATAATCCACTTATATGGAATTTGTGACTTGATAACCAGCAGGAATGTTTTTATTGAAATAGTTTGCTCCCTGTTCCAGATCCGGGATGATGCCTCTTTTGTCTACATCGATGCATCTGATGAAAGCAAGTCTAATTGGATGAGGTGAGCAGCATCCAGTAATGTTTGTCCCTTCAAAAATTGTTTCCTGTCTCTTTTGTGTATTGTTGTTTAATAATAACCCAGACAAGGTCTACCTTTACATGCACATTCACACTATCTAACACAAGTTAGATACGCTGATATTATTTTGGTTTTAGGAAATGTTTTGAATCTTAATTGGTCCATACAGATTCCTGTTTACAGTCGGCTAAGTCCGTCGTATTCAAACCAACTAGAGATGCATGCCCCAAAGAAAGCCCACATTTTAGTTTGAAGGAGAAACACACTTAAATGAATTATTGGTTGGAACAGATTTGTTGATAGGCCTATATATAAATTCAAGAATGTGGTTGAAGGAATGCACATTGGCACCCTTAAATGTATATTGTACAGATATCTTTCATTGTCAATATGTATATATTTTACTCTTTATTTTTATGTTTTAATTTTGAGATGTTGAGACCAGCAGCTTTTAGTGCTTTCACAACATGGCACACATCACAAATTAAAACCGAGAAATTCAATTCAGGTCGAAAGCTAAAACCTTTTTGCACACATGCTGCATACAAACATAATATAACTAATCAAGGGGCACAAGGATGTAAAAGGTACTGCTTATTTTTTCCCCCCTTTTTCATTTTCACATGTGCAATGCCTTGTTTACATGCTGCTGTGACGAAAAACATTTCCCAAATTGGGATCAATAAAGGAAACCTTATCTTATGAAAGACGGAGACTGCATTCTCACGGTCAAACAAGTCAGCCACGGTCGGAGAAAAATCTTATTTTGAATGTAAACACAAGTATTAACCAAGTATACATTTGTGTCTTTTAAATCAGAGTGTTTGTCTGACAGAAATTGTCTCCCTCTCTTAATGTTTGCTCTTTATTTCAGGTATGTAACGTATACCAGCAACGAGGAGGAACGCAACCTGGTTATCTTCCAGTTCTACCGCCACATCTACTACAGGGTTTCCCAGCCCATCATGGAGGGAGCAGAGCTCAAGGTCTCGATCGGAAAGGACTATGCCGCCCTGCTGGGCCTGGGGACGGGTGAGTTCCACAGTCAACAGTATTTTCAACTGACAACAGACCCAAATTGAACTGTAATTATAATTCCTTACGTGTTCATAAATACTACTCTCCAAAAATGACCAGTTGTATATATCAATTACTGTGTAATCTTCATTCTTGCATCGACAATGAGCAAATATGAGATAATGCTCTAAGTACAAGGAGGGCACATTTAACAACAACAAAACTATATCAAAATATCCTTTTAAGCACCCACAGTAAAATCCAAGTCTCCTTTATTTAAAATAAATCAGTTGAAAGAAAAGCACATAAGTCTCACATTTCTCAAAAATATCTGATTAAATGACAAGAATGCTCATAACTTTGAAAGGTATTTCAATCACACAGTATTTAAAAATGTTGTTTACCATTTGGTAAATACATATAGACTATTTATATAATTAATAAACAGAAAACGTTCTGTATCGTGATTAAAACTACCTATATTGGAATAGAACAATTTCGCCGACCAACCAGTTTTGATAAAGTTTTGCTTTTGTTAAACATAGGCCCCCTATTTACTTTAGTTGCTTTAAAACTGAACATGTAGCCTGCTAAAATTGGCCAACGTCTTCTGCTTGTGTTTTTGTTTCGGTGGATCTAGGTGACAACAGGAAATGCGATGTTGGAGACAAAGAAACAATCCTGCGCCTTCTGCAAGACATCCAACTGGTCACCCTGCCAGAACCCAGCAGCTCCTCCCTTTGGTCCGACAACAGCCAATCACAGAGCCCGATGCTGCTCATTAGTGACGTGACGACGATGTCAAACCCAGACGCAGCCAGTGATTCAACGTGTGGCCCCTCCCTCATCTCCCTCCCCGCCCCGTGCTTAGATAAGCTATACGATTTCCTGCCTGGGACAGAGAAACTGCTGAGTAACTCGAACACCTTACCGAACAGCCCGTGGTTCTTCTTCGGGTTTGAGCCGGACCCGACGGGACGGCCTCTGGATAGGACCACCGGGGTGTGTAAGCTGTGTCGGGAACATGTGGGCTGCGGAGGAGGACCAGCAGATCTCCAAATCCATCTGACCAACAAGCACCACATCAAAACACGGGACGCTAGCAAAGATCGGAGTCATCCCTGCACAGGTAGCTACCGAGTTTCCTAGTAATCCAGCTTCAGTTGTCAAGACTTTATTAAAAGGCCCCTTATTATGCCTTGTTGGGTACTCCTTTTCCTGTGTTATATAGCTTTTTATGGTCTAAAGCAGCGGTTTTCAAAGTGTGAGGTGCGCCTCCCGGAGGGGGGGGGAGCCAGAGCGTGAGAAAAAAATAACGAGAAACAGTGAAATCTAGCTAGTTAACTTCAGCTAACTTTATGCGAGCGGCAACATGGATCGATTTTTAGTGAAGATACCTAAAGTGAGAGAGCGTCTGGCAGAAAACATCACTTGCACACTTTTGGCTGTCTGTGGAGACCGAGTTCCCCCACCTCGCCAAAAAGGCTGTAAAAGTGCTCATTCCCTTCACCTCCGCCTACCCGTGTGAGTGCGGGTTTTCCGCATTGACTTTGATCAAAAACAAGTACCGGTCAAGCAGGGGCGGATCTACCGGGTTAGATCCGCAGCCTTGCCACCCCAGCTGCCACCCCAGTTGGCAGCTTTGTTTTGAAATAAAAGTTGTGGCTCATCTGACTTTTATGAGAGAAAATCCCTAATGTCCGAGTGCAAGTGAATGCAGCACAAGATGCGAGCCTTGTAACCCCTCCCCCGGCCCTGGCGCGAGCGTGGAAATGTGATTGGCGGCGATTTCATTTGAACGGGACGGCGCAAAACGAGAAGCATTCGGACCCAAGTAGACGGAAGGAATGAGGTATTTGCGGTCTACAATGACAGAGAAGAGCCTGTCCAGTTTGGCTGTACTCAGCATTGAATCAAAACGCACTAAAGCTTTGGATCTTAATACGTTTGTGAGGCGTTTTGCTGAACAACATGGTAATCACCGGATTCAGCTGTAATGGGCATGCCAACTTGATGCTCTGCTCACGGATGACTCGATGAGCATAAAAAAACTGTTAAGATGATGACCTTACGTGTGTAAATATATATTTTTCTTTGTGGGGGTCTGCCCCCAAAAAACAGTTTTAAGTCCTGCGAAGGTCAAATAAGACGGTGTGTAAAACTAGGAATGCGGGAACATCATAACACTGACAGGCAAATTATGTATCATCATGTACATCTGTATCTTCTGACTTTTATTGTAGTATAGTATATATTTTATCCTCATTCTAACGTTGTGTTATCTAATGGCTGTAGTATGAAGGTACGAAATAACGTTCTGTATTTTGCAGTAGCGGTAAAAAGTGGTTTATTATCAAATGTAGAACTGTACAATGTAAACAATCGACTAAAATACAATAAGATAAAAATAGTAAGTAATAGAAAAAAAAAATTAGCCACATCGTCCAGGGTCCTGTCCGTTAAATACTTGAAGAAGCTATTGTCCACCTCATGCAGGAAGTGTGGCAGCAAATTACGTGGCAACTGAGTTGGTCTTCGGTTTCTTCATTCCAGATCGCCATGATGTAAAATAAATTATTGCGTCCAGGTGAGATGAAAATGAAAAATAATAGCCGTCTGTGTGTGCCTAATCATTTGTTTGCGTACCTCACTTCCGTTTCGCTTTGGAATATTTATATATATATCTATATATGGTCAGAGAAACATGTTGGCTCCACT
This sequence comes from Gobionotothen gibberifrons, assembly GCA_943591055.1. Taxonomy (NCBI): domain Eukaryota; kingdom Metazoa; phylum Chordata; class Actinopteri; order Perciformes; family Nototheniidae; genus Gobionotothen; species Gobionotothen gibberifrons. Next base: position 430,677 of record CALSBZ010046893.1, on the reverse strand, counting down.
GTTTGTTAGTTGTGTGTGTGTGTGTGTGTGTGTGTGTAGAGCAGGTGTCTGGGTGCTGAAATGCATTGGAAGATATGTATGTATATGTTTGTTAATTGGCCAAAATGTGAGCAACTTAGTGTTATTGCTGTCTTTATCATTTCAAGAGAAGGGAACATCCTTCAACTCCCTAGTGTAGTTAAAGATCGATCTACAGCTTTGTAAAAGCTGTTGAAGCCTTTTTGCTAATTGAAAAATGTATTCCTTTTTTTTTCTTCACAAAAGGCCAACAGCGCTCGCAGCCAGTAATGGTTAACAGTGGTCTGGTCAGCACACTGCCCTTGGTTTCCTCGGTTCATGTCACCAATGCAATCGTCAACTTTCTCATCAAGGACCTCCAGCCCCCCACTGTGGTGGGAGGGGACGGCTTCAAACAGCTGATGCACATCCTGCTGCCCGCCTACAAGGAGCTGCTGTCAACCGGCCACCTGGATTACCTCCTGAAAGAACAACACAGCAAAGGCAAGACAAGCCTGGCTCTGCTGCTGAGCAACAGAATAGTAAGCAGCGAAAACGAGGAGATGCCCGACTACACCGCTCCTCTCGAGTTCGAGTCACGGAGACGCGGGCGACCTCCCAACCAGCCGAGGGAAGTGCCTCACTTTGTCACTTTAAGTGTGGACGTTTGGTTTCACAACTGGCAGGGCAAACAGGAGAGGTACCTCACCCTCTGGGTGCATTACATAGACTGTCATTTTAGTTTTCTGAACCTGGCTCTGGCAACACAAAGACTAACGGAAAGCAGTGGGGAGGACCTTTGCTTGGTGGAGGCTCAGGGGAAAGTGATGGCCCAGGAATGGGGGATCTCTCAGCCTAATCTGGTCCTGCTGGGAGGGGAGGGAAGAAACAAGATGAGGCGAGTGAAGAGAGAAAAAGGTGCAGAGGCTGCATGCAGTGTTCCTCACCCAATCTCGACAACATTCCTTGAGAGGGAGGATTCTGTGTCACCCCAGGAAGCGCAGGGACACTCTACGGAAGGACTACCGTCTGTCTCGTGTTTCTTCAGCGCTGTGCAAGGCTGCATCGAGGAAGTGATGTCCCACTCCATCATCTCCAAAACCCTCAGCCAATTCCAGATTATTTTCGCAACCCTGTTCCTGCCCCCGGCTCGGAACAGAACGTCTTACGAGCACCACGTCCAGACTCTGTCGCAAAGCCTTACGAGAGAGGAAGAGGCGGAGTTAAAGTCGTGGACTCACTTTCCGCCAACGTGGAACAAGTTGTACATTTTGCTGAGCACCCTTGTCAAATATAAGAGCCTTTTCTATGATATGATGAAGGAGATTAAAGGCGAGGGCTTGTCTAAAGAAGACACAGGTTCAGAATCCAGTTCGTTCCACAGCTGCCACGCCAACTCATCGTCTCTACACTTTGAATGGAAGGTTCTGGAGGATCTTTGTTTGGTCCTCAAACCTCTGGACGTGGCGTGTCGGACTCTGGCCAAGGAGGCGTTCCCCCGACTGTCCCTAGTCAAGCCCATCCTCACAGGCCTGCTCTCCCGCCACCTCGTGCTGCTGCCGGGGGAGTCGTCATCCATCGTGAAGGAAGTGAAGAGGATGATGAGGCGCAACTTGGCGAGTTGTTACGACAACCCTATGGTCAACAGGGTTCTGTGTGTGGCATGTGCCCTCGACCCCCAGTTCCATGGGCTGCGCTTCATGGACGACAAGGTGAGTCTAGAGCTACTGACACTACGCTTCAAGCTTTTTGCTAGCCACGTTTGCATACGATAATAACAGTGGCATGCTACATGTTCAAGCTCTTTATATGCACAACAATTACAGTGAAGCAGTCAGAGGCTGGCATTGAAGTTCTTTATGCCCAGCTTTTTTATTCCAGCCCTCGGTCCTTCCCAGTGATATACCACCCTGTGAATATCACATACCTTCTTAAAGCAGGGTCAGACTTCTGATACTGAACATTTCATGTAAGCCAGGGTTTTAAAGAGGTCCTAATGTAAATAGTCAGCAAAGGATAAAATCCCAAAGTCCTGAAACACCACCATTGGAGTCAGGAGTCCAACTTGCGCTTTTATTGGCTGACGCTCTTACACATTGTACGTGATAGGCTAAGAGGCTGGACATCTTCAAGCGGTTGACCAGTCGCAACAGAGCCACCTAACCAATGAGAGCAGACTGGGCTCTGGTTTCAGATGGATCATTTCCATTTAGTTTTTAAATATGCATATTCCTGAATAGTACCTGGGACAATGAAAAATTATAATTCTTTTTTTAAAGCATGAATCAGGTTTTTGAAGATGTACATTTTGTATTTATTGTTGGTTTCATGCAAATAGAAGTGGCATTTGCTCAATTAAAAAAAGACTGAACCTGAAAATGTCACAAAATAATGAGAAATATTATAGTCGCCTAGACTGAGAGTATTTTATTTTAAAAGTACCTTATTTTAAAATATCACAAAGAATATTTTATTTGGATTATATTATTACATTTAAATTGTATTATTACTTTGCAATTTTGAATATGATATATGCGCCCAACACTTTTGTTTACTAAATAATCTTAAGTAAAAAGGTATTACACGACAACAGCGGACAGCAAATTATTCCACATGAATTTACCACATGTAATCATATTTCAATGGAAAATACTGGTTAAGCCAATTTACCCACCTGACTATGGTATTTCTCTGGTCAAGGGCCATTGTTAAAGAAATCACATTTTCTTTGTAAAATCTATTTCTGGTGCTAATGTGATTAAACTTCATTAGACACAAAGAATCACTTTTTAAACTACCTTCGTTATCTGTATTTCTTAATTATTGATGTGGAGAGAGAGCACAAATGTCAAATCTCTTTGTTGTTTTTCTCTTAAAGGAGCGGGAAGCCACTTTTGAGTGGCTAAAGAAAGAGGCTGTGAGGATTGTAAAGGAGAACAGGAAAAAGGGCCAGGATAAGAAGCAGAGCCAGAACAAGAGAAGCCCATCGCCTGGGTCTCCAGAGTCCGAGTGCGACTTCCTACGGAGGAGCAAGCGCATCAAAGAGTCCCGCCCCATCAACTTCAGAGAGATGGAGTGTGCGGGCGAAGAGAGTGACGCGGGGGAGGCGGATGAGAGTGAGTGTCCTGAACCGGTCCCTCAGTCAGGACTCTCTGGGATGGAGTTCCTCCTGGGAGACCTGTTCTGCTCCTCCCCTAAGAGCAGGCAGAGCTCCGTGGAGGAGTCTGTAGACATGGAGATGTCCGCCTACAAAGCCGACAAGGGGGCGTCGCTGGGGGTGGAGCCCCTGCAGTGGTGGAGGATGAAGGCAGGTCAGTTTCCTCTGCTGGCCACAGCTGCTCGGGCCTACCTGGCCGCCCCCGCAGTGGCAGGTAGCGCCGCACAGGACTTTGCACAGGAAGGGGCGGGAGCAGCGCACAGGAAGAGAGGAAACATTCCACCAGAAAGTTTGGACTCCATCTTGTTTCTGCATTACAACCACATGTCCACCTCTGAGAGCGGGCGAGCTTTAGCTAGGAGCGACGACAGAATATAAAAGGTTGTGTAAACACACAAAATGTATGTTTGCCTCCTTTGTTGAGTCTTATCTAATCGACATAACTTACCTTGTAGCACCTAGTGCCTTATCACTTTGGATACATTTATACCCTTAATGCTTATTTCTAACAAATATAACTGTGATTCCAAGTGTGTCAATTGTAGATGACAGACCTTCATGGTAGCATTGTGTAAAGCTGTTTATGCATTAATATTTTTTTTCAATTATGTGTTGGAATATTATGAAAGAAAACTCTAAAGACCACAAATCATGTCACATGGAAATGAGGCATTCCCTTACTTGGTGCTCCTTCTTTTATCAGTACAACTTAAATAATGGTTCAAGTGATCATAAAAAAGGAAAATATTTTGAAGATAAAAAAATAACTTGATTGGAAGTTGTTTTACATTTATATTTCAGTTACCTCTTCGATTTATTTGTAGTAATGAAAGCTAAACATTTTAAACGCCAACATAGTATGACGATGAATACATTGTACACTATTGAATATACAGCTACAATTTGTAGTTTATGAAAAGGAACTTTTGGACATATTTGTTGAAACTGTCACACTGTACTGTACCTAAGATAAAAGGTAAAACCTTTAATAAAGTTACCAGCCGTAGCTTAAACACGATTGAAGCTTATCAGCACAATGTCTGTATCGTTGTAGACTGTAATGTTTTTGAAGACTTCTCTTAATCAAGAAAGTGCAAGAAAACTGTCTTTCTGTTTTAAATGTAACACTGTAATGTAAATATACATGTCTTTTTTTCTGTCCTTTTTAAAAAAAATTAAATATATCACCATATGAATCATGAATCATCCACTGTTTATAAACGCAACAGAAAGTTCACTAGTATTTTTTTAAATAAAAGTTTATCGTGTACTGTGGTTATACAAATAAGTGGACATATGAATCTATATTTAAAGCTTAAGAATTTCTGTAGACAGAGCACTCAAAATGTCAATAAATGTTTACGAACAGTTGATCAATAACAAACATGTTATATTAAACTATGAACATGTTTTGAATTAGAAAAAAACATTAGAAAAATCTGAGCAATTGGATAAGAAAAAATACTTATACAAAAATGGGTAATGAAAAGAGAATTGTTTTTCTTGCTGTGAAACGTATAAAACCTAGACAGACGGACAAACACTATTTCTAGAACTCGGCTTCGGCCATTTTGGAGCCGTTATTGTCACTCTGAGTGTTGTCCTCCCTTTGGCGTGCTACTTTCCTGCAGTGGATGAATACGTAGAGAGGATGTATGAACACCAGCAAACTGAGGAGGCTGAGAGCAGCGTCCACCTGTAACACAACATCCATTAGTCAAAGGTCAGTCACAATATTTCACTACACTTGATACTGTATGTCACTGCTGACTGAATGTGGCCCCCGACGAAGATTTGATATTCCATCGGCACTTCTTCTGCAAAGTTACTTCTTGAGCACCTACCAAGAAGGGGTCTCCGTGCAGAGCTCCTTTGACCAGGGCGAAGCAGGGGTACTGCAGCAGGGAGATGATGGCAGAAAGGGCCATCAACAGGCCGTACAACTTCCCGAAGTGACACGCTGGAAAACTGACACAAAGAAACATGCTATTTTAGCACATATGCTAAACCAAAACATGTGCAGCTCTTGGGAAGGACTGTAGTCAGTCAGTACAAACTCAAACTGTAGTGAAGCTTATCAGGATTTCATTTAATAGAGTGGTGCAGATGCATCAAAAAGCAATGATATTCCCCCATTGGATTTTGGTATATTGCACAACATAAGCTTTGTGGCCCACATACGTTAATCGTACTTTTAAGATTATTTCAGCAGGATAATCTCAACACCATTTTGCAATTGGCCGAAATAAAAAAACAACATTAGGCTATAAACAAACTACATTATAGTCGCATGGCTGCGCATCACGTCCGGCAGTGGCTCAGTCAGTAGGGGCTTGGACTGGGAGCTGTAGGGTCGCCGGTTCAAGTCCCCGACCAGACCTAAATATGGAGTGTGGACTGCTACTTGGAGAGGTCCCAGTTCACCTCCTGCCCTTCCGTGGTGCCCATCGGACAACCCCCCCCCCCCCCCCACACTCCCATTGCTCCCCGGGCGCTGTACAATAGCTGCCCACTGCTCCTAGTACTAGACTCCTGGTACTAAGATGGGTTAAATGCAGAGAACAAATGTAACCAAATAACCATTAAAGAGGGTTTCATCCCTGATGATGATGTTAAGTATTTTATTCAGCCACTTGTAAGCAACTGCTGTTTTTGTGACATAAAAAGCTTTGGACCTTCATAAGTGTGTTATTTACTAATATTCAGTATGTTATGTCATAGAACAAAACATGAAAATCTCTCCGGCTCTTCTTAACTTAAAGGGGACCTATCATGCAAAATGCACTTTGTGATGTATTTTATACATACATAT
>CALSBZ010046893.1:381700-414711 GCA_943591055.1 Gobionotothen gibberifrons | reverse complement strand
ACCCAGGTGTGTGTGTGTGTGTGTGTGTGTGTGTGTGTGTGTGTGTGTGTGTGTGTGTGTGTGCACTTGCCTGCACTGGAGAAGGCCACAAGAATGGTCCCAGTCGTGTATAAAGATCTAGGAAGAAAAATATGAAAAATGAAAAGTAAAAAAAATGATTGTAAATATTTTAACAGCACTATGAACTCACGTTTGTTTAATTTTGATGTATTATATTTTGGCATTTATTCTTACTCGCATTAGGTCATATAACTATGACGTATTCTATGAGTTTGAGATCTGGTTGAAATTAATTAATTAAATAAATAAGGTGGTAGGGTTAAAATATGTTTCAAAACAAATACTACATTATATCTACGTGTTTTTCATCGGTGGACTCTTTTACCTGATTTAACCTTCAACACATATAAGTGCATATTTTAAGATATGCATTTATTTGCACAGGAAGCGATAAATAAATGACTTAAATTGTCAATGTATGAACACTGTAGAAATCCACATTCCTTACCGTTTAAGGAAAATAGTAACTTTAAGAAAGAGAGATTTCCATATTAACACAAATATATGCTGCCACAGAAAACAGGGGGATACAGGCAGAGCATATTCCCCATTAGGTTTTTTTCAACCATCGTATACTTTTAGATGTGTGAAAATGTTGCAGGCAAATAGGGTTTGGGGTCAAATGAGGTGACTGCCCAGACACTCTTTGCATTTAATTCTGCAAACCTTACTGGCCCTTTTTCATATTATCTGTAAACTGTAGAAATAACTGGAATACAAACTGTATTACCAATTTAAGCATGTATACAACATTGATGTCATGCATTATTGCAGGTAAACATGCAAGTAAACAGTGGACTGCAGAAGAGGCAGTACGCATTAGCTGAAATGCAATCTGGGAACCTATTTGCTATCATGTGCCAATTTTTCTTTCTATTAGCATGATTATCTATTTATATGCAGTCATATGCAGATATATGTTTACAGAGATTAGCCATAGACCTTGTCCCAAAGCTCTGTTCTCGCGCTAAGTTGCAAATTGGACTGTAAACCATGACTAGCGTACAGAAAAGGAGGTCTTTTCTCTGATATCCATTAGCTGCATAAACATGCAAATTAATAATCTCCGTATTGAGATTTTGACACTGCGAGAACTGATGCTGAAGTCATTTTTTTTAAATGGAAAAACTCACTTAAAACTCACATTGCCAGCAGCCTGGTTACCATGGTGCCAAATCGATCGAAGAGGTAGCCATTGATTAGAGTCATGAAGTTGTTGAGGAACGAGGCGACGGTGAAGACCAGAGAGAACTGCTCATCCTGCATAGTGCAGTCTGTGAGGTTGAGAAAGCTTGGGATAAGATTCTATTTTGAGAACATTTGTGGTTGACACCAAAATGTGTCAGAAAGAGAAGAAATTATACTGGTTTAGATTTCTCAGGGTTCAGAAACAATACTCCAATGCGACGATAATGTTACTCTGATGTTGTAGCCATAATAGTCGAGACACAAAGTAATCCGCCCTATAGCACATGCTTTAATGTCTATTTTACTTTATGTGACCATGACTTACAAATTGAACAACATGCTGTATTAGAGAAGATTTAGACCGAAAACTGGTCTTGATTGAGTCATTTTCTCATAGACTTCAATTCATTCTAGTGGAGTCACCCCCTGCAGGCCATCAGGGAGGAATTCAGTTTTGAGACACTTGGCATTGGCTTTACTTTTCAGACCTGGAGGCTATGCCTACTTCTTTTATACAGTCCATGATCAAACCTGAACGAGAGTAGCTCACCGGTAGTGGTCTTGGTGCTGTTGGTACCTGGGACGCTGACACACAGATGACTGAAGTAGCCATCTTCCTTCAGCACAAACACCAGAGAGGCGAAACCAAACACTACACCGGCAAAGCCCAGACACTCCAGCATCCCCGAGGCCAGAGTCAGCCTGTAGCGCAGCCTGGTACCAACCTCCAACCCCTGCATGCTCTCCAGGTCTATCTCCAGGTCACCAAAAAGTTTATTTCCAGTATAGGTTTGGTCCTAAAAGATGACTTTTGGAGTTTCCCTCGTTAAGTACAGCCTGGGCAGTGAAGGTCTCTGGATTAAAGTTTCTAAAGAAAAAAAATCAGAAAAAGGTGTTTTTCATATCTCTGTTACAGCCCACACAGTAAAATATGGTCTCCAGAAATAAAATCCTCCTGTTTGGTAAATTAAATACATTTAACACCTACTGTATGTCATCACAATTGTACAGCAATTTCATGTTGTTTATTTAATATTCCAAGGCTGGCACGTTACTCATTTGATTCATCCAACATTATTAATTTTGGAATTTTGTTACTTAAAATACACTTTGTATATCTACATCTCCCATCACTGTGTTTTGTTTTCTATTTCATGACCAACTCACAGTGCAACATGGGGACAGTGTGGAAGTTATCGGCAGGCTGTGCTGACTGTAATCCAGATTAGTTCACTTAATCTATGTGTAGGCTACTGACACACATGGCACCACGCAGACAGAAACACACTTGATAATAGATCCTTATACCAATACAGGATTTATTAACAATCATTTAATACATTTAGTGGACCTCTGATATGATCAATATGCAAAGGGTATAGGCTATTAATCATAATAGATTACTAGCAATACATTCTGTATTTTTTCTATGTAGAGACGTTGAATTAATTTACCTCAGTACCGGGACAAAGCATGCATAATTCCGCTCACACCTGCTATTATTTACATTTTAAATGATGTTTACCTTGTTAGTTCCACGTGATCCACAAATTACAGTCCTCATGCGCCTCTTCTCCGCAGTATCTGTCTGTTAGTCTGCCACTTAGTCAGAGATAAAGTAGTAATCTCAAACCTAAGACCCATATGTTCCCAGGGCGAAAACATATGAGTCTTGGGTTTAAATATATCCGCATAATACTAATGAGGTGTTATTGTTGTTGTGAATTATAGGATAATCGTACGGATTTAATAGCCTACTATTTAGCCTACGTGATGACAACATATGTCCCGGAAATCCTGGAGATAAAATATATTAAAGAACTAACAAACTGACACAATGTGACACATGGTAGGATCAAAACAAATAATATAAAGAGTTAGTGTTCCATGCTGAAAAAAACGAGTGTCTTGAGGTGGTAAAATGTCAAAACTAAAACATGTCCGATGGTTAACTGTGAGGAGGACGAGACTTTACAGCACCTCCTCATGGACTGCTACAGAGCCGAGGAGGTCTGGTCACTCATGCGAGGCATCGGTTTGAAATTCAATATCAAATATACCTCAATTATGTATTGTATTCTGGATGAAAAGATGGACATAAAAAACAGGGAACTTTTTTAGCTTGTCATTTGCATCACGTGTATGCAGATCTGGAAAACGAGATGTAAGATGATATTAAATCAGACAATAATAAACAGCCCCGGAGGCTGCAGTTTCAGGACCGACCGCAGTCCTGGGAATTGGATGCCCGCAAAAGCACAACCAGTGAGTATTGAGTCTCATACAAAGCGATTCTCTTTAGACATTAGATGTTATTAACGATCTAAAAATGCATTAAAATATTTTTGTACAGAAATTAAATTATTATTATTATTAACAAAAATGTGTTGTTATTATGTTTTTTTTTAAATGTATTTTGTATGTCAGATCTAACAAGATAGTCTTTTATATTTTTCTTATCAAATTTGACATACAACGTAAATTAATATATATATATATATATATATATATATATATATATATATATATATATATATATATTGTTATTATATATTTAGATGTATATTTTGTTAAAAGAAAACAAAAATGTTAATTTAGTTTTTGGGAGAAGGGGTGGGATTAAATACGTGTAAACTCCTTCCCAAGCCTTTTCGGATGTGTAATTAGGTAGATCATTTGTTTATATATAATTTGTAAGTAAATAATATTCAGTTTATCAATTTGATACTGCTTACGTTTCTATCATAATTCTCTTGTTTCATTTCATTATTATAATTTTTTTGTATTTTTTTGTATTTTTGTTTGTATTACACGTTCGAAATAAATCAAATCAAATGTGTCTTTGAAGAGGTGCTTGATTACTCAAAAACAACTGTTAGTGTGTTTATGCACCTGGCTGCCAAAGACAAACATGCAGTTTGACCAAGAGGCATTTCAGTGCAGAATACATTTGTATTTATTTAGCAGACGGGCACAATTTCCTGAACATGGACACGGAATGACCTCTGGAGTACAGCATGTCTTTGAGTTCCTCTGACCCTTTCTCTGAAAGTGAAGAGGACACTGAGGATTCTTCACTGGGGTGAGGCGGGGTCTGTTGTTCCCTCAGCCACCAGAAAACAGCTCCAGCTGCAGTACGCCGGGAAACCCTCCAAGATTCCTTGCCGTCCACTTCTAACAAGTGGTAACCTACAGAATAGGCCGACATAATAACTGACTAAAACACCTCATGCAATATTACAAAACAGGCAGTCAGCACAGTTAAGATTATTTACAATGAATTCAAATAGTAATACAATGACTATTAAAGAAGCATTTACACTGAAGACAGAACTTAGGCTACTGCTGATTTAATGTAGCGGACAGACAGATCATATTGACATGCTTTTGTCATCCTTTGAAGTTTAATTAATTAGCTGACTATAATTAATGATCAGGGTTGGGAAGTTTACTTTTGAAATGTAGTACTCACACTCTTACTGTAATTAGTGATTAAATCAACAATTAATTTAGGACACCTAGTTGGGCTTGCCAAAATCATGCTACAGTTTCATTAAACAAATAATCAAATATGCTAACAGTTTATTTAGCCGAAAGCTATAGCTAACGAATAATTGTTTAATTATTGTTGTTTATTGTAATTGTGCCTTTAATACGGTTAGAAGCTATCTTAAGCTAACAGATGATTGTTTGTATTGCCTTAAGGCCCTGACACACCAAGCAGTCACCAGAGAACTCGCCAACGCCGACGCCGACTGTTGCGTAGGTGTGTTCTCCTGCGTCTTGGCCATGTGTCGCACTGGAACACACCGCAAAGACTTCAGCCGAGCACGTACGAACTGCGCATGCGTGAGTGGCAATAACTGTCCTTACGAGCAGGCGGCGGTAGTGTGTATTCGTCATTCAAAAGAGGCAACAACCGTAAGACAGAGAAGAAGAACAGACTACGTGATATAAACAAACAACAAATAGCGTGTGCGTTCCATTTTCACTCTCGTCCATCGGAAACATGTTTCGTGCGGTACTGGAGCTATCAGCCATTGGAGTGTTGCTTGTGGAAGACATTCACAAGCAACCGCTTCGCTTCTCGTGCACTGATTCACTAGCTGAACAGCCAATCAGAGTGATTTCTGTGTCCGACTGCCTGTGGCCGACGGCCATGAAAGGCCAAATAAGGCGTGTCACGGCCGACGGTGCGGGACACACCAAATTGGGTTTGGGCGACAGGGCACGCTTCGTCGTCCAACTAACGAAAACGGCCGATTTCGGACTTCAGCCGACGGCCAAGAAGCACGTACGAACTACGCATGCGTGAGTGGCAATAACTCTCCTTACCAGCAGGCGGCGGTAGTGTGTATTCGTCATTCAAAAGAGGCAACAACCGGAAGACAGACTGCGTGATAACTGAGAGAAGAAGAACAGACTGCGTGATATAAACAAACAACAAATAGCGTGTGCGCTCCATTTTCACTCTACAACGAGGAGCTCATGGGGCTTTCCCGAACCTGTGTCGAGAGCTGGAGTTAAATGAAATCTCAGATTTGCCTTCTTAATCGTTTGTTTGGGTCCCTCACTTCCGTTTCGCTTCTCATGCACTGATTCGCTAAGCTGAACAGTCAATCAGAGTGATTTATTTTGCCCGGTGTGTCCGGGCCTTAAGGGCTAATAGCTCATCTTCAGTCTGCTGATGTTTGCTATTGCCATTTCTGTGGTGGCAAAGTAAAAAAGAAAAGAAAAAAGATAACAATTAAGGACAAGTGTGTGCTTTTTCAGTTTTTGACCTCAGTCACAGCCTTCTCTCCATTCTTTGAGCAAATGCCTTCTTCCTGAGTCACTTCTCTCCTCCATCACAGCGTTGTGGCTGTGCATATCGCTTTTGCGTTGCTGGCGGAGCCTGCGCTTGTGCTCGGTTGATGACTGTCCTCCTCCTCATTCACTTGTTCACTTTCGCTGGTAATATTCTCCTCTGTACCTCTCTTCCGAATACCTCCCGTTTTGAGCCACGTTTTTAACATCATTCAGCTTACTTCTTTCTTTAGCTTGCTTGCAACGTTCGCTAATCGTTCGCGGGTATTATGGTCGTCATTAGCAACGCCAGAAATACATTTTTCTTTAAAATGTGTTTCTAAATCTAAAAACAACAATAGCCTATTAGAACTTATTTAAACCACAGTTTCAATTATCTCAAGCTTATTTTCATTCGTTGTAGTATTTTGATAGTATGATTTATTTTGTAATTAATGTTATTCAATCAAGCCTCAAACTGATGGCACTTGTCCCTATAGCGTGTTTTAAATTGAAGTTGTCTGAGGTCCTTACCACCAGCTGCTCTTGCAGTAATAAGTAGTGTACCTTTATTACTGTCCCAAATGTGCACAATGTAGTGACTGCTTTTCTGTATTTTCTTGAGTTATGTTTTCTGTATTTTCTATGTCTGTGTTATGTGTAAGAAGTGAACGTGTAAAGTTGCTGCCTTCTTGGCCAGGTCAGCATTGTAAATGAGATGTTGTCTCAGTGTTTTCATCTGGTTAAATAAAGGTTAAATACATTTAAAAACATTTAAAAAAGTTAAATATTTTTTATATTTCAGATTCCCTGCGTACCACTAGCGGGAGCTGGCGTACCACAGGTTGAGAACCACTGAGATAGAGGGTTCCTGTGGCTCAACAACATACAATTTCCTTTCTAAATATTCATATTTATATTCTTAAAGTTAAGGTAATGAACAATAAAAACATCCGAATACAGTTAAATGTTGATAACATTTAATATTTGCCATCAGGGAAACAACTTAAAACATTTATTTTAAATATCCAGTTGTTTGGGACAGGAATGTTGTTTGTTTCTGCCAATTCTAATGCTAGCGTTTCTTTGGAGTGAGGCCATAAATCATTAGCTGCTGCTTTTGTTCTACAAGCTTCATCTATATGTCCTTTTTTAGGCCCCGTTTTGCTGCTGTGCTACAGTTTTTACGTGCTTTGCCTCCTATTTTTAAATTAACCTTAGCAGGGTTGACCGATCAATATTTCTGTCTTTTGCCACTGATCTGTGGATTTTCCACTCTTAACATTAATGGCTGCTCTCGCCATCCCTTTAAGGGCGGTTGAGCATTGGAGGAATGTTACTGAGTACATTTACTATGTGAGTACAATTTTGAGGTACTTCTATCTATCTTCTGCTACTCTTTACTTTTACTATACTACATCTCGGAGGGAAAGATTGCACTTTTTACTCTTGTTACTTGACAAATTTGGATTATTATTACAATGAGGTATTATTCATGTCTTATCATACTGCCCATCTGTATAGTGTGTATACTTTGACTTTAAGTATATATTTTAAACTAATACCACTTTTACTCAAGCTAAATGTAGGACTTAACATAGTAATATTGCTACTTTTACCAAAGTAATATATCCTAAGAATTTATTCACCACTGATGTCAATACCTAGTTTGTTCTAGGTTTCCTGGCATGATAGCTTTTCTACAATGATAAATCACCTGTAGTTCTGTAATGTTACTTTGAAATACAATTTTTTAATCAAATAGAGTTCAGACTTATTTTTAGCTAAATTGATGACATGGTTTTATATGTTGGCACATCACCAAAATGGATAATAAACATTTTTCACAAACAACTTCTAATAAAATCATCCTTGTGTCAAACTTTTGTGCCAAATTGTTAAATATTCCCTCAAGACGTTCCAAAAGTCATGTTAACGATTAATAAGACAGATGTAATGTCATAAGGCGCGTTCACACCACAGTACTTTTCCCACAAAGGTTCATCAGAACTTAGTTCAGTACAGATCGCGTTCACACCGGAATAAGTCCCTGGGGGAGGATTAGGCAAATGAAGCCGCTGACGTCACTTCTTCTTCTTCTGCTTTGGGTTTACTGGCAGGCCGCAAACAACTTCACGGCGTGTAGAGAGGCGAAGTCCCTCCCCTTCCGGTTGAGCTCCATGGGACCTTATTTCGGAAAAGTTATGCATTGAAGTCAATGGAGAGAGAAAGATTATCTTTCGATCCCGTTTGAATTGTGCCACGAATTACACATATGATGTTTGTCAATTTAAAAGATAGTTTTACAAGTAAAAAAAATAAAAATGTGTCGTAAAACTGTGAAGTAACACTTTTTTTGTGTGAAACCGCTCAATGAACTACATCTCCCGTCTCGCGCATCACACACCAAGACGGCCGTCACGTTGGCAAATTTCACTTCTTTCTTTCAGAATGAGACGAAAAGTATTAAAAGAGGTTAAAATCACTACACGTCTGGGCATGTTGAGAGCTGTACATTCAAAAAGGGGAGTTATGTACTTATATTACGCTAACAGGACTAGTGATATCCAAGCAACAGAGCTTCATTTAGCATGAAAGAATTATTGCACTGTAGTAGTATAGTTTCACTGTATAGTGCAATAAGCTTCTGAGTGCAATAAGAAGCTACAGGGACGTTAATCTAACGTCGGTAATATTAACTTTATTCAATACAACATTTACGGTACAAGATTTAATCATACAGCCCATGTAGTATACTAATGAATTACAGCAAACATGTGCAATATATCCATTATTACAGCTCCGTGGGATGGCAGTAAGACGATATGGGTCCGTTCTTATTGTGCATCCATGGGTAAAGATAAACGCAATGCACATTGGTTTCTCATACAGCATCTCTGTAAACTACGTGTATTCACTGAATTTCACTTTCTGCCTTTAACGGCTCGTTGTAGCTCCAATAGCTCCAGCCCCCACCCTCCCTGTGAGCACAGTGTGCTCTGATTGGTCGGGACCATGCTGAACACGTAACACGTAACATAAACGTGCCGGGCGGCGCGGTCCCGTGGGTTAGATGCACGTTCATAATGCAGAGGGAAATAACTCTCAGAATAACGTTATTAGCACATTTTTACAACTTGAGGAACGAATGTTTTTAATAAGGGCTATACAAGTGTTCACACTGGGTAGTTTATTTAGTTTAAAACAAATTATCCAACGATTTACAGACCACTCTTTCCCCATGTAAGTCAATGGGAAAAAGTGTTTCCGGGCCTGGCAACCAAACGGAAGTGCAGTACCGCCGTTTGGCCAGCACAAATATTTTCATCTGAGTCCGGCGCACTTCCTGGGGGCTTGGTTTTACGGGGCGTGGTTTGCATTCCTCCCAGCCAATCAGACATAGGAACCTTTTTCTCCTACGAAAGTACCTGATCTCTAGCAGGGACTGAAAACTGACGGAAAAGGGGGTAAAAAGGTTCTCATGAACTCATTTTAGTTCCGGCTCTTTTTGGTGTGAACGCGACATTTCTGAACTATATCTGAACTAAAGTGGGAAAAGTACTGCGGTGTGAACGCGGCTATAGTGACCTTGACCGTTTACACCAAATATCCAGCCAGTTAATGGTTGACTCCAAATGGATGTTTGGGCCAAATACAAAAATACTAACTTCCTGAGATACGGACAGACATTTGTGCAATTTTCAACATAACAAACTAAAACAAGCAAAGACAGTGCTTTTGCGTGGATGAAACCATGCATACACATTCTTCCTTTTATATTCACAATTAGGTGCACCTGATAATATCAACACTTTGCAGACCCATGACCATTTGCCTCTTTGGTCTTTATCTGTTTAGCCAGCTTTTTGCAGTAGAGGCTGACGTGGACTGGGTGAATAAAAGTGAGCAGAGACAACACGGTGAGACCCACATTTACCTGAGAGAATGAGAGAAAATAAATGAGAGGGAGAGGGGGGTAAAAGAGTACTTGATTACATGACCGCTCAGGTTTACAGTTCAGGTAAAACACAACATAGATGTTAGATAATAGTTGATCAAAACATGTGAATGCTATAGATCAGACTCTTTAGAGTTGAATTGTGTAAAAAAGTCCATTATACAGTTTCAGTTTTTGTTCATTTTCATTATCTTGATGACTCACTGGTGCCATCATTAACATAACTCCTCTCCAAACACTAATAATATAAAGACATATCGCCCAACCTCCTGCGATAAATAAGGGAGTGAAGCTCGAAGACATTATTTTGTAGGCAGACCTAAAGTCAGCACCCTCGCCTAAAATAAATGAGATTTTCCCAATGGATTTTGGAATATTGCAGAAAATAATGTCTGTGGCGAACATTTATGATACTTACAAGTTTTGTTAAGCAGGATAATCTCAAATGATTTTAGAAGCATAAATGCAATTGCTAGAAATAAAAAGCTAACGTATAGCTATATACTTGTTAGCAACCACTGTTTTTAAGACTGCACCGGAAGATGTGTAAGCTTTCTGCTGTCCTGATGTCAATGGGGAGCTCATTCCACCATTTTGGAGCCAGGATAGCAAACCAACGTGTTTTTGCTGATGGGAACTTGGGTCCCCCTCGCAGTGCGGGTGCAGCGAGCCGTTTGGCTGATGAAGAGCGGAGTGCAGAGGTCGGATGGCACATGCAGGTAGACCAGCAGGAGGGAGTTGCAGTAGTCTAGGCGTGAGATGACGAGAGCCTGGACTAGAAGTTGCGTCGCTTTCTGGGTCAGCTGGGGACGTATCCTCCTGATGTTGTAAAGAGTGTATCTGCAGCAGCGGGTTGTTGCAGCGATGTTTGCAGTGAAGGATAGGTTGTTATCTAGGGTCACACCCAGATTCCTTGCAGTCTGAGTCGGGGAAACAACAGAGGGGCCGATGTTGATTGTTAGGTCAAGAGTGGGACAATATTTTCCCGGAAGAAAAAGCAGTTCAGTCTTGTCAAGGTTGAGCTTGAGGTGGTGAGCAGACATCCATTGAGAGATGTTAGCTAGACAAGCAGAGATGCGTGCGACAACCTGGGTTTCAGAATGGGGAAAAGACAGAATTAATTGGGTGTCGTCAGCGTAGCAATGGTATGAAAAACCATGCGGGCTAATGACCGATCCGAACCAGTTTGTGTACAGAGAGAAGAGGAGGGGACCAAGGACAGAGCCCTGAGGGACCCCTGTAGTTAATTGACAAGGTTCGGACTCGGACCCTCTCCAAAGTACCCTGTAGGTGCGGTCTTTGAGGTATGAGGTGAGGAGGGAAAGTGCAGACCCTGAAACTCCAAGTTCTTGGAGAGTGCGAAGGAGGATCTGATGATTCACCGTGTTGAATGCAGCAGACAGGTCCAAAAGGATGATGACAGAGGAGAGGGAGGCTGCTTTAGCCGTGTGCAGTTCCTCAGAGACAGCAAGGAGAGCAGTTTCTATGGAGTGACCTGCCTTGAAACCAGACTGGTGCGGATCAAGAAGGTTGTTCTGATTGAGATAACAGGAGAGTTGTTTAAAGACAGCGCGTTCAAGTGTTTTAGACAGGAACGGGAGGAGAGAGACAGGCCTGTAGTTTATAACATCGGACAGGTTGAGAGTGGGTTTCTTTAGGAGAGGGTTTATTCTTGCCTCCTTGAGAGTGTTTGGAAAGTGACCAGAAGTTAGAGAAGTATTGATGAGATGGGTGAGAAATGGTAGAATATCAGGAGCGATAGTCTGAAGGAGGTTTGAGGGGATAGGGTCCAGAGGACAGGTGGTAGGACGAGCAGAGGTACTGTAATGAGGGAAAGAACCTCACTTGGAGAGAGAGGGGAAAAGGAGGTTAGTGTGTGGGTGAAAGGTGGGTCTGGTGACCCAGCGGTGAGTAATGGTGAGTCGGAAAAAGAAGAGCGAATATCATCAACCTTTTTTTCAAAGTAGTTAACAAAGTCGCTTGGAAGAAGGGAGGAGGGGGAAGGGGCTCTGGGGGGGGGGTCGAGGAGGGTGGAGAAGATAGAAAATAGTTTTTTGGGATTGGAATAGGAAGAATGGATCTTATCTTGAAAGAAAGTGCTTTTTGTCTGAGAGATTGAAGATGAGAAAGAGGAGAGGAGAGATTGATAGAGTAGGAGGTTGTCAGGGTGTTTAGATTTACACCATTTCCGCTCAGCTGCCCGAAGGATGGTTCTATTACATTACATTACATGTCATTTGTTAGACGCTTTTATCCAAAGCAATTACATACATTCAGTGATATTGGGCTATATAAATAAACATTGATTGATTGATTGAGTACTGTGGACAATCCCCACAGGAGCAATTTGGGGTGAAGTGTCTTGCCCAGGGACACCACGACATGCTGTCTGCAGTGGGACTCGAGATGTGAGAGGACAGAGAGAGTCCAGAGAGGATGAAAGAGTAGAGAGGAGAGTTTCTGCAGCAGAGTTTGGAGGCAGAAGTTGGAACGAGTCAGACGAAGGGAGGGGTGAGAGCACCGATGAGGAAAGAGTTGAAGGGGAGAGGGAACGAAGGTTACGGTGGACAGGTGCAGAGTTAGAAGAGATTAGTTTGTTATGTTTGGAAAGGGGTAGAGAGAATGATATGAAAAAGGGATCCGAGGTGTGAAGCGGGTTTACAGTGAGGTTAGAAGTAGTGCAGTTCCTTGAGAATATGAGATCAAGGACATTGTCAGCTTTATGAGTTGGTGGGGATGGAGACAGTGAGAAAGCAAAGACGGTTAAAATAAATATTAATTCAGATATCTTCTCCGTCTGGAGGTTGAAGTCTCCGAGAAGTACAGTGGGAGGGCCAGTTTCAGGGATGTGTGAGAGGAGATTATCTAATTCCTCCAAGAAGTCTCCCAAGGCGCCTGGTGGACGGTATAGAACAACGATGGTTCATTGTATAGGATGGGTTACAGTAACGGCATGGAATTCAAAGGAGTAAGGAGAGAAGTTTGGTAGTTGGTAGAGGGAAAAGCTCCATTTGGGAGAGAGCAGGAGACCAGTGCCACCTCCTCTGCCAGTGGGTCTGGGTGTGTGGGTGAAGGAATATGCTGTGGAGAGAGATGCTGGGGTGGATGTGTTGGATGGAGTAATCCAGGTCTCAGTGAGAGCAAGGGAATCCAGAGACTGCAGGGAAGCGTAGCCAGAAATGAAGTCAGCCTTAGGAACAGCTGACTGGCAGTTCCACAG
The DNA here is from genome assembly GCA_943591055.1 of Gobionotothen gibberifrons. Taxonomy (NCBI): domain Eukaryota; kingdom Metazoa; phylum Chordata; class Actinopteri; order Perciformes; family Nototheniidae; genus Gobionotothen; species Gobionotothen gibberifrons. Next base: position 401,500 of record CALSBZ010046893.1, on the reverse strand, counting down.
GCCACCTGTAACTAGATGTTGGATCTCAGTGGAGCATGTGGGATAGACAAGAGCAGGCCGGTTATAACGATTAGGAGGTGCACGGGGCCAGTAATAATTGCAAGAGGACATATGAACAGGAATGGAGAATATACACAGGTCCAACTTCTTGATAAAGCCCTGACACTAAATGCAATTATTACCACAGTTGCAGAGTAGAGAATACTGTTTATCCTTAATATGATTTTGACACTTTATTTGATAAGAAATCTTTTGAATCATTTAAATTTCACTAGGTGTAAACATTTTACTGTGGTCTTTCAGACTTAAATCCCATTTATTTTGTACTTTACTGGGACTATCAGTAAGGCTAATCACAGTGTCACAAACCCTCTGAACACTTACATAGAGCGGATCACCCTGCAGCTGGTGTTGGATGACATATTGAATTGGAAACTGGAGAAACAGCACCACAGATGATAATGTCATCACCAACCCTGACAGCTTCCCAAAATGTTGCATTGGGAAGCTGTATGAGAGAGGAGACAATAACAGAAGATAGAGATCAACTTCAGATAAGAAGGACTTTTTCGAATGAATGTGGATTTTGTTCTAAAGTGTATTGGAATTGAGGAGGATGTGGGAACGTACGCAGTGCTGATAAAGGCTTGGTGTCCTGCGTAAAAGAAGGCACTGTTGACAACCTGCAGGATGAAGGTGAGGTACTGCAGGGGGAGGACAGGACAGGTGAAACACACACAGAAGAGGAAACACTGCACGGAGTTCAGGGAGAGGGCGAGAGGGAGGGAACTCAGGTCTGCTTCTCGCTTTGTCTCTCCTGAAAAACAGATAGAAGACGATGATGGATAACGGATCGATGAAGTCTGTGAAGGAACAACCAATAGCAAGACGAGGCAGGCAAATGTGAAACATGTCAGAAGTCTCTATTAAAAAGTCACGTGATCGCACACTTAAATCACTGATCACTGAGTGTAAACCACATACACATGCATATCTAGAGGTAAAATAAACTGCTCAACATTTTAAATTGGACTTCCTGTTTCTGAACCTCTCAAACACACCAATCAGGGACATATTGCCCCAACATTTAGTCAGAAAAAAGCTTTTCTCCACAGTTGTTTTTATGAAAAATGTGACTTACCTTGAGTTAAAGGCTTGTGAGGCTTGTGCTTGTGTCTGTCCATGATGAGGCCGTTCAAGGGTGAAAGCAGCACTGCGCAAAGCTGGGTAATGGCAAATACATTGGTGTAGTGACTCACTGAAGGGGTGGAAGGAAAGAGAACACTTAACTTTGAGGAGGAAACCCTTTTGGTAAAGAATAAAAATGGTAACGGTGCTTTAATAATTATATTGTGTTTTATCATCTAAGAAATAGGCTATGTCTATATTACTTATGTTTGTTGTTTAAAAGCATAATCTGTTTTCATTTTAAATCATCCTTGGCTAACCAAGCTCCAATATCCAAGATTTTAAATTCCCATTAACACTCAAACACACAAAGGGAGGTCAAAGAAAGGAAAGTAAAAGGAAGAAAATAGTTCAAAATCGATGCAGCAGAAATTGCAATACCTACAATGAAACGAGGGGTTACGTATGGTAACCCTTGTTATATAAACACAGGCGGAGCCCTCTACTGGACTCTATGGGTAGTCCCCTCGATCCTATCATGCAAGCATTCATCCACTGAAACTTTCTAGACGTAGCCGGCCCCTGGGCGGGCCTACCTGAATGCGCGTGCATCACACCGCATAAAAGGAGGCCTCGCCTTACTGTCATCCTTTACTTCTCTTCAGCAAGCAGCATAGGACAGACGGGGCCCCTGAGTAGAGGGCTCCGCCTGTGTTTATATAACAAGGGTTACCATACGTAACCCCTCGTTATATCTCTCACAGGCTCCGCCCTCTACTGGACTCTATGGGTACAGTGGGCGGAGCCCCGATGTATACACACACTGTCGTCCCACAACAACACTGTTGGTGAGGCTTTTCTTCCAATTGATCGCAAAACCCAACTTGGTTAGGTGTAGGATCCAGTGTTTCCCCTAGGATGGAGTCATAGCAGCGGTGCTAAGGCACGTGGGCCCAGCATAATGTGAGCGCGGAGCGCGTGACATTTTTTAATGTGTGCACGTGCGAAGTGCGCGCCGCCAATTTGTTTCTATGTGTCTGCCAGCACAAGAAAGGCTCTTGAGGCCCAGTTCCAGCGCCGGTTCTAGCCAATTTGCTGCCCTAGGTGAGATTTTATATATAAAGAATAAATGAAAAATCTCTGCAAAAGACAAATACATTACAAAAACAGAAACGTATTGACATAGGTAATATAGGTCAAAATGGCTTCAAATGTATTCAGTATTGTATGAACATATTTTTGTATCTCTCCAACTTTAAACAATATTTTTGGTTTACTGTCCTATAGTATACATTGGAATGATTTCAAACCTGTTTTTATTTTTCCCAATAATTATAAAGGAGTGCCTTGGAAATATGTGTTTACATAATTTGTAAACACATATTTGTTTGAGACCCACTGAGATCACTTAGACCAAAATCAACTATCTAAACACTCAGAGAGTCCTTTACCTCACTGAGCCTCTCAGCCTGACAGCAGAGCTCTCCTCCACCCTGGTTGTAGAAACATCTACTTCTTATGTCCGTTAGCGCAGCTAGCACCAGATTCTAATAACAACAGTCGCCCTAGGCGACCGCCTATGTCGCCTATGCCCCAAATCGGCCCTGCCAGTAGGACATACAGTGGCAATGTTTCAAGATTTAGCAAAAATACACCTTTATTGAACATACAGTAACACAAATACTACAAATCCACATAACAAACAATCAAAAATGAAAAAGGGTCGCCACTTATTATTATTTTAATCATTAAAAAATGTTTGGGTACCTCACTGCGCCGTCGCTATTTGTATATAGGGGAAACACTGGGATCAATTGGGCTGTATACAACATTGCCCATTCCCTGGACCTGGCCATAACTATGAGGTCGTCCAGATAAAAGAAAACTCTCATGCCACGGCCACACACTTGCTGAACGTGCGCGGGGACAGGGAGTAGCCGAACGGCAGCCAGTTGTACTCGTAGGCCAGGGGCAAAACGCAAATACTTTCTGTGTTTCGGAGCAATCTCGACATGAAAGTAAGCGTCCTTCAGGTCGATGGTTGTAAACCAAGGTTCTAGATTATGTTAAAGAAAGAATTGAAAAAAACATAATAACACAGGGCGGCACATGCTGGTTTACAATAATGTAGATATAATAAAATGCGATGCAATTTGTATCTTTTGAGTGCATTATAATCTATATCAGTCGGAGTGTATTATGACAATCATACCATGGCTACTTTCCAAAGAGAAAAAAAACAACGCTTATTTTATTGTCATTCATTTAAAAAGTTTCTGCCATGGTTGCATTAATTTCAAAGGTGAGAGTTAACTGGTGTTGTAGCCTTAACCCTTTAACTGCCAGCACCACCATTTGGTAGAGCACATTTTGTGTCTTGATATCTTGTTGAAAAAATAAATTAAAAAGTCGGTCGAATTGGCCTTTTATGGTAAGCTAGCAATATGACTTTTTCAGAGTTTCAGAGATGTTTTCCAATAAAATATGGTAAATAAATGGCTAGATTCATGGTAATATTACTACATCTAGTACTGCCTTATGAGTCTCAGAGTGAAAGAGTGATAATAATGTATATAGCACCTTTCATGCATGGCATTCAGCCCAAAGTTGCACACAGATGAGCAAGTTAGGCCAACACAGGATATAGACATTTGCTGTTAGGCCAGTGGTTTCCTCTTAGGCCAATTCAGCATATACAGTAAGATGAGCAAGTATTTTCTTTATCATGAAAAACACTTTTACTTTTTTTTACAATTAGAATTTATTATCTTTTATGAATATATCTGATTGTATATATTGCTCATTTTCCATAAAAGAAACAAATGTATTTGAGTTTGTGTTTTATTTGAGTTTGATGCATACAAATACTGTACTGTATATGATGATTGTTGAAATGTACTTTTATCATAGAAGGCCAGCTCGACCAGTTGGTAGAGGCTCATAAAAACAAAACTGTGTGGTCAGTCAAAAATAAATAAATTGTTTGTGCTTATTTGTGGCCCATTTCATAAGAAAATGCAAAAAAATAAATTTTCCATAGCTTTTTTCTTGGTCCGGCAGTTAAAGGGTTAATCACGTTGCCATGGTATCAACTGCTATAGCAGTTTACTTTACCCCATGCACTAATTTAGAGCAGTGGCTAACCTGTTTACTTGGGTTACTTTTGAAGTTTCCCATTTTATGATTAATTGACATCTACTACCCAGAAAGAGTAACATTTTCCAATGGCATGGAATAAATGTAACTGTAGCGATGAGTGTAACATCTTCATGACGAAAGTACAACATTTGGAATGGATGTCTTGTGTCCTTGGTCTCCTGCTTTTTAATTTAAACATGGAGCAAGTGACACACAGAAAAATGGTCATAGAAATTCAATAATGTGATACTTCCTCACCCAAGGTTTGGTCATTATTGGCCAGCCGTGTGAGCATAGGGTTGACGAGGGACAGGTAGAGGAACTGACACAGGAGGCTGGTGACCACCCACAGCAGGTGCCACAGGAAGAGCCAGGACATCACACAGCTACGGAAACTAACTGGTTGTAAGGAAATGGAAGAATGAAATAAAACATTTTTATACTTCTGGAGGAAAACTTTAAATGTGGTTATTCTTGAACCAATATGTCATTATCATTTAAGGTCTTGAGAGTTACTTTGTAATGAAACGTTGCTGTGTATTTCATCCTTCACTGTCGTGTCTCCTAATCCTCTTGAGCTAGAGTTTACCTATAATTCTCAGAATTACTTTTGATTATTTTTTCCCAATTGATGTCACAGTCATTTAAATGCTCAAACTACGGACATACGCTTATTTAAAGTCAATGTGTTGACTTTTTTTTCACTGTGGGACACAAATCTGACGTCCTCTTCCCATTGCTCGTCATAATTAGGGGAGAGTGGGTTAAGATGAGCCAGTTGGTAACCCACCCCCTTTATCTAGGGAACTGTGCACATTTGTTGTCCTGTGACCATACATTCAGGAAGCAACCATCATTTCTATTTGGCTATGATGGAGAGAAGCACATGGTAAAGTGGTAAAAATGTTTTTTTCACACAATAAAAGCAAACGTTATGTTAGCAAATATATCAAAATGTAAACATGTTGGTTATTTAGCTAGGCGTTAAACCATGTGAATCATTAGTGGCATGAATGACATAGCGAGACAGCTTTTTCCCCCAAAAAGTGGCTGTGGGGCAAAGTGAGACAATTGCCGGGGGCTAAATTGAGCCAGTGGTTCGGCCCCACGAGGCAGTTTAAAATGGTATTTCAATAGTTAAACAACTGATTTAAAAAAAATCGTTTTAAACATTGTAGAAACAATGAAGGAAAGCTAAGGTTCTTTGGTCTTATGAAGATACATACAGTATCTTGATAGAATTAATTATATTCTTTTAGGTCTAGATTGTTCAGTAATTTTAAGCCACTATCTTTCCTGCTGTATGCTTGAAACAACATCCATGGGAAGGGCTACAGCCTTCAATAAAACTACAGTGGAGGATTTTATTTGACAATGTGGTTAAAGTGATAGACAGATGAGAGAATAACCGGCACATGTGTTTAACTACCAGCTACATTTACAAGGATATCTTTTGATGGCTGTTAAGTTCATTCTGATTCTGATCTGGCTCCTTTATGTTTGTTTTACAGGCATTCATTTCCTCCAATCCTGATGAATAATTTTGACAAAGCAGGTGTCACTACAGTGCAGACTCCAAAGCAGGTACTGGCAAAGAAACTATTATATATTTGTTTAACTTATGATCAGGTTTAAACTTGAAAGACAATTGGTCAATTTGCTCCCAGATGGCTCAATTTACCACTTAATGCGAATCAACTTACCCCTTAGATGGGGCAAGTTAGGCCATAAGACCACAAGTCATATTTTCATTGCCCTTTGTGACAGATGCATTATCTTCATTTTGATTGACAGAAGACATCCTGAAATAAAGGTTGTTGTTGTCATTAGTCTTCTATCTAATAGTTATAGAGGACAATATAAGTAAAACATTGGCTCATCTAACCCCACTCTCCCCTACTGTTAACCCTAACCTCACTTACCAATACATTATAACAGCCAACCTAGCCAATTAGAGGGTGGGGGGATGGGGGGGGGAGGGACAGAAATGTATTCTACCGATGAAAACTGATAACCATTTCATTGGCTGATAACTGTCAAAAAAGGTGGGAACAAGGTTTGTTGATGATACCTTCCTCTTGCTTGGGCTCAACCAGTGGCTTTTTGAGATGCAAAGCAGATGTCTCAGCCTCTGCTGTCTTATCATCTTTATTCCTCTTCACATCTAATTCCTGGTCCTCCTTGTCATTCTCTTTCTCCTCTCTTCTTTCTCTTCTTGTGCTGGGGCAGCTGACCCTGTCAGAGCAAAGGAAGTGGGTAAAAAACTATTCAAATATCGCAACTAAATTCATCTGGATGGTGTTGTTTGAACTACCCGTAAGTGTATGTGTCCGGCAGCGGGTAGGGGATATGTCCTTTGGGCATTAATAAGAAAGTACGTAGGAGTTGGAATATGCTACAAAAGGTGAGGAAGAAAAAACACGAATGAAGAGACACTCCTTTTTCATGTAGCAGCTGTAGATAGAAAGACAAAAAAGAGAAAATACACACTTCGCATTTGGTTCTTGCATTGAAGAGCACAATACAATGTTATTGAATTAGATTCCATTACCTTTATGATGAGAAAGACGGCAGCAGAGGAGTCATAGGCCCCGTTGTAGACGTTGATGATGGTGGAGCGATAGGTGTCAAACAGGTTCGCCACCTTAACAGATACATTACATTTTATAACAGCATATATCTGGTTCTTTGTCCTCCTAACACAGCAACATACTAACCATACCATGACAATACCACGTTTTTATGGCAGGTCGTAACAAACCTGGACATTGGTGATGTAAAGGGTTGTTCCAGCAATAACCAGACATGCAGTCGCAGGGTACAGCAACACCGACGTCTCTGAAGGAGAGACAGAGCAAAGAGTTATACAGTGTACAGTAACTGCTCCTAAACTACAATGTGCAAAAACAACCTACCTGCCCTTGACAGTGTGATGAGTAGAGTGCCGGTGGTGTAAAAACATCTGCAGTAAGATAATGAATCTAATTATCAAATTCAACTAGTTTGGGTCACATTTTTGGTATTAAAATGGCCTACTTCAATCCTCTTGTTGTAAATTCAAAGGTCAAATCTAACCAGTAGTTAAAGGTGGGGTATGCAATTTATTTCTGAAACATTTTTTGTTATATTCCATGGAATGCTCTTAACATCCCGATAGCAATGAATATATTAAATGCTTTGACAATAAATACATACAAAAATGTTATCTGTGGAAGCCGTGGCGCAGTAAAAAGCACGACCAATCATTTTAGCCGGCCCGGCTAAAATAACTGGATGCCTACCTGCCTGTCAGCCTTCCATCTGTGCACAAACTTATCTCGTGCCCTCATTGGTAATGTGCGCGTTCGTGTGTGTTGAAGGAGGGGCTCTGTAAGGAAGGGGCAGATTTTTTTCGGCTGCGTAGTTTCAAATTCTAGCGCACTCGAGCTGGTTTCTCCAAAATTACCTACCCCACCTTTAAGTGAATAGTTTGGCTGTTTTGAAGTGGCGTTGTAGGACATATTTATTCCATAGTCATTGTATCACCTACAGTACAGTATATGGTGGTCTTCTTGGAGAAGAAGACAAATAAGAAGAGATGGGGATTCCAAACTAACTCTTTGAAAAAAAACAAAGCCAACCGATAGCGCCAACAAACTAACCAATGGAGGCAGTGTCAGACCAGCAACTCCTGTGTTCTGCGAGGTGAATTGACTGGTTTTGTCAAAGGAATCTTTTAAGAGAGCATAAGTAATGGATGCAGTTCTTCATTCAAGTATGTTCAGGATGTCCTAGAGCAAGATTAAGAGGTGGAAATGTTCTGAATATTCCATACACTTAAACTGATGTTGAAAATGTTAAGTTGGGCCTTTTTTTTGTGCTCAGCTTCTGTACCGTAACTCCGTTCTGCTTCTCTAATCAGGGGGAGTACCATCCGCCATTTACTGCAGGTAATACTGACTATGGATAAGTATCTCACACAACCCCACTTAAAACATCTGAACTATCCATTTAAAATAATGTACAGGGTTAGCATCATATATGCTAACTATGATGAAATTATTGGAGCAAAGAACCGGAACACAAGGAGCAAACATGGGAGAGCTTCGAACTGTTTTCAGACACTGAAGATGTATTGGAAGTTACGACAGGAGAATGGACATAGACATAATGAGTCCCTGTATCGACACAGCCTCTGCCCAACCAACTCTGATTTGTTCTTATTCACTCCTCAATAGTTAACCTATTATTCCAAACAGAATAATCGCCATCCCATGACCATTTGAAGCAAGCTCTGTTAGCATGGACTGCTCATAACACTAACTTATGATGACATACTGGACCAAATGGTTTGGCTAATTAGCTGCTAATACACAATATGTCTGCACTTTGGATGAGCAACACTGTCATGAATATGCTGTATATAATTTCATGGAAACCCTTTATGGAAACAAAGAATCAAATAACAAATTCAAACTCACTTATTTTGTGCTACTTTATACTTGTATTCCGTTACATATAGGAGGCAAATGTTGTACTTTTACTCGTCTACATTTATTTTTGTAGCTTTTGTTTCTTGCTAATTAGCAGATTCAGGTTATTATTGCAAAATATAAATCAATTAAATTATAAATGGTAAAATTGCCTTTACCAAGTTGAACACTGAAGTGATTTACACAAAAATGTATCAATAATTATAATTTAGTGCTTCTACAGGTTTTAAGAGGAAATATTAAGATGTCGTGTCTCTACTCTAACATGTTTAAATGCTTTAATGTTCGAAAAGGTCTTTATTTTCTCATACTTCCTGTGCTGCAGCACCTCTTCTCACCCTCTGTATGAAACCAGAGCCCAGAGCCCAGAGCCCAGACTGCTCTGATTGGTTAGCTGACTCTGTTGTGATTGGTCAACCGCTTAGAGATGTGTCAGAAACATCCCGCCCCTTAGCCTATCGATTACAATATGTTGGAGCGAGAACTTTGGGATAGCCTTCGCAGACCATTTACATGCACAAAAGCCTTTATAACACTACAGGAAAGGGAAAACCCCAAAAGCATAAAAGGGACTTTTTAGGAATATCTTCAGTGGCCTGTATTGTCAGGTGGGTAATTTCAACATATTACATAGGAAAGTTGAACATTTGACCCAGGGGAAAATCATTGCTGAGGTTTTTGAATAGTCTGTAATGTTTAGATGATATTGAGCTAAGCAACATAGCGACATTCAGGTGACATTGATACACTGACCTTTCCGGGGGGGCTGTCTGGATGCCAGTGAAAGTGATGGTGGTTGGGGCTACAATGTTGTGTATTTTTCTATTTGTGGAAAGCTAATTTTAGCTAGCTAGGCTGCAAGCTCCAACAGATCAGAACTGGAAATGTGCACAAACATTTACTTTGCCAATTAGGGCTGTACCCGACTATATTTTTTTCTTCCGTTTTTGAAATCTCCAATATCAACGTAAAGGCCCGGACACACCAATCTGACAACAAAGAACTGACACAGACGGACCCCGACTGTTGCGTCGCCTCGCGTCTCTGCGTTTTGACCATGTGTCGCACTGGAACACACCGCAAAGACTTCAGCCGACGGCCAAGAAGTACGTACGAACTGCGCATGCGTGAGTGGCAATAACTCTCCTTACCAGCAGGCGGCGGTAGTGTGTATTCGTCATTCAAAAGATGCAACAACCGGAAGACAGACTGCGTGATAACCGAGAGAAGAAGAACAGACTGCGTGATATAAACAAACAACAAATAGCGTGTGCGTTCCATTTTCACTCTACAACGAGAAGCTCAGGGGGCTTTCCCGAACCTGTGTCGAGAGCTGGAGTTAAATGAAATCTCAGATTTGCCTTCTTAATAGTTTGTTTGGGTCCCTCACTTCCGTTTCGCTTCTCATGCACTGATTCGCTAGCTGAACAGCCAATCAGAGTGATTTCTTTTGCCGACTGCCTTTGGCCGACTGCCTGCCGATTCAACGTCAACGGGTTTTCGGCCGAAAAGGCGTCGGCACGGCTGAAAAGACCCGACGGTGCGGGACACACCAATCTGAGTAGGGCCTGTCGATGCTCATCGTCGGCCTGACTCCCACCAACGCCGATAATCGGCATGGTGTGTCCGTGCCTTAAGAGCTTGTGCCTCTTCCTAACCCTAACCCTTTATATGTAGATATGACTTTTCTCCGTTAATCTCCGTCACGTTGTTTCCATAGCAACAACAACTTCCTGTCAACAGCGCTAACTCTCCTTCAAAAAAAAAAGCATGTCCATAAAAAATAGGAAGCCAAGCCAAATTACACTTAAGACATAGGAGGGGTAGGTAAGTTTGAGAAACCGAGTGCACACAAATTCAAAAGTACACAACCGAAAATAATCCGCCCCTTCCTTCAGACTTCCTACAGAGCACCTCCTCCAACACACATGAACGCGCACACAACACCCAAGATCATGATAATGAATGTAAAACAAATGTATAACAAAGTTATTGTCAGTGCTTATATTTTTGAAGCTAGCATGTTTGTTTTGTGAACATTTATTACAAATGTTACGTCTAGCTGAGGAGAGCAGGCTGCGGTAATCAAATCAAATCAAGTTTTATTTATATAGCACATTTATAAACGATTTTTGATCGAGCCAAAGTGCTGTAGCTGTACATATAATAAAAATAGCCTACAGTAGGCACACTTTACAGCAAATACAACAGCACAGATTATTCAGAATATCAATATGAGAAAAACGACACCCTCTATCCTTAGAACGTAACGTTACATATCAGGCAAAAAAAAGGTTATCAATACTACACAGCCCAAGTTGGTTTTGAATGTTTATTTGAAATATTTAGCGTATTCATCTATCATGTTTGTCGACGAACGAAATACAGTACCTAATTACCTAGCTACGCTAGACAGCGTCTGCTAAATGAGTAAATATAAATGCTATGCTACCTAGCGTTTGTTTCTGTTATTATCGGTGACACATTGGGACACACAGGGGAGAGCAACAAACAGTTCAGCTATGCTGCATACAGACAATTTGTTGTGTGGCAATATGGAGCCCTGGGACAGGGTCACAGAGTGATTATTCCCAGTTGCTGTGTCTGGAAGATACGCGACCGGTACCCAGATCCACATATAAGCTCACAACAGTCCAAGAGAAAAAGAGCGAGCATGGCGTCAGATTTCGGCTCGGTGTGCTCCATAAGTAGTCGCCATCGTTGAAAAGCAACTCCGATATTGACTCTGGTTTGACTTCTCCTAGTTCCCACTTTCTTTTTCTTCATAATTTGCTCCATTACAGTTTTTCTTTTGCGTCCGGTAGATGATGTCTACCGGTCTGTGTCCAAGTGCTGCTGCTCCCGAGCTGCTGCTGGGAGACGGGAAACACGCCCAATGACGGCACGCGCAATGACTGCACGAGTGTGTGTGTGTGTGTGTGTGTGTGTGTGTGTGTGTGTGTGTGTGTGCACGAGATTGAAGGCTGACAGACAGTTATTTTAGCCGGCCCGGCTAAAATAATTGGTCGTAGTTTTTACAGTATTACGGCTTCCACAGATGAAATATTTTTATGGATTTTTTTTTCAAAGCACTTAGAATATGCATTGCTATCAGGATATTAAGAGCATTCCATGGAATATAACAAAAAGTGTATTTCGAGCCTGTTTCTCAAACTTACCTACCCCTCCTTTAAGACATATACAACTGCAACAAAAGTAACAAACACAATACAATATCCTTTTCAATTTCAAAGAACAGAAATTGGGTTAGATACATTAACAAATAACTATAAAACAACAACCTACTGTAGAATAACAAAATGAATGCCGTGAATAAACCGAAATACACGTGTTGAAGCGGTTCACTGCTGATTACTATAGCCCCCCCCCCCCCGCGCACGGGCCGAATATCCGAATATTCGCTGCTGATTACTACCGAATATCCGGAGCCCGAAAAATGGTATTCGGGACAGCCCTACATGCAATACCCTTTTCAAAACAAGTCTAGCAAGTCTTAACCAAACCCGTGAAGTAATCAGGGAGGTACATATTTGCAGTTCTTCTTTCCTTCGACAGCTCCTAAAGTCATGAACTTTTACTAACCAAACATCAACAAAAAGAAGAATACAGTTTGTTTCCTGACATGCTCACACAGCTATTAGCCTTGCCACTGTGGTTCCACAACGGTCGAAGACATATCCAATGGGGAGGCGTGTTAATGTGTTGGCGATGGTAGCCACAGACATGACCCAAGAAAGGTGCTCATCCTGGCCTCTGCAATCTGTAAGAAAGAAAGAAACATACAAGAATAATAGGCCACAATGGAAAGAGTTCAACATTTTTCAAAACGACTTAGTTCAGGTTCTAGGTTTAGGAAAAGATCGTATTTCCATTAAAATGTCATTAGTTAAAGTGGACCTATCATACAAAATGCACTTTTGTACGTCTTTTATACATGAATATGTGTCCCCGGTGTTCCAGGGAACTCACCAAGTGTCAGAAAATACAACCCTCTCTCTTTTCCTCCGTACCCAAATCTTTTAAAAACGGGGCTACAACGAGAGGATACAGCTGACGTCAGCCCGGAATAGTGTTTTTTTTTTTTTGGAACCAAATTGCAACTAATCTATATCTGCTCGCACTTTACACATTGAACATGTGCTCTTTTATTAAATAAACTAAACGCTTTCATTTTAAGTTGTGAGTTTAATGTTTTGACCCTAAGAAACACTGATGCACTAATCAATAACAATAGCTCCTCTCTCTGCTCCAGGGGATTAAAAAAATATATATATCTCAATGCCCCCCCCCCCCCCCCCCCGCTCAGGCAGCACCCTCCCAAGGCAGTAAACCTAGGGGAAACACTGCAGCCCTTACAAAAACAGGGCTGGAATATAGCAAATAGAGCGAAATGAGGCATGGCTAAAATGCATGATCTGTTTGGTATTTTAAAAAAAATACTTCACAGACATGTTTTATATAGGTATGGCCCTACAATATATTTTTCAAATATAGCATGATAGGTCCACTTTAAGTTTAGACAACAAAACGAATTGGTTAATTTTTGGGAAAATATTGTATTTTGGTTAAAAAACTACGTATAAAAGACTTGTTAAGTACGGGAGTTATGTAACAAATAAGTTAACCATATACTGTATACTGTATCACTGTATAACTCATTGTGTTCCTTGGTGAAACGTCTTTGTATTTTGACCCATCATGAACTCCTCCCTACATGGACTTTGTGGCTCTCTTTACAACTTTTATTGTCTTGGGTCATGGGTTACTAAGAAATAGAGTGCAATACTCGCTCCAATAGAATTACTAACAGTGTGTGAACAGCCTGGTTGTAATTGTGCCCTTTTTAGGTCTAGAAACGTATGCCATTAAGTGTTGACATGTAGTGGAGAGGCAGAGCAGGAAAATTAGGCACATGAACTGCGACTAAGGTATGTGAATAGAGCAGTTTTTTGTTTACCCACAATACATGTATATTATGTTCATATACCTATAGACACATCTTGGTCCTCCGCTCTGGTGGCGTTGGTGCAGTATCCAGCAAAGTATCCATCAATTTTCAACACGAACACTAAAGAAGCCCAGCCAAAGGTAATCCCTGTGAAGAACAAACTCTCCAATAGTCCAGACAGCACTGTCAAACAGTAGTGCAACTGGACTCGTCCTCCCTGGCATTCGAACATGCTGTCAAACACTGCTGCTTCTGTCTGAGCCGCGGGTCAGGGTGAAGACGTCAACAGGGTTGTGAAACTGTCACAGTAACATTAAAAAGGTCAGCGTGACACAGCTCAACTAATGCAGTTATCCTTGTATTTATTGTAGCAAGAATGGGGTCTACTCCCACACACACACCCTAACAAAATGATACAATTATTCATTGCCCATACCTCTGTCTCTGCACCTCAGCCTGAGAACATCTCCTTGCTTACTCTGAACACAAATTGGCTTCTCTCCTTTTAAAGCCTCATTCAAGGCTTTGGGGTTGGGCTTGTTCAGATAAGGTTGGAATATCACTTGTTTAGTGTTGAAAGTAGAAAATTGCTTGGAAAAGACAGCCACTGCAATAATTTTGGAAAAGATTGGTCGCTTATAATAAAGCAGTAACACTTTATCTCTGGAGAGATGTTTTAATAAGAAAAGTGCATAATACCTTTTAGTAGGGATGCACGATATTGGTTTTTTGAAACCGATACCGATAACTTCCTGCTTCTCAAGACCGATACCGATACCGATAACCGATAATAATATTATATATATATATATTAAATGTACCTGTAGTTTTTGCACACCTGGTGGTAAAAAAAAGACTAGTAGTGAGCAAATGACATGAGCATTACTACTATGAAAAAAACAAAGCCAAGAACAGTTTTGACTCTTCAAAGTGACCATATTTATTTTCCCAAATAAATATAATTGAGTCAATCAGTCAATGTTTGTAGTCTTTGTCCAGCCACTGCGCCGTCAGACCTAGCATGCTAACGGGGCTAACATCACTGGTCCATATGCATACATGCCAACCTTTCCAAATCCAAAAGAGGTAGGTTTGCGCGCGGCAAATGTGCACGCCCAAATTAGGTAATCAGAAGAAATGGAACCCCAGTAATTACATACAAACCATGTATTAATATTTATTTCATCATCATCATTTTATGCATTTTTCAGAAAAAGTGGTAGTTTGGTAAACAGTGACATCAACGACATGTCTGCTGTAAAATGCCCGAAAAGTAAAATAATGGGAGATAAATATCCCAAAGTCTCCACATTTATTATATTTTGTATGTGTTTCTGGTCCTCTTTCAGTTGAGACAGTGTACAGTCTATGGTGTAGAATAGATGAAGGATGTGTCAGGATGTAGAACTCTTGTGTGAACATTGGATAAAGCCAGGTTCATATTCTTGTTCCATGTTGATGACATATTAGAGTCAAAGGTTTGCACAGAGCAAAATATCTTTGTGTTGCGCGATATATCAGAAAATACTGCATTAAAAAAGTAATTTCCTGCATTTTTCTACTGATAAAGTGTGATATACATAATGTACAGGCTTTCAGATTGCTGTAGTTCACTAAACAGAGACATTAACGACATGTTTGGTGTTGAAAATGTCCGAAAAAGTGAAAAAATGGGAGATAAATATCCCCAAATCTCAAAATTGTATTATATTTTGTGTGTGTTTGTGGTCCTCTTTAAATTGAGACACTGTAGGATGCTTCCGGAAAAGACCAAACACTGGATGTCTTTCAGTCGCCAACATGTGTTTTCGAGACACTGATATTAACGGGGAAATCCTGCAGGACTCAAATGCCTCGTCGGGGGTAACGCTGCCTTTCCCGCAGCGTTACCCCCGGTCTGCACGTTGTTTCTCTTTCAGAAAGTTTGTATGATGCGATCACAGACACGCTGCAAGCGGTGTCCGCCAAAAGTCGAGTCCAGTGTCTATGGAGTGTCATTTGGGAAGATTGAAAATCGGTAGGGAAAGCCAGCTAAGTCGGTAGGCGGTAGAAACATGTCAAAAGCGGTAGACTACCGCCCAAATCGGTAGGGTTGGCGTACCTGCCAACCCTACCGATTTGGGCGGTAGACTTAGCTGGCTTTCCCTACCGATTTTCAATCTTCCCAAACGATAACAAATAAAAATGACACTCCATAGACACTGGACTCGACTTTTGGCGGACACCGTTTGCAGCGTATCTGTGATCGCATCATACAAACAGTCCTCTGTGTTTCTGAAAGAGAAACAACGTGCAGACCGGAGGTAACGCTGCCTTTCGTCTGCACCCTCGGGTAATCACTCCCAAATGAGTGAGGGAACAGAGACGAGGCATTTGAGTCCTGCAGGATTTCCCCGTTAATATAAGTGTCTCGAAAACACATGTTGGCGACTGAAAGACATCCAGTGTTTGGTCTTTTCCTGAAGCATCCTTCACCTACAGTGTCTCAACTGAAAGAGGACCACAAACACACACAAAATATAATACAATTTTGAGATTTGGGGATATTTATCTCCCATTCTTTCACTTTTTCTGACATTTTCAACACCAAACATGTCGTTAATGTCTCTGTTTAGTGAACTACAGCAATCTGAAAGCCTGTACATTATTTATATTACACTTACTTTATCAATAGAAAAATGCAGGAAATGACTTTTTTAATGCAGTATTTTCTGATTTATGGCGCAACACAAAGATATTTCGCTCTGTGCAAATCTTTGACTCTAATATGTCAACAACATGAAACAAGAATATGAACCTGGCTTTATCCAATGTTCACACAAGAGTTCTACATCCTGACACATCCTTCATCTACACTGTCTCAACTGAAAGAGGACCAGAAACACATAAAAAATATAATAAAATGTGGAGACTTTGGGATATTTATTTCCCATTCTTTTACTTTTCGGGCATTTTACAGACCAGACATGTCGTTGATGTCACTGTTTACCAAACTACCACTTTTTCTGAAAAATGCTTAAAATGATGCAATATATGTTAAATACATGGTTTATACATGTAATTACTGGGGTTCCATTTCTTCTGATTACCTCATTTGGGCGTGCACATTTGCCGTGCGCAAACCTACCTCTTTTGGATTTGGAAAGGTTGGCATGTATGGGTACGTGGTGAAACTTATGTCCCGTATATCGTTATCGATCAGAGTATAAAGGAGTGTGCATTGCATTTGTTAATACAAATAGCAAGCGAACTATCTAACTCTGAAACTTTGAAATAGTCCCATACTACCGACGACATGTTTGTTTACTGTCCTGGATTCACGGCTGCACACCATTTACGTCACAGCCAGGCATGAGTTAGGGAGCGCTGGATTTGTGAAAAACTGGTTCAAAACATCATGAACTAGTTCACCTCAACTATCCATAAAAAACGGATAATCCCTTAACGGATCCTTTAAATAAACAAATAAACAGCCTCCCCGCTAATGGGTGAAATCGGCAAATTAAAGGGGACATATCATGCTATATTTGAACAATATATTGTAGTGCCATACCTATATAAAGTATATAAATATAGTATTTTTTTCAAAATACCAAACAGATCATGCATTTTAGCCATGCCTCATTTTGCTCGATTTGCTCTTTCCAGCGCTGTTTTTGCAGGGGGCTGATTCTGTGAGCCGCAGCTGACCACGCCCCCCTGCAAAGAGAGGGGAGCGTGCTCTGAGATCAGCTGCTGGGCTGTCAGAAGAGGGGGAGAAAAAGAGATCTCCGTCCTCCGTGTTTTATTCTTATAGAAGTAAGAAGAGAAGTAACGGGGCAGAAACCCTCCTTTTTACGCAGCGGTCCAGACATAGACATCAAACGGCGACACATATTCAGTTGCCAGTTACTTTGGCATGAGGGCAGGGATATCTAGATACTTTCCAAGGTTTGACATAATGAATTTTGCTACTTTTAAAGCAAGCAACGATGTTTTCAAATCTGTAATCAAAAAGCTCCTCAAAAACGCTATCGAAGCAGTTCCTGCCGTTGCTACGTTAGTTCAAACAGTAACAACGGACTATTTTTCTTAGCGGATGCATGTCAATTTAAATCAATACAAAGTAACGCGTTACTGTAATAATATTACTTTTGTCGGTAACGGAGTAGTGTAACGCGCTACTTTTAAAATTCAGTAATCACACTACAGTTACTAACATTGCCCCGACACGTGTTACTTCGTTACTTTGATCAACGCGCCCGTAACGCGCCCGTAACGCGCCGCATGCCGACTTTCAGTGTTCTTTTCCCCATAATGACCGCGTCGCTGCACATTATCCCTTACATACCGATTATATAGAGTCATTATTCATTTGTTTTAAACCAGGAGGCGCAAACGCTTGCCTCGGGGAGGGAGAAAAAGAGCCACAGCGGAGAATAAACAGAAGGGCAACCACGCGCGGGAAGTCTTCTTCGCTGCTTTTGTGGCAGACTACAGCGCCTTGCATATGTACTACAGCGTCTCCAGCGCTTTAGAGCGGCAATGGCCGGCCGTGGCCCAACCTCTCATTCCCCTGATAGGTGGAGAATTGACCACTAAGCGGAGCACCCCTTTTGTGACGTAGAAAATAATTCAAATCTGGATCAGTCTGTATCAGATCCGTTACAGCCCCTTTTTTTGTTGAGATTTGGGTATGGAGGAAAAGAGAGAGGGTTGTGTTTTCTTTGTTGTGTGTTGCTGCCGGCCCGTCTCTTCCCCATTCTCATTGAGTATTTTACAAAGAGTGAAACAGCGCCCCTCTAGATGTTATGGTGAAACAGTAGATTGCACTCTCTGTTGCGAGAGGAGGCCAGCCGAAATAGAGGCGAAGTCCCTCCCCTTCCGAGGGAGCTCATGGGACCCTGGAAGTGGAAAAATATACATTGAAGTCAATGGAGAGAGAAACGTTATCTTTTGATCCCGTTTGAATTGTGCCACAAATTACACATATGATGTTTGTCAATTTAAAAGATAATTTTGCAAGTAAAAAAAAAAATAATAACAGTAAAACTGTGAAGTAACACATTTTTTTGTGTGAAACGCTGAATGAACTACATCTCCGGTCTCACAGAACAACACACGTCACCAAGATGTCCGTCACTACTGTCTTGTCAACAAAAGGATTGACTACCCTCACTATCACCACAATGAAACACGTCCATAAGAATGTCATGCAAAGCTCCCTGCCTGCCTGCCTTCCTTCCTCTGATTCTCCCCCGCGGAATGGCTGAGGACGTCGCTCGCCATTCCCGCATCGTCTCGGCACTGGAGTACGGCAAGCCTTCCGCCTACAGGGAGACGATGCACAATCTGCTGGGTAGGGAAGAACCCGATTTCTTCCTGATGGGGCTATTTCTTCGGGGCGTGCGGCTGCATGTCCCGGCTGCGCTAGCTGACGACAACTAGCAGCTAACCACGTTGGCTAGCGGCTAGCAGCTAACCACGTTGGCTGCCAGCTAGCGGCTAACGGCCACAGCTAACGGCTAGCTGCTAACGGCTATCGACCCTTTTGAGCTTTTCCCTGGTGCCTGAGGGAGGTTCGACCAGTCGGTTGACCTCGTGTGAACAATCTCACTATTTCACCTACCTTTTTTTATTTATTTATTTTTTGGACCATGGACAGTACGGCCTTTTTGAGCTTTTTTCTGGTGCCTGAGAGGAGGTTCGACCAGCCGGTCGGCCTCATGTGGACACTCTCGCTGTTTCACCACCTCGACGGCGGCTTCGGACGTCGCCCACGCTTTCGACAGCGCCTGGGTGGCGCACTTCTGGACCCCGTCTCGCCTCTTCCCTCGCCTCGGCAGCGGCTTCGGACGTCGCTCGCGCTTTCGACAGCCCCTGGGTGGCGCGCTTCTGGACCCTGCCTGGCCTCTTCCTTCGCCTCGGCGGTTTCGGACATCGCCTATGCCTTCATCGGCCCGTGGGTGGCGCGCTCCGGGACCCTGCCTGGTCTCTCTAACCGCGGCTCACGGTTCGCCTCGACGGTGGCTTCGGACGGTGCCCTGTCTGACCCCGTCTGGCCTCTCCCCTGTCCATGGCTCCTTCCTCCCGGGGATGCTGCTCCTGCCCCCC
>CALSBZ010046893.1:347227-365075 GCA_943591055.1 Gobionotothen gibberifrons | reverse complement strand
AAAGTGTGTGTTCATATACCAAAAGTATTTTAAAAAACAAAACAGATTTAGGCAGAGAATGTAATTACGAGCAGCATTCACTTGTTTAGGTTTTTAAGATTGAGAATACAACATTACTGTCAGTATGACATGACTATGCTCTCTGATCACAGAAGGGATCTACCCCCCTTAACCCCATGTAGTGGAGATACAAGAGGTGCATAGAGCTCCCCCTGTGGCTGGAATGGGAAGTTAACACCCATCACCACTCCCTGGCTGGACATGCCGGTGGTGTCGAATTTGTTGTTTTTGTTTGTCTCTCTTTATGGCTCATTATTCATTTCATTACTAATTATTTCATCTTTTCATTGCATTTTACAGTTCATTCACAAGATTGTTGGATGAGTGTGTTCCCTAGAGTTCTAGGTGTTTGTGTTCAATCATGTCATCATACTGTTTTTATTTTTTATGTGAAACACAATGCAAACATACTTTTTAACTTTCTCTGACTTTTGATAGGTCTTTTTGAGAAGGTTTGTTTCTGGTCGGGTGTCATTACGAAGTTGCTTGGGTTGAATAATTGAAATACATTTTTGTTTAGGGATTCTTTTCATTGACAATTCCTAGCGTCATTTATTTGAGTTGCATCACTGTAAGGAAACACATGTAAGGAGCACAGTAATCATAGCACTGAAGCCTTACAGAATAAAGCTGGTTTCACTTTACTGTACATGAGTAGCCTGTCACTCTGGACGCCTTTAAACTGCTCAGTCCATGTTGTGATGTGTTTGTGTTCTGACACGTATAGTCATTCCAAGCAGTGATTGTGTGTGTTGGATTCCCCTCATGTACGTTTCTTCTCTTCAGAACGGTCGCATTCCTTGTGATGCAGACATAGAGAGGCTAACACTGAACGAGGGTTACATCAACGGGACACATCACGTAAGCATATTCTGAAGACAACTTTTCCTTTCCGTGCTGTTTAAATCCTAAAAACGTAAGGGCCGCCATATACACCAGGGACCAGGGTTCAAATCCGGCTTGGGACCACTTGCCCTCCGTCTCCTTGTCTCTAAAATAAAGTCACTTACCGCCCAAAAACTATTAAAAAACATATCCTTAATAAGACCTATATTCAAGTTTGTCTTCCTCTGAAATATGTGCAGTTCAGGATGGATCCTGGACAGATGGTGCAGGAGACGTACTCAGTGCAGGAAGACCCTCAGGAGGCTCCACCTGTTATCTCCGTGGAGACCAATGAAGACGGGACCACGAGGCGCACAGAAACCACGGTAACTTGAGAGGATAAAAATGGAATTGACTATATAAGAAAAATAGTTTTGAGTTGCATACATCTGAAGCACGTCAGTGACATTTTCTTTAAGATTGCATCTCTAGAATTACTCTTAAGTAGGGATGCACCCATTGCAGTCAATACCAAATGTGACCTGCTCTATCAAAATCAGTCGCATTGACCCGAAGACACATTTTGAGTTGTATACACTGTTGGAAAGAGGAGATTCCTAGCTGTCTAATGATATCAGGATTGTTGTTGTACTCCAAATATTAAGCAAAAATATGTCCCATTATATAATGACTGTCACCGAGTCATCATTTTGAGAAAAAGGCCTTCAAAGTTTCCTCTTCTCTGGAATCCATCGATCTGATTGATTATTAGCGGAGCAAATGATCAAAATAGTACGGAGGGAAGATATTTTCGTTTGGATTACTGATCTGGGGGAAGCTCGCGAGTGTGTTTGTGTAATTGTGCGTTTCTGTGTATTGTTTGTTTCCCGGGGAAAACACTCACGAGAAACACCGGCTGTTGTTATGCCTGCTGTGACGTCAAGTTACTCCGTTCTCCGCTTGTAATTATGCCGTTACAAGCTTCAAAGTTGTATTTATCATCTGAATATGCCGAAACAAGTTTAATATTCTGAAAGCCAAGACTTTGTTTATTTGAAATCGGATGAAAACAAACTGTAACGGATAGGGATGTCCCGATCACCTTTTTTTGCTCCCGACCCGATTCCGATCATTTGATTTTGACAATTTGCCGATACCGATTTTTCCCGATCCGATCTTTATGCAATGCATTAAGAGAAAAAAAAGGAAAAAAGCATTCAAGTTGTCCCTTAAGGTTATTTCTTTAATGTAAATGACAGTACCCAACTACCCATTCTATCCAACATGGATATAGCTTCTTTTTTTCACAGCAGCATTGGATCAGTTCAGTTGTGCAGCATTGGATCAAAACAAAATAAAGCTTATCAGTACTCGTTAGCTTACTGCTACTATTAGACACTGCGCACACTCTGTTGCCAGATTTGAGAGAAATAAGCAACCAGGGGCCTGTACTACGAAGCTGGTTCAACCTGGATATGTTTGAGTTAGCCGGTTGGCCTAATCCAAAACATACGCGCTCTCGCTAAACGGCACTACGACACGGGTTATCAAGTGGATCGCTCAAGCCAGCCGTGCCCTATCTAGTTAGGTGCGCGTTCACATGAAAGGGGTGGTATTTGGCGCATTCGACCAATCACAAACATGGAGAAGCGTACTGACAGCGCAGCGTCATACTTCCTGAATCAAAAGTCAAGTATATAATTAGACAAATATGAAGACGTTAAACTTTAAACATCCATGACTCAAACACTTTATCCAGGATCAAAGCCACATAGCTGCACCTGCAAGGTGAATACAGCTGGTACAAGAAAAAGTGTTTGAATGCGTACATTAACAGGTTTATGATATCACTGCCCCGTCTAAGACACGATCTGACTTTAATTACATTTGACTCAAGTGTTTCCTCAACTTAATGTGTTGCTTAAAATAATACTTCTGCATACAGTATGTGACACTGTGAGTGTTGCACGGCCAGATACGGCTCAGCTGACTCAGATAAGGAGATATATGATACATTATGATGTGATATGCCGCGGACTGTACTGTTACTTTCAAATCAAATCAAATCAAGTTTTATTTATATAGCACATTTATAAACGATTTTTGGTCGAGCCAAAGTGCTGTACATATAATAAAAATAGCCTACAGTAGAGACACTTTACAGCAAATACAACAGCACAGATTGTTCAGAATATCAGTATGAGAAAAACGACACCCTCTGTCCTTAGACCCCCACATCGTACAAGGAAAAACTCCCGGAGAAAACCCACAGTTTAAAGGGGAAAATGGGAGAAACCTCAGGGAGAGCAACAGAGGAGGGATCCCTCTCCCAGGACGGACAGACGTGCAATATATTCCGTGTGTAAATCGAAGAGATAATAAATTTTACAGCATAGAAACCGTAACTTTGATCCAGTTACTTATGTTGTGGCAGATATTTAAGTAAGCTTTCTTAACGCTAATGTTATAATAGTCAGATTGCTCTGAAGATGGGAGGTGATATTCTATTAATGTTCACGTTCACGCAGTCGGTGATTTTTGCCGTTCCGTCTTTCCTGCAGCGGCAGTTTTTCTGTATTTCCTTTCTCCTGTAATGTGACTTGATCGCTTTAAACTCCGCACACTGAGCTCTGATTGGTCAGCAGGCAGTGCTTTCACTGAGTTGATCTCTTAGCCTGCAACCTAACCTGGTCCCGACCAGGTTAGCCGCTAAGCATAAGTTACCATGGAGATCTAGCCTGCTAAAAAGAGAACCAGCTTCGTAGGACCGGAAAGCCGGAGTTCTCCCTGAATTTAGCCGGCTAAGCGAAAATCCTGCTTCGTAGTATACCCCCCAGGTCTATGAAAACAAGCCCCAAAGAAGCAACACATACATGTAATTTGAAACCAAAACTAAGGCCTCATGATGACTTTAAGACTTGAACATGGTCATTTTTGTTTTGTAACATTAAATAAAATGTAAAAAAAATCCCGATCCCCGATTTTTTTCTTCCAATCTTTTGAAAATCACGTGATCGGCTCCGATCTCCGATCACGTGATCGGATCGGGACATCTCTAGTAACGGACCCTGCCGTGTTATCTATGATTACTATATGCCTTACATTCATAATTTCAGCCGGAGGGAGGGGAAGCAGGAGTGAGAGCTGTCATCTTCCCTTTACAAGCTTCAAAAATGTATTTATCGTGTGATTTTGGAAATAAAAGTTTCATATTCTGAAAGCCAAGACTTTGTTTATTTAAAATCAAACAAAACACCCGAATCCCGAAAAACTAGTTTTTTTACGCAAATCCATGTTTATTTTGAAATGAGCCGTTGCGACTTCCGACTGATTTCGATAGAGCGGGTCACAAATAACAATTTGGCCGATGCTGATGTTGAGCACAAATAACTGCAAAACAAGCTTTTAGTTTATGGATTAATAGGGGCATAGAGTACCTAATGACATGGCCCAGCTAAACAGATAAACCTTCTCCTGCCGACAGCACATGTCACATTATTTGCCAATATGGCTAACATACATTGGTGCATCTTTACTTGTAAGTGACATCATTTTAAGCTTACATACTAAATGTTGTCTCTTCACCTCTTCGCTCTTTCAGGTAAAGAAAGTAGTAAAGACCACTACCACTCGCACAGTCATCCCCTCCGTGTCAGATGCACTGTCCCTGGATGGGGGGGGGGTCAGTGACAGGAATGAGTGCCTGCACTGGACCGGTCTACAGACAAGCACAACCAGCTGGACCCATGGATTACCCCACTCACACAGTGCCCCGCAACTACCACTATGGACCGCCAGCGGGCTACGAAGACTACCGCACCGGGCCCCCGTCGGAGGCCTACACCAGCCTGAGCCGGGGGGCGCGCATGGACGATCGCTACAGGTACAGTTTGTTGTTGAAAGCCATCAAGAAAATCTGAATACTTCATTTATCCCGAGGGGAATCAGGGTTTTGTGATAGTTTCCTACTTTAGAATAAAAATAAAATGCAAAGATATATACAAATGTTGAATTGGTGGTGGCTCAGGGGTGAAATAGGCCTCTGCCAATAAGAGCGACAGTGGTTCGATCCCGACACATGCTGTCAGTACGTCAAGTGTCTTCTGCGAGATACCTGTTCCTGTAGGCAAATCTATGGGATGGAAAAGTATGCAAGTTGCTTTGGATAAAAAAAAAAAGAAAAGCATCAGATAAATGACGTGATGTAGCGTAACATAAACATGTTAAATTAAATAATAAATAAATAAAATTGATTAAAAATATTTGTATTGACCTAAGAGGTCAAATATGTGCACGTTATACTATATAAGTAGCAGTAAAAATGTGTATTACAATATATACCTTGGTGTATGAGCATTAAAAAAGACAAGTAGACTTAAACTTTGAAACTTTAGACTCATCTTCTCTGCCCCTCCCTCCCCAGACCGGTCCACCCTGACGGTTACAGAACTCTGGATCTGAACTATAGAGCCGTCAGCAGGAACCAGCTGGACCCCTATGCTGCTCAGCCTCAGGTATGATCAACAATCAGCAGCTCTGACATGCTTTCACCTCTCTGAACCCAGAGCAGAGTCTCTGGGTGTTTCTCAATGTCGAGTACACTTGCTTCGTAGCACATGTCTTCCGAGTCACTTGCTTCAGAAGCGAGGCAAGAATACTTCCTGGCATTCGGAAAACGAAGAGTGGAACAGGCGAGCAAGTGTGCAGGTGTGCGTCATATGAGAGGCCCCGCCTTACATTTTCCGCCACAGATTTGGGGAAATTGGTCCGTGCGCAAAGCATTGTGGGGATTTTAAGACGGCGGAGTCTACACATGTGCAGCACATTTCTCGCTACGAAGTAAGCCGGGCTCGGTAGAATTCCAAGTATGCTGGACTTTGGAACAGTCCTTCGGCGGCACTCGATTACGTAGTATGCTTGAAATAGTGGCTCTGGAGCAGCTTTACTCGACATTGAGAAACACCCAATGTGTTTTTACTGTGAAACACTCCTCCCTGATGCCTCTACGGAAACACACTTATCACACTATAAATCATAACAATTATAAAATTCAGGTTGAATTCCTTTCGCAAAAATTGGATAAAACCTTTATTAATCAGATGTTTTCAGGTGACCACAAGTGTTATATATATAAGAGAAATCCACTTGCTACACATATCCAACTGTTCCGACTTTACAACCTCCTGCGTGTCCTCCCCTCTCTGCTTTATGTAAACAGCCTGCAGTTCAGTTTAAGTTTAATGAGCTTTTATCACATGACTGTCTGTCATAGCTGAGTCATTAGTGACTTCCCAGTTGCTCTAAGGTGTGGAGAATTTTATGTTTTCACAAGATATGGTGTCTGGAAATGAGAAATGTTGTCAAAAAGTTATTTTGATACAAAAGAAAATCACTATTTTAGACATAGATTTGTATGATTTTGTTCCTGACTAAAGCAAGGATAATTATATATTCAAGTAACGTTTTAATTAAAAAAATTATTTTGCTAGTTTCCGACTATGATAAATAAGTGCAATAAAAAAGTCCTCATCGTTGTTGGGTTCAGAGGGTTAATTGTTATCTGACACACTAAATTCAGTGCTTTGCTTCCATGCTATATGTAGTGAACACATATGCAACCCGTAGCATGGGTTTACCAGCAGCATTTGACTTGTATCATTTATTGTGTCCCTGTGAAGGTCGGGCGTATGGGAAGTGCCGTGGAGCTCTCCTCCATCCCCAGGTTTGTCGCGGAGCCGTACGGTCTGGAGGACGATCAGCGCAGCATGGGCTACGACGAGCCTGACTACGGCATGGGACACCAGATGCACTACAGCACCGTGCCCCGCAACCTGCATGGCTACCAACATGGCCCCCCCCCACGCAGGGCCGGGTAAGACATGGTTTTTTTAAGTGACACGAAGAATTATGATTCTATGTGTGTATAAGAGTGATGTTCCGTCCCGTCTACAAACAATTATATTTGAGAGAAACGTGGAAGTAAAGAGAAAAATATATCGGATTTATATGCGACAGGTGGAAGTGATATTGGCACACCAGAGAGGGCAAATGTTTTTTTACCAGACACAAGGAGACCACTGGAAAGACAAAACAAGAAGACGTGAACAGATATTGCCGTTGTACTGTAGGATATTGTATCTTTGAAAATAAACTGCACAAAACGACGTTCTTGCCTGAACTTCTTATCTTTTTCCCTGCGTAAGATTCGATAGCTGGTGCCTTAGCAGCAGTTCACATTTTGATTTAATTTTCAGTTTTATTTATTTATAGTTTTGCAGCTAAAGGCTGCCGTTTAGTAAGTCATAATATTCTCTTAATTATCCAATTCCAAGTGTGTTTTTATTGCCTTTATCCACAAAATATCCTCACTACATCAATATATAGGGTTTTTAGTCTAAAACATGTTGATATTGCAGCGGACTCTAGGGAAATAACTCAGTATTGTTATTATATTATTATTATTATATATTATATTGTTATTATTTCCAATTGTTTTCTGGTTACGTTTTTAGCTTTGTTAGTAAACGACACACACCTTGTGTATTCAAAGGTAGTAGATGTTTGTCACTGCAATTTCTATTACATATGATTTTCTCCACATCACCCCGGCCCTAGCACAAACTTTGTTCCACTTTCCCTTTCTGCTTGCATTGTTGGATGTCTATTTTCCCTCAACTCATATTCTCCTTCCTCCTCAGGAGTTACGAGGGCACGTTGGATGGCGACATGAGCGGCCCAGGGGACCAGTACTACTGGGGAGCCGGAGCCCCACTGGCGCAGGGGGAGAGGGGCAGCATGGCCTCGTTGGACAGCACTCTGAGGAAAGGTCCGGGTCCCGGCCCCGGAGGCTGGCGTCAGCCAGAGCTGCCAGAGGTCATCGCCATGCTGAACTACAGGCTGGACCCCGTCAGGAGCAACGCAGCGGCCTACCTGCAGCATCTCACCTACAAGAACGATAAAGTAAGAAGTGCAAGCGTCTATGTTTATGGTTTATATCGTATCCAGTGTGATTTAGACTGGACTTTGATGGGGAGTGCAGAGGTCAGAGCACCTTCTCTCATGACTAATGATGATGAGTCATCTGTTTTCTATGCTTGATATGGGCATGTATGATGGAAGAGCAAGACAGTTGTTTTTCTACCAGAGTGGGAGTAAAAGAAGCAGTAGATGGATGGGTAGAACACTTCATTTAAGAACGTTTTCAGAGGAAAGCTTTTTTTTGCTTTTCTCTTATTGGATCATTATCAATCTGAATCAAAATACTTTACTTTCCTGGGGGGAATTGCGTTTTGTCACAGTTGCTCTATTTTCAAATGAAAAATTATTTTAATGAGAAAAATGTAATATGTTTGAAGTTTGAATGTGGAATCAAAATATGTAATTAAATAACTCAAATATTTATATAAAAATAGGAAGCTTAAGTTAAGTGTCCAAGCAAATCAATTAAAGCACACAAGTAAATATATATGCACGTTCATTCTCACAACGCGTCAGACACAAGAACATATACATTAATTTACATCAGAATCAGAAAGTTTATTTATTTTTATTTTGTATAATTTTAATCATTTATAATGGGACACAGGGTTCGGTCCGCATTGATTTGCAGTTCGGTCCGGAGTTTGAGAAGCCCTACAGTAGAGGAACAAAATACAAATATGAAACCTGAAAATGAGCATTGAGGGCCGCTTTAAAGCAGCCCCCTTCCACATCTCCGCTTTATGTCCATCCTTTTGTTTTCCAGGTCAAGACTGATGTGCGTCGAATGAAAGGCATCCCAGCACTCGTCTGTATGCTCGACAATCCAAACAGAGAGGTGAGTCCTGCTTTCTGTTCATTCCTTACTCAATAGAAGGGTGTTTGGACAGGACTAGGTGGGGTAAAGGAGAAGCTTAAGGGATGTAGTGTATTTGTTAAGTAACAGTGTGTGTGTTCATTGGACTCAGACAAGGCCAACTTATCAAAGGAATTAGAAATAAGCATTAAGTGTTTGACATCTCTTGGTCAAATCCTGTAGGTCAACATTTGTGCTAAATATGGTTTTGGCCAAAACATTCTGTACGTTTTTCTTTCTCCATGATTCCCTTTCATTTAGCAGAGGCTGTGGCTAGGTTTTGCTGATCTTAGTGTGGGCATTACCAGACTAACCACATCATGCATTCCATTCTGAAAGCAGAGAGACATCTAAATTTGACGTTACATGCTCTAGAGCCAGGGACAAGTTTGATGTCTGAGTGTGTCGGATGACTTACTGGCTGGAGAAATGGGTCAAACAGCGACTGCATCTTGAGAACGTTTCTAAAGAGGCCCTTTTCCTTTCCTATTAGTCTGTCGTATTTGTGCGGGCCCCTCAGGGTGCAGTTAAGACATACTTCAGATAATTCACAGATATAATGCATCTGACATGGTGGTAAACCAAGAGACAATCAGGCTGCTGCATCTCAGTTACACTCACAACATTTTTAGGTTGATGAGTTTTATTACTCTAAACTATTGGACTGTTTGTCTTCATGAAATTGAGCCCTAAGGTAACGAGAGCTTCTCTTGAGATGTATAGGTATTTTGGTATTTAGAAAAAACGAACAGATTTTTCCCATGAACATTTTTAACAGAAAACTCCGATAATAATCGTGTTAATTCAGAAAAGCATGCATTACGTTTAAGTATGTGACCGACTATCGAATATAGACGATGACTTGCACGAGTAGAAAACCTCAGAACTGTGTAATCAGTGTTGTACAATCTACCATAAAGACACGCACTACTACTCCTACACTGAATCCATGTATGTGAGAGCAGTGCTCTGCCTTAGTGCTATTCCATTGTTACTCATGGCTCAATGACCTCTTAATGCGTCTTTGTTATAGGTTCACTACGCAGCCTGTGGAGCGCTAAAGAATATTTCCTATGGCAAAGACCACGACAACAAGATCGCCATCAAGAACTGCGACGGAGTGCCCGCTCTGGTCCGGTTGCTGAGGAAGACCCACGACCAAGACCTCACTGACATCATCACAGGTGAGAAGGTCACATGACCAATCAGCTCAAGAGTCACAATGCAGAGGTTTCTATTTTCAATGCACAGTACCTAAAGTGTAGTTGTTGGCAATACAATTTTAAAGAGGCCCTATTATGCTATTGGCTAGCGCTCCAACACATTGTATTGAGGGGCGGGATATCTCGGCGGTTGACCTGTCACAACAGAGTTAACTGGCTAAGTGCAACTGATACAGTGGTGCAAGTAAAATACAGAAATAAGCAAAGAATGGAGGAATGGCAATCAGTGAAAACATTAACACATTCATTAAATATGAATTCTCATGATAGCTGCGTTTTTAATAAGCAGTTTCTTCAATACCTGACTTTTATCACTCTTGTTTCATCACGACTTTGCAATAATAATTTGAAATGGAAAGTATAAATGTCTTTTTTATTGGGGAAGAAAACAATAAATGATGAATGCCCCATTATAAATGCTTCTTCCTTTATCTCTTCCTTCCCTTCTGCCTTGGCACATAGTTAGTCAATACCAAATATGTATACCAATGGATTTGTGGAAAAAGCCTGTGTGCGTGATATTTGCATATTTGTATGTTTCTCCAGCTTCTTATAGTATTACAGTTGTTTGTAAATGTTGTATGCTCTAGCCATGTCGTTTTAGTGAGATTATGCAAGAGTGAAAGTGTATTCATTGTTTAAAACCAGTTGA
This sequence comes from Gobionotothen gibberifrons, assembly GCA_943591055.1. Lineage (NCBI taxonomy): Eukaryota > Metazoa > Chordata > Actinopteri > Perciformes > Nototheniidae > Gobionotothen > Gobionotothen gibberifrons. The sequence goes on along the minus strand of CALSBZ010046893.1, from coordinate 354,481 downwards.
ACCCCGAGCCTGTTTTTCAGGCCTCAGGCTCGAAAATGACATGCCCAGAACAATTGACTATATCTTCACTTCTAAAAGGGGTAAATTAATAATCTTTTTTCTCAAAGCAAGGATGAACCTTTGAGTTGGATGTAGAAAAGTCAGAATCAATATAGATTTTTTTTATTTTAAAGTAAATTCAGATTGAACATAGTAAAAAAATTACTATTTTTTCCGTCCAAAAGAAAACCATTTCTTATAGTGAAAACCTTGAATGATGGGATCGGAGACTAAAAGCTTTAGGAATCCAAACTATAACATATAATAAGTACCCTGTATCAAGATTGATGCAAAACAAGTGACATTTGACCTTTTAGAGAGATTTAGAAAAAAAAAAACACTTCTGGGGTCATTTGGGTGCATTTTCCATATCTCTGGAATCCCTCGGTCGATTTTGATGATTGACATCTCTTTTTAACCGTTAGATAATCGAAGGGAAGTTGCTAAAATCCATCTAAACATTACCCATTGGTGAATGAGTGATGTGTAGCCAGAATGCCCAACACCGGAAGCTGTCATTCACTCTCGTTACAGCTAATATGAAATCTCCGTTTTTGACATAAATATGAAGATGGATTATCAGTAATCATTTCAAAGTGACACAGACACATTGGATTAACCCAGTGGTTTTCAAACTGTGGGGCGCGGGAAGATTTTTTTATTTTATTATTTTCTATTATTTTTTTTACCAGTTTTAATTAGGCCAAATTAATTCACAGTATCTATTACAAGCACTTTTGTTCATGTGTAATCCATAATAAAATATAAAATTATAGTTGGATCTTTGTATCTTATTATTATTAGCAGAGAAAATGTAATGTTTTTACAACAATATACAATTAATCCTACCAATATAGATGGGAACCGGGTTGGGGGGTCCCGAAAATATTTCCAATACCCAAGGGGGTCCCGACTGAAAAAGTTTGGGAACCACTGGATTAACCTATGGATTAACCTTCAGCTGCGTTTTTATCGTTTTAATGCCATTGAACACAACTTTTGAAGAATTTCTCCTGTGTTTGCTCCGTAATGCTACGTGTTGTGATGTCTATGTTTGCTTCCCCTGTCGCGAGTTCTGATCAATCAGTGATGATACTTATATGTCTGGAATCTGTGGAATCTCAGTTTGCTAATCGATATCTTGTTTGTGCAGATATGATAAGTAATAAGGGTATTTTACCTTTACTAATTGCTTTTTCGCTCAGGGCTAATTCAGAGCCTTTGTTATTACCCTTTTGTTTTGTTTAGCTAAACATGGTTAATATTGTCTGAAAGCTGAGTTTCTTCCCGTTAAGTGAGTATGACACATTCATAGTTTATTAAATGTTAAGAAGCCCTCGGACGCTGTTTCTTGCAAGATGTTGCGTTTTGCTCGGGGCCATGGGGTTTAACTGGTTTTAAATGCTTTATTGTGAAGCTTAATTCCTAGAAGGTATCAACACATGGTATTAAATGGTAAATGGACTGTACTTATATAGCGCTTTATCCAGTCTTTAAGACCCCTCAAAGCGCTTTACATACTACATGTCGTTCACCCATTCATACAGAGCAGTGTACCTTACTCTAGGAACTAACATTCACACACATTCACACACCGTTGGCCATGCCATCGGGAGCAACTCAGGGTTAAGTATCTTGCCCAAGGATACATCGACATGTTGACTGCATGGGCTGGGATTGAACCCACAACCTTCTGGTTGAAAGACGACCGCACTCCCTCGCAGCCACAGTCACCTATTACTGTGCTACTTTTCCATTAAAGCCAACATAAAGACAAAAGAAGAACTCTCTAAAATATAACTATTAAATAAAATATAACTCAATATTATCTGTTTTCACCAGGGACGCTGTGGAACCTGTCGTCTCACGACTCGGTGAAGATGGAGATTGTGGACCACGCACTCCACGCCCTCTCCGACGAGGTGATGGTGCCCCATTCTGGCTGGGAGCGAGGGAGCAACGGAGCGGGAGGGGGGGAGGAGAACTGCAAGCCCAGACACCTGGAGTGGGAGACGGCCCTCACCAACACGGCTGGCTGCCTGAGGTAAGGGAGGAGCAGGTAGACTAGAGCAGCGGTTCTCAAACTGTGGTCCGCGGACCACTGGTGGTTCGCAAGGGTACTGCAGGTGGTCCGTGGAAAAAAGCTAAATAAAATCCACTTTTTACTATCAAGGATTTTCGGGGACCACCTCATATGTGACTTGCTCTATTGAAATCAGTCGCATTGACCCGAAGACACATTTTGAGTTGTATACACTGTTGGAAAGAGGAGATTCCTAGCTTTCTAATGATATCAGGCAGTGGGGTAGTGGTCGTTGGGCTCATCGGACATTTATGAGAGAAAATCTCTAATGTCCAAGTGCAAGTGAATGCACCACAAGACACAAGCCTTGTAACCCCTCCCCCGGCCCTGGCGAAAGTGTGGAAATATGATTGCCGGCGATTTCATTTGAACGGGACGGAGCAAAACGAGAAGCATCCGGACTTACTGGAACGAGGTATTTGCAGTCTACAATGACAGAGAAGAGGCTGTCAAGTTTGGCTGTACTCAGCATTGAATCAAGACGCACTAAAGCTTTGGATCTTAATCAGTTTGTGAGGCGTTTTGCTGAACAACATGGTAATCGCCGCATCATAACAGTGATTGACAGCTGATAGGAATAATATGATTGTTAATATTATCATATTAATTCAGACAAACATCGATGAGACAGTTAATTAATGTACTTATTGCAGCAGTCTTCATAGATTTGGTACCCCTGGTCTAAGAGTGAAACAAACTAATTCAGTTATTGTTCAGTTAAAATGCATTCAATTATGTCTGCCATCTTATATATATCTATTTAAGGCTTTACTGATGTGCCACAATAATGTCACCTATTGTTATTCAGTTAAAATATCAATATTTTGGCTTTCCAAGTTAACATTGATTGATATGACTGCGATTAAATCAGCATATACTTCTGCCAGGGGATGCCACCCATCAAAATCTCCTGCCACCCTAGATCCACCCCTGAGTAGGCTATATTTTTCGTTTCGTTTATTTAATAAGTTAATTTCAGGACAACTTTGGGAATTTTGTTTGTTTGTTTTGAGATTTAAATAGATTTTGAAAGTGGAGATAGAGAGAGAGAGAGAAGCAGCGCTGTCTGCTTTTTGCAGTACAGTATCTAAAGTAGGACTAAGCATACCGGTAGTTTTTTGTAGAGCTGTCTGCCCCGTTGTGTGAGTGCACTGCGCCCGTGCGCACTTGTGGCATTGTTTGGGATGACCTAATTCAAATACCGTCCGCCGTCCTCTTTGAGAAACATACACAACGCAGACAGACACCGGTCACAAAAGTATCAGATAGGCTTCGATTGACTTTTGATTGTCTATAATTAACTATAAAAAAATACTGGCGTTTTAACACTACATTTATATATGTACTTATTTTTACGGTTTGCATATGATGTGGTCCGCGAAAATCCTTGATAATAAATAGTGGTCCGCATAAACAAAAAGTTTGAGAACCCCTGGACTAGAGGATGTGAGGGGGGAGGCAGGAGGGAGGGTTCATGTACTGAGGAAGATGAAAACAGGCCAGCTCAACAGTGGCAGAGCAGCGGGGTGGATGAGGAAGGCAATAACAACTCAACCGAATAGAAAATAATGTGCTTTTAAATCAGCTGACTGGCCCATTCTACAAGCTTTTGTTGCACTTCAAGGAATACTTCACCAGCTAACTGTACATTTGTACATAATCTCTCACCCCATGTTAGCTTTTAAACTCTTGTACAGACTTAATTTTCCTAAAATGCCCTTGGTTGCAAATATGGTAAATTCTTGATTCATTTAAGTTAACAGAAGCCGTGCTCAACAAAAACAAAACTATATAAAAACATCAGTTTACAGACTCTCGTTCAGTTTAATCCTTAAACTCTTATATATATAAAACACTTCAATGAAGATCGTTTTTGTGAAAGTGCTTTGAATGATACAGTTTTAGTAAAAATGAATATGTCAAAAAGAAGGAAAAGTTAGTTTTGCTGTTAGAAAAGGCCCACATTTAATACAATTCCACATTTTATTTAAAAGGTTTTTCAGGCACTTAGGGTAACATGTGATAAACAAATAATGATCAAATGGTTATTTTGTGGGATTATAATTTTGCTTCCAATTGCTTTTTAAAAAACTGTTTTGGATAATATCCACATTGACAGCATTTAGACCAAACTACCCTTTCAGTAAAAAGAAATAGAAGGATTCATATGGTTTATTGTGCACGTCAGAAGCCTTTACTTTGACAGAAGATCTTATTTGTTTGGATATAGTGCCCATTAAAAGACTTAAAGGTTATTTATTAAATATAATATCTGCTTATATTTAATAGAAGTGTGTCCTCACAGTGACTCTGTGAGACCGGGGGAGGAGGGTTCACAGGGAGAGGCGAGCAGAGGACAGTGGGGCATTGACTCGCACAGTGTAAACAGTCTGTTCAGCCTGTTATCTATGCATTCCCTTTGACCACTCGGTTCATTACAGAGAAGTATGTGGGAATAACTCTGTATGTTAAAGGTTTATAAAGTTCAGTATTCCCCGCAATGATCTGGACAGTATCATACGCTTATGACCAGACGCTTGAGTTCAAGATCATTACAAATAAAATTGACCAAGAGTAGCACCGCATAATAAGTAAAAAATAGCTTATTGCGATTATTTAACTGGTTTTTAAATTGCCGTATGGTTCTCTAAATAAGAAGGAATGACCCTATTTGTAACACAATTTGCATTATCCTTGAAAATTCCAGGGACTACAGATTAAGAATAGCCTCTTGGCACATTTACAGAAATGTGTAATAATGTGCACTATCCCTGTTAATTAAATACAAATATTTAAAATGATCATGGTGTAATTTACTAAGAGGATCAGTAACAAACACGTGCTTTTTAATACGTCTTTAAAATACTATTTGTAGATCTAATTAGGTAATGTAGAGAAAATGTGTTTTGAAACTGAGTCTATATACAAATTAGACTTTGTTTTGGTTTAATCTTTTAAGAAGAGTTTTTTAAATATGACTTGGGAATTTCAGAAAGGCAAAGAAATGAACATAAAATATAGTACTTAAAAGCCACGTTCAGATGTTGCCTCGATGGGACTCAGTGACAGTAGTATGTAACACTGACGCTTCTATTGGCTATTGCTCCAACACATTTAACGTGATAGGCTAAGTTGCGGGTATCTCCAGCAGGTTGACCAATCACAACAGAGCCAGCCAGCTAACCAATCAGAGCAGACTGGGCTCTGGTTTCAGACAGAGGGTGAAAAGAGGTGCTGCAGCACAGACATTTGAACATAGAAGCATGGAGACATGTCACAGTAGAGAAACTAAATACAAATATGAACCTGAAAACTAACATAATATGGCCCCTTTAAGTAACTTGCTGAAAGTGGTTGCTCCAGACTCCATTGACAAAATAAGTAAATGACTCGCCAAACATGAAAGTTGCTTGTATCTACGGTTGCCTTGATTCGTCAGCCATATTGCGTTATTGTGTGACTAGTTAAACCCAACCAACCCTTAAAACACCAAAGTCACACAATAACACAAACCTTTGTTTGCCGCCTACAACGTGTAAACAAACCTCCTGAACTACGCAGTGAGGTTAAATCAGTGCCCCATGCTCTGGTAGGAAATGTGTCCTGGCATTGTGTGAGAGGGGCGGGGCCTGTCACTGGGAATATCGAGCCAAAACAAAAGGGCAAGGCTGAGTATCATTCCAAACAACCCCCCCCCCCCCCCCCATCTTCCTTCCTTTACATGCCTTCCTCACCAATGAATGAACTCACCGGGTCTCAGTTTCAACAAGTTTCAATCCATCCTGTCCTAAGTAGCACTGAGTCATAGAGAAATTGGTCCAGAGCTGAAACTGGATCCCCCCCAAACTGTACTCTCTTTGTAAAGCAGGAGTTTCATTCAAACAACTCTTAAGGTGGGGGCGTGTTCAAGCATTGTGTGCAGGAATCCTTTTGTAGTCATTTGAAGTGAACTCTTTCCCCCTCCTCTCTCACCTTTAACCTCTTTAACCGCCTCAATTATTCCCCCGACCTTTCACACCACTAATCCACGTTTTGTTTTACATTCTCCTCTTCTCAACTTTCCTCTATCCTGAAGAAATGTGAGTTCAGAGCGGAGCGAGGCGCGGAGGAAGCTGAGGGAGTGCACGGGATTGGTGGATTCGCTCATGTACATCGTCCAATCCCAGATTGACTGTAAAGACGTCGACAACAAGGTAAATGAAACTGATCTGTTTGCCCGTCTATTTATTTTATTTTATGTAAAGAACGACCACCAGGTTTTTTTTAAATTCATGTTGTATCTAGCAGGAACACATGAAGACACTGCTCTACAATCATCAGCATAATAGTGGGGTTGTGTTCAATTTACATTTCAATAAATTATTAATAACTGGGTTCTTAAATGTAACATTTAAAGTAATTTATTTGAAGAAAACATATGCTGTGTTTTTAGAAGATATTAACTGAAGACATCAATATTTTGTCTCCACCTGTCTTTCACTTTACTACTTGGTGACTCAGAAATACTTTTTACTTTGTTATTAAATATAAATATTATTATATACATTTCAATAAACTGTTATATTAACATAGAGTTAAAGTAAAAATGTGCACATTATACTACAATATATATATATATATATATATATCAGCAATAAACATGTAATAAAGTGTATATTACAGTATATAAAGTAGAAGTAGTGTATTTATATTAATAATGATAATAATGCTAAAAATCAGTTTATTTTACTCAAACATGTTTTTATTTCTGGGGGAAATTTTCTTTTATACCAGTTGCTCTAATACATTTTATTTTAACCTGCATATAGCCAAATAAAAAATTCTATAAACATGTGATGTGTGTTTGTGACTAATCTTGACCACGATCACATTCCAGATGTTTTAAAAACACGTTGCTTGTCAATAATTCCCCCTCGTCTCTTCTCTCCGCCTCACCTGCCGTTCTCCCTCCTATTTGCAGCTGATAGAGAACAGCGTGTGTCTGCTGAGGAACCTGTCCTATCACGTGCACCGTGAAATCCCCGGCTGTGAGCGCTACCAGGAGGCCGCGCCCCTCAACCAGGGCCCCGCCCCCTCCAGCCAGAAGGGAGGCTGCTTCAGCTCCCGCAAGAGCAAAGGTCTGTGTCACAGAG
>CALSBZ010046893.1:312856-340267 GCA_943591055.1 Gobionotothen gibberifrons | reverse complement strand
ATGGTCCAAACCAACACGTGGGAGTGGGTTATCAAGCCCTCCAACAGCGAGCCTGCATCGGCCCTGACTATCCACCTGCACTATCTGGTCACATGCAAACAGTGTTTGTGTATGTCAAGAAACATGCTGTCGACAAACAGTTCCATATCAAACATTTATGAGTAAACTGCGCAAAATAAAATACATGTAATATTGTCATACAGATGGTAACTTGAGGGTTACTATAGAAGGTTATTATACCTGTGTCTAGTTTAGAATATGGTAGACTTGTTAGATACTTTATTGATCCCACTTTGGGAAATCATTTTGTTTCACAAGCAGTGTGTTCAGACATTAAAATACAAATGCTTAAAAAGTGGAATAGAGAATTTGATTGTAACATTTTCTATGGACTGTTGCAAAAACCAAGCAGCTGATCTGATTTGAAAACAAAAAGAGGTTTACAGAAAAGTAATTGCCACAAGTTTTTGGGAGTTTTATTATATTATAATTAAAAAAAAGTTTGGTCTGAGAGGTGCCTATTTGAAAGCGTTATTGTGAAAATGACATTTTTCTGTCGGAGAGAGTGTAGTTGGACCCAAAACTTGCTGCTGTATCTCTGTCCTCTAACTGAAAGAAGGGAGCCTCCTTCAGCTCTGAGTGTGACTACAGGCGGATTGGGACCCCATAGGGGTAGGTTTAGAATTGACCCTACCTGTCACATGTGATCACCTCTGACCCTTCTTCTCCTCCTGCAGAAAAACTGATAGTGTGCATCACGAGACGACAGCCTCCTCCCACCTACTGCCCTTGCTGAACTGACAAATGGGGGACCACAACACTACGGATGGGACTCAAAACTCCATCCTTTACACTCAACTCTCCTGTCTCCTCTTCACTCTTTTTGCAGCTCCTCTTCTTTCTCTCTTTCCCTTTTGGTTACATTCCTTTATCGCAGCTTGGAAAACTTAACAAAATCACACGGAGACAAACGGACGTGGATCTACGCTCCCTGTGGAAAACCGGACGAGACACTTTGACCACTTTTGTGCGCCGCGAGACCCTTAACTCCAAAACCACTCGATCAGACACCACGGCTACAACACTACATCTCCAAGCTACACTACGACACTACGACACTACGACACTACGACACTACAACTCGCCTGGACAACATGAATTCTCTCTTCAACCAAAGGCAGAGACCGTGGTCAGAACAGGACACTTTTTGGTGAACTTTTACACAACACTTCAAGGACATGTCTTTTTCTCTCTTTATGATTGTTCAATACTACAAACAAATGTTTTTCCTACCATTGATAACCAATGTTTAATGATCTAATCAGATATGTGTGAAAGCTTCTGCTTCTGTTTTTGGTTGTGGTTGTTCCTCTTCTTGCTCCGCTCTGTACCACAGTTAATGTACATGTGCCAAATGACACTGCTACCGCTGCCAATTCTAAATGCAACAAACCGGCATCTGCTTTGTTTTGTTTGCAGCTTGTGGCGGTCAACATGATGCATGGGGGCTGCTGCGTATTTCTGTATAGGTTTGTGCTCTGTAGATGTAAAAGGGTGGAGGTGCCAGTATCAATACAAAAATAGAATTATTCTCCATCTCGTCGGTGTATTCTACGTTTCTGAAGTGACGTTTCTGTTAAGTGTAAGCATCTTAACTTTGTGATTCTTGGGAGATATTACAGGATTCCTGGGCAGCATTTCCGTCTGTAAATCTTATGAATGTGTTCAAACAGCATCTCTGTATGTGGGCTAACTGGAGTGCCTCGCTTATCAGGATAGTTCTGATGAGTGTGCCTAACATGAAATAGGGGAGGGGGGGAGGTAACCAAACAAGGTGTCTTTTTCTCAGCAGTTGGGGAATACTGTACATTAAACTCGCCTGTTTTCTATTCTGCAAAAAATAATGGGACAGGATCTTGTTCGTGTGATGTAATTGGAAATGTCTTTTTATAAGGTATAAAACTCTCTAATGTACTGCTTCAAAGTCTACCTGGCTTTAACACTACACAACAGTACATGGGAGAAGACACAGTGCTGTCTGCTTTTACCTACATTTCTTACATACAGTTATGTAGAAAAATGCTTAGTGCCGAGTGAGATGTAGATACTGAGTGGATGATTAAAAGAAGCACGTGGGGGGGTAATGTATGTTTTCTTCTTTTTCTACCTTTCCTCATGCCAATTGAATCACGACAGGATGCCTCATTTTTCTCAAATGTAACAAGTTGTCTTCAAGAGTGGACTGACTAAAAAAGAGGAGAAAAGGGGAGAGTAAGGGTTGGAAAGTTGCAGTGTATTGAGGCATAGACCAGAATTTGCTATTAGAAAAAAGCAGAGAAAAAATAAAAGCACATTTAAACTATATATACACAAGAGAATATTTGTTAATTTTAATGGTTTTATGTATTTCCTTTTTTTAAATATTGATTTGGGTTTAATTGTTTCGGGTGCTCTTGATGAATGCATATGCAATCAGTTTTTATGTTTTAATTAAAAAACATTCAGCTTCATGTCTTAATTAAATGCAAAACGAGTTAGCTAAACAAAAATCCACCAACGCAGCCATCAGATACTGGAACATTATTGGAACATCTGATTCTGGACTACCACTTAATCTCTTTGCCTTGGCTCTTAAAAGTTGCACATTCTCATTTATGAATGAATTATGTAACTAGCAATACTGTTTTTAATAAAAAAGAAATGATTTCTCAGAGCTTTTGTTTTTATTGTCACCTGTTTATCAGCCTGTGTTTTTATAAAGAAGAATAACACTAATTTGTCATGTTATGCTAGTTTTCCTAAATGTCATTTCACAGAGCGGCTAGTAGGTGGCGCTTTGAGATTAAGACGCAACACCTTTTACAGTCTATGCGCAACACAACAGATGCGACGGTAGGAACCGTGTTAGTTTATGCAAAGCTTCTTCTCCTTTGGAAAACACTTGTAATTTTTGCAAATACACTTAAGTAACCCAAAATACTTCTACTCGTGCAACAGACGGTGTGTAGAATGCTACAGGTGAGTGTACTTTCCTGCTAATGCTACCCCAGGTTAGCTGCATAGCGCTTAGCTAACAACTTGACCACACTGAGTTGCACTGCTGTCAGTTTAAATAGGTTAAATAAACATGTATTGCAACAGACTGCATTATTAAGCTAGTGAGTGTGAATACGGTGGACATTGCATGTTTATTATTTATTTCTGGTTTATTTTTCTGCTAACTTGCTAGCTAAGTTCTAGCCCCAATGTGCTGAATGTTGACTGGTTGGTAGAATAAATGGGAGCGGGAAAATACAATATTACAATCTTAAGTAAAATGAAATGTTTAACCATCACATTCACCAAGGTTGACATTTGGGTTGACATTGCTCGAGCACAGTTCTCCACGTGCTGCGTAGGCTATGGTAATTCTTCAGAGCTAAAGAGTGACATTTGTATATTTTAGGAAACTCAAACCTTGCATTTAGAGAAAAAATAGCTTTAAAAAGTAGTAGATAAATCGTATCGAGTGTATATGCATGTATTGACATTGGCAGCATGCGAGGGGCTTTAACAATTGACAATTAAATAAACGAATCGAGAATAAAACCCATTCTAAAATGGAAATGAAGGTGGCGTTTAATTTGGGCAGTAGCCTACCAGTGATCAGGTAGATTTATACGTACATGGTAGCAACAGTAGAAGGTGTAAATGTGTGAGTTTCATAATAATTCAAGCCGTACTGCTTTATCTGTCCTCCCCATGTCTTTTGTCCCTCCTCGCTCCCAGTACCCATGTGGACATGCAGCGGTACAGGTGGCCAGATTATGAGATGAAGCTTCTAGAGGAGCTGCAGAAACAACAACACAATGCCCGATTCTGTGATACCTTGCTGCAAACTGAGGGTGAGGATGAGCTGTGTGGCAACCGTTAACGTTTTAAAGAGTAGTTAAAGAGCAACTTGCAGTTTTTTTTTTTTACTAGTTTTGTGCTTAACCTTGCCTGAAAATTACAATTAAAAATGTTAATGCAGGATTTGATGTGTTTTACAAGACATAAGGGCAGGAATTCAGAGGGAAAGGAGCCGTTTTGAGCTCTGCTACTAAAAACTGCTTTTTGTTAAGGTCATACGTCAAACGCGTCATATTACGTCACATGGGGGAGCAACTTTCTCTGACTCCTTCTCTGCCCAATCCGCGGTAGTAGTTGGTTTGAGCGGTTGTGATTTAGTGAGCTGGTATTTTTTCGGTAATTGTACATTGCATTTCACCATTTGTAATCATGGTGAGCTTGTGTTTGTGCAGGTTGCACAAACTCGAGCCTGTCAGGACATCGAGTCCACAGTTTCCCTAACAGGAAAAGGACCGGAGCTAGCTTTCGTTCCTGGGTGCGTTGTGCATCCACCTCCCTGCAGCACATACTCTCCACAGCTGAAGCCTATCAAGAAAAACGTTTATCAGGAAACCGTATTACATCTCTCTCTCTCCCCCTTCGCTGCTCTCTCTCTCCCCTCCGGTACACGGCACCGTAAGACGTAGTGTGGAGTTGCATTAGGTAACGCTGTGGTGGCTGTACTCCTCCAGCCGTCTCCTTTTGTGTTTGTTTGTTTCCCCCTGTCTGTGTTGTTTGTGGGGGCGTGGTGGCTGTCACTCCTGGCTCCTGGCTCAACCTCCACTCACCTGCTGCAATCAGCTGTGCACCCTCCCCGACTACACACCTGCTTTCCATCAAGCCATTTACAACGGCATATCAACGGAGGCTCCACAACCTTTCTCCGCCAGATCGTCAAGTATCAGCCGTGTCTCGCGTCTCCCCTCCGGTACACAGCACCGTAAGACGTAGTTTGGAGTTGCATTAGGTAACGCGAGATACGGCTGATACTTGCGCATTAGTTTCTGTTATGGATCAGTATCAACAGTCCTGCCAGTAACGTTACTATATTATCAATAATACTTTAGTTATAGCCTGATATATGATGGCTAACTTTACAATGACGTTGTGATGTGACTGACGTTAGCTAACATTAACTGTAGCTAACGCCGGTCACTCACCAAGACAGCTGCCCAGTTCTCCACTGGTTCTCCTCACACAAAGCTCCATTTCTCGCCGATGGCCGTTATTTCTTCTAATCCTTGGCTGCTCCTGGTCTCTTGGACGCATAGCAGGCTCATAATTATAATCATATGCATTCGAATATATATTTTCAACCTCTTCGGTGTCAAAACTAGCATTGTGATCCATGTTTATTCATACGTTAGACCGGCCCCTCTCCCCCATGTTACGTCACACGCGGGAGGTCACGTGCGGAGGCTTTTTTATGCGGAAGTGAAAATGTCTTACAAAAACGACGCCAGATGTCACTGTAGTGTATATTTCTGTATATCTTTTTGAAAATCTAGTGTATTCATCATTTTCCTACACATTTATTCACTGGTGTCTCTAACCTGCAAGTTGCTCTTTAAACATTAACCCATATTTCTTCTTCTTACTACTTGTAAAGGTATCTCAGTCCCAACCCACAGTTGCATCCTTGCAGCGCTGAGTCCTTACCTGTCTGAGAAGCTGTCAGCCTCCATGTCTCCTCCAAGGGGCCAGAAGCGGCAGCTCCGGCTCCAGGCCCTGAAGGGCCAGACGCTGCTGAAGCTGGTTAGCCTTCTGTACTCAGGGGAGCTGGAGGTTAAAGGAGGTGTAGAGCAGGAAGACGTGCTGTCTGTAGCACGAACGTTTGGGATCACAGACCTTGTTCAAGGACTGGAACATTTGGAGGAAAAACAGAGGAATGAAAGCAGAACAATGCAGGATGCACAAGTTCAGACTGAGATGGCTGAGAGGAGAGACCAAGAATGTCCATCCAGAATGGGAAAATGTGTATCCATAGGCACGCAAACTGCTGAACATATAGTGGGAGGTTATTTTACGCATTCAACCCAAACTGAACACCCAACCCCAGGGTCTTTATCCTCTGGAGTTCAAAGTATGGATTTCTCACTCCAACCTCAAAACATCACACTTGATAAACATTTTCGTTCCACTTCCTGCCCACATATTCCTACTATGCACAATCAAACACAGAGCAATGGAGAGTCTACGTTAGACTGCCCCTCTGACAGTGAAGAAAATCCCACGCCAGCTTTGTCCAGCAACGTTGTGACCTTTCCTATTTCACTTAATGTTGACTCAATCTCCCTAACACCTCAGGAAGTGGCCGCCCACCAGCAGTCATCTAAATGTGAGAACACCCTACAGGTGCTGGCTAAGGAAGGGACGAAGAAAGGATCGAAAGATGGAAAAACAAATGGCAAAAGAGCTGACGATAAAGAAAATGCGGAGCAGCCGAGCCACAGAGATGAGATGATAAGACAGGGTAAAGGAAAGTCTAGACTGAAGAGACTTGCACATGTAGCGAGTAAGAGTATGTCTAAGATGAAGCAGGTGCACCACATGATGGAGACCACACAGATTTCTATTAAGGTAAGGAGTAGTTAATTATTTCAAGTAGAAAACAACCTGGAATCTTGCATAGTGAGGTATATGCATAAACTCTAACGCTTAATTATGTTAAGCTTGTGAAGCATGTCGAATACACATTTCCACTGACTTGTATACATAGTCAAATATTTAAGGCCAAATTGTCCCTGGGATATGGAGGCTCCCTTTGGGCTGAACAAAACCAAAACAACGTGCAAATATATTGACTGAAATTGTAATTGCGATATGATTCACAATTTCCGAGGGATTGATCATTTATTTTCAGTATCATTGAACATTTTTTTTTTTCATCCATCAAATATGTCAGGCTATCAAACTCACTCAACCACTGCAGCCTTACATTTTGAGTCACAACTGCACTAGAGTAGAAAAGAAAGGAACAGAATTTAGTTTCATGACAGAATAATGGCGTCTAAGCTATGATGTGTTTAAAATGCTTTCAGACTGTCATAACATATCTCTTTTTTTATCCTTGATTTGAATCTTTTCCCTGTATTGTCTTCCCAGGTGAAGCTGAAGAGGAATACGGAGACAGGAGAGGTGTGGGAAGTTGTGAGCAGGAGAGAAACAGAGGAGACGCTGACACTTCCTTTCACCCTGACACAGGTAGATAAGTGTGACCATGTTTTCATACACAGACAGTTGTCATCCAATTCACTTGGATTCTATTTGATGTTTGTTACAATTAGATCCCTCACTAGAAACAATGCATGGAATACTAAAGGTGTTTAAAGGGACAGCAGCTCAGCATCACGCATTGTGTAATGAGGGGGTTACATTCTTATGATATATTAAATAACCTTTTGCAGACACAGCTTCAGCTGTGTGAAATAGAGGATTATATTCAGTCGGTGTGTAAGTTATGTAGAAAAAAAAGAGTCTGTTCCACGGCATACCAATTGCTGGAACTACGGCTACAGCAACGTAACTTGAAATGAAAGCGGCACTGATCAAGGTTTTCTGTAGCTGTCCGAGTCTGTTCACATTTTCTTTTCTATTAACCAGTCTTTTAACTGTCTTCTCATACCGTGTTACCTTAAGTGTTTACTTCCTGTCTGTCTTCTTCTGCTGATATCTCTGACGTCCAGCACTCTTTTTACCTCGCTCCTTCTCTTGCGCTGCAGATTGATACGAATGCACATAGTTCCTTGATCCTCCTTAGCAAAGGTCTGTCCTCCTTAGCAGCCGTGTAATAAGGAACAGATATGATTTGAATCTTATCAACTTGAACAGATATGTGATCTTAATATTTGTTCTAAAGGATGGTTCCAACAACAAAAGGCCACAGATAAACCTTACAGACGGTGAGCCTCCTCCCTCCTCTGTCCAGCCCGAGACCCCGATTCTTCAACCTATTGCTGCTACCACTGAACCACATCCTCCCCCCAACCCCACCTCTGACTCCCAGCTTCTCTCCACTGAATGCTTTGCCCCAATCCAAAACCAAAATGTCTTCGAGTCAGCCCCCCCCCCCAAGCTTCCTGGCCCAACTGAAGAGTGTGATGAGCAGATTGGCAAGCTGCTGGAGGACATCATGATGGACCTGAACATCCTGCCAGACGTGGAGAGAGACTCCAAGAAGTCCAATTATCATCAACCAACCCAAAATGAACCAACCGCCATTTGCCATGCCCAAGCTTCAGAAAATGAGCAGCCTACGAGTCTGATGAATTGTGCTGCTAGTGCTGACGGGTGCGTGTATTACCAGGATTTTGGGACACAAATTGGTCACTCATCAGCTACAGGTATTTAGATCAATTTTTGTTCCTACAATTTATTATTTCCTCCACCTAACGTAATATTTGCAAGGTGTTCTTTAACAATAGAGTGGTGGCAACCCGGATGTTGGCATCACAAGTGATCCCTCCACAAGCAATAGGATTTCCCCATTGGGGTTTTTCTTTTATTGAAATAAGCTTTGTGTCCTGCAAATGTCTATCTGTACACGTTTTTTGCAGCAGGATAATCTCAACATATTAAAAAGTTTACGTTAGGCTTTAAAGGAAATATGTCACAGTCCCATGGCTTCACATTACCACCGCTAAGCTAATGGCAGCTAATGTACAGCGTGATCAACATGTAGTTTTATGTAGTCACTTGTTAGCAACTGCTGTTTTTACGACACATAGAAGCTTTGGACTTTCACCAGGGGGTATTTCCTGACATATTTTATCTTGTGGAACAAAACATTATAATCTGTTCAGCTTGTGTTAACCACATATTATAATAACCATAAAAACGTAAAAAAAACGTTGAATTCAATACAATGGAGCCAAATTAGTCAAATGCTAACTAATTTCCGGGTTTTATAACTCATCTCTGCACCAATCTATTGTCTCAATGATACATTTTAGGGTTAAACAGACGGTTTACCCCAAAATGAAAAAAAAACCATATTTTTTCTTTTTACCTGTATTAGGGCTGTACCCGAACGTATTGGAGTATAGTACTCCAATACGCTCGTTGGAGTACTATTCGGGTTTCAATTTCGTTATTCGTTGCACTGCGACTGTCAAATTAATTTTGAAAACTCCAATATCAACGTAAGAGCTTGTGCCTCTTCGGGGGGTGCTAACACTTAACCATAAACGTTATCGTTTACTTTCTCCGTCTTTATATGTAGATATTACTTTTTCTCCGTTAATCTCCGTCACGTTGTTTCCATAGCAACAACAATTTCCTGTCAACAGCGCTAACTCTCCTTCAAAATAATAGCACGTCCATACAAAATAGGAAGCCAAGCCAAATTACACTTAAGACATATACAACTGCAACGAAAGTAACAAACACAATGCAATATCCTTTTCAATTTCAAAGAACACAAATTGGGTTGTATACATGAACAAATAACTATAAAACAACAATACTGTAGAATAACTAAATTAATGAATGCCGTGAATAAACCGAAATACACGTGTTGAAGCGGTTCGCTGCTGACCCCCCCCCCCCCTAAAAATTGTATTCGGGACAGCCCTAACCTGTATTAATCTAGTTATAGTTAGGTATCCCTTATTTCATAAAATGTATGACTGTGAATATACAGGCCGTTGTTATGAAACAAACATTAAAAGCAAAATCGCCAAATGTTTTCACACCACATCCACTGACCACTTAGCTTCATTCCAGACCTCCATGACGTTATATAATTATCTCTGTAGTGGATTGAACAGAAGAGATACAAATGAAAAGAGACTCTTTGTTCCCTATTGACTTAAGTTGTTGTTTTCCTCACGTCTGCTTCTGCTTTCCTGTTTGCTCTCACTCAAGATTAATACACTCAAGATTAATGAATGACATTGTTCTTACCTGTCGTACAGGTATCTATTGTTTAACAGCACAGAACCAGCCCAACTGCTCAAGCCTTTCATCTGTACAGCCCTCTTCTTTGCTTATCCAGCAGCAGCAGTGCTTTCCTCAGTATCCTCCACCCTTCACAGCCATGGTGCAAAAAGATGGATCGTCAATGCCCAAAACTCAAAATTATCCATATCCTGAAGCACCCACAACACGATCAGTCATACCCATAGCTCTATACTCCAGTGAACAGAAAACTGTTACTGCCCTTACCTATTACCCGGTATGCCAGGAACCGTCTGCACAAGGCAATCCGAACATCCTTGAGTTTTTACCCCTGACAAATGGAAATGAGGCGCTCTCCTCACATCCTTTACCTTCCATGGATGATTTGCGGCTTCCTACATGTCTCTCTCCGTTAGGTCTCCCTACCATCAACAACTCAACACACCAAAGCAGTCAAATCCAGCCAGATACAACGTTAGACAGGCGACCTTGGCTCACAGGTAACCCCGAACAACTACAATATCCTCTTAGTGCCATCAGTCCCAGACCAAATAAAAGTGCATCTGTACCACAGTATACAAACGGCAGCGGTGGGTCAAGGCTATGGCATCTGGATATAAGTCCTCAAATTTGGGGAACACGGGCCGCATCTTGTACTTTGAATGAGGTGGAGGAAAAATCTGATCCCAGGAAAAAGAGGAAGAGGGTTGAAGACATTGGAGCAATATCTGCTGGTCTTCCAAATGTGGCAGAAGAAAAATCTGATCCCAGGAAAAAGAGGAAGAGGGTTGAAGACATTGGAGCAATATCTGCTGGTCTTTCAAATGTGGCAGAACAAGAATCTTCTTCCAGGAAGAAAACGGGAGGTTTGAAATGCAAACAAGTACAAGATGTCACGATAGACGATGCTGAAGTGCCTAAAAGGAGGAAGAGAGAGCACAAAAGTTGTCAACAAGAAGCCAGTTCTCTTTTGTCATTGGAATGCGTGAAAGTCAATAATGGAACCAAAGAGCAGAGAAACCTGAGCATTGGTTCGTCGAGCAACAATGTGCTGACGAAGGAAAGAGAAATGGCCGATCATTCTAACAAAGATTTCGAGAAACCAGATGAACCGTCAACCATCAAAGAAGATCTAAGAGGGGGAACAAGAGGGTCCGGGGATCTCAAAACTGAACAACGGACAAGGATCACGACCAGGGGCTTTTTAAAAAAAACTCAAGAGCCGCCAAGTGAATCAAGCATAGAAGATTCAGCTTTAAAACCGAAGGCCTGTATAGCTCAGATTGTGAATAAAGAAGGAGAACCTGTGAAGCGGGGACGCGGAAGGCCAAAGAAAGTTGTACGGCAGAGCTCTCCTACCGTTGTTGAACAAATCTGCCAGGATCTCAACGGAGAACCGCAAGTTGACATTAATTTTGCGGTGGAGGTGAAAGATAAAACAAAGCCAAGGTCTAGAAAATGGAAGAGGAATAGAATTAAAGTGGCTGCAATACCACTGAAGAAGACCAGAAGTGACAAGAACACCGTCAAGGCCGTAGTAGACGATAACGATGTTGTTATCCCAGCAGGAAGAAAACGTGAGACAACCCACAAGCCACAGATGGTCAATTTGAAGGAGTTTCAAAAGCTTATCAAACAACGACACTCAAAAGCAAGCAAGTCAAAAGAAAGCCAGGAAAATGAAACAAACAGAACCTCAAGAGATGTTGAAAGTGAAGGGAAGGAATGCGGGAGCAGAACTGAAAAATTGACTAAAATGGACAATGCTCAGTCTCAGAACAAGGATGAGATTGAGGAGTCTCACGTCTTCAATGTTCCAGTTGATGAAAATCACAATCAAATCTTCCACAAGTCAACAGAAGAGTGTGGCCAATCACGGCGAGATGACGCAAACAGGACCGGTTTGTTTGGGGATGAGCCCCCTCCCGTGTTTTCCTTTGAGTTCTTAGGAGAAGACCAGGCCAAGGTAGCAGCTGAGAGGGAGCATCCACTAAAGAATCCTGATGAAGGTAGTGTGTTTTTTTCCCTTTACTTTTAATTGAAAGATGTGCACGCCCTTGCATTGTTAACAGTCAGAGTAAAACATTTGAAGTATAAACAAATGGGGAAAAGCTACTACTTCTACTTTCACAATTTCATTTATTGGTTAGGTTGGAAAACAACATACTAATGAGAATATGTAACCTTGTCGCATGGTTAGGGGTTAATTTTTCAAGAAGAAACTCAGAAACAACAAGGTATGAGTTTTATATGTTTAAAGAGGTAATTCAGAAAATACAAGCAAAAAACTTGATTAAATGTATAAAGTCCGAAATGTATGAGGAAATCAACCAAAACTCTTCGGAGATTAAAGTTGGGAATAACAAGAGAAAGTCAAGAAAATAACACAATTAATGTATTTTTGTCAAGGAACCCCTCCCCTTCGCTTTTGAAAGTTGGATCAAACTCTTCTTTTTATCTGGACCCTGAGTCTGTAATAAAGTTTTCATTCATTCATTCATTCTCCACACCACAGATTCTGCCTCTTGCAGTGAATAATATCTGGATTGGTTTAAAGGGGACCTATCATGCAAAATGCACTTTGTGATGTATTTTATACATACATATGTGTCCCCGGTGTTCCAGGGAACTCACAAAGTGTCAGAAAACACAACCCTCTCTCTTTTCCTCCATACCCAAATCTCTAAAAACGGGGCTGCAACGGATTTAATACATGTGGATTTTTGATTTGCTCCTCTATGACGTATTATAGGTGCACTCCGCCTGATTGGTCAACTCTCCACCTATCAGGGGAATGAGAGGTTGGGCCACGGCCGGCCATTGTCGCTCGAAAGCGCTGGAGACGTTGTAGTACATATGCCAGGCCTGTAAGTGGCGCTGTAGTCTGCCACAAAAGCAGCGAAGAAGACTTCCCGCCCATAGTTACCATGGTTACCCTTCTGTTTATTCTTCGCTCTGGCTCTTTTTCTCCCTCCCCGAGGCAGCTCCTGCTGCTGTTATTCAATGCAATCCCTCCCTCGCTGTAATTCTCTCCGGTAGTCCACCAGCAGATGACAAACACCCACCTCTCCGCCTCTTCCAAGGAACGTGAGGACCGTGCGGCAGAGTTTCAGTTTCTTTCGCCGGTCAAGATGTCGTTAAAGTTTAAATCTTCCGGACAAAATTTGAAAAGTGCCGGTCAAAGGTCTTCTTTGTTATTTATTGAGCTTTAAAACAAATGAATAACAACTCTATATAATAAAACACGGAGGACGGAGATCTTTTTTTCTCCCCCTCTTGACTTCATCAGGGCACGGCTCCTCTGTCCTGCAGGGGGGCGTGGTCAGCTGCAGCTCACAGAGATCAGCCCCGTAGACAGCAAACAGCACATAGAGCGAAATGAGGCATGGCTAAAATGCATGATCTGTTTGGTATTTTGAAAACAGAAACGTATAAATATACCTTATATAGGTATGGCCCTACAATATATCATTTAAATATAGCATGATAGGTCCACTTTAATGTAATCACATTTACTTTGTAGTCGGATTTAGAACAATTAACAAACACTTGCCTCTCTTTAGTGTGATGAGGTCGATCCAAACTTGCAAAGTGAATTGATGAAAACCTTTTACCATTTTAGCTGTACATTAGTGACTAAATCTGAGAATTTCATACAAGTTTTTTGCCATTTTGTTTATTTTCATTTAATTCGATTTTTCAATTTCACCACTGACGGCTTTGCTACTGTTAAGACAATGGAGTCTTTAATCGTAAAGATCAAAAGATGGGTTTTTTCAGTGTTCAAACTATTCTTTTAAAAGATGGGCTAAATGTGTTATCAACACATTTATATAAATAATGTACTAGTTTATTTCCCCTAAAAATGTCTCAAAAATATCTGGATAAACCATCTTGGTTTCTTATTTTTTCAGCTCTAAAAGCCCATGATGCAGGAGTGTCAGATACACATCAGACTTCGTTCAACAATGAAGACTCGTCGCACAGTGACACCCATCTGCCTCAACAAAACAAAACTCCTTTAAACCTACAGACCCCCAAGAGAACTGCCCCCCCTCTTTCAGACACTGTCGGGTTCTGCAAAACCTCAGGCTGCGATCAAGAAGAAAATGAAGAAGAGGAGGAAGTGGAAGTGGAGGAGGAGGAGGAGGAAGTGGAGGTGGAGGTGGAGGAGGAAGAGGAAGTGGAAGTGGAAGTGGAAGTGGAGGTGGAGGTGGAGGAGGAAGAGGAAGTGGAGGTGGACGTGGACATCCTTCATTACTCCCCAGACAAAATGCCTCAGAGCAGAGAGTGTTTGAACGGACTTGACAACATTGAAATAACTCCAGAGGAGGAAGAAGAGGAGGAAGATGTGAACGATGTTGATGTAACTGGAGATGAGGCAGAGTGACATTTTGTATTTGAGCATAGTTTTTTGGCTATGTTGTGACAGGTTCAGCACTTGTGGGCAAAGCCCTTTGTTCTCTTTGTTTGTGTATGTTCACAGAGATGCCAGACTTGAGTGAATTTTGCTGTGAAGTATTATATAACAGATTTGTATTGTCCTTTTTTACGTTTTACCAGTCAGTTGGTATACATGGGAGAAACACTTCTGGGTTTGAGTTAAGTTAAGTTCAATATACAAGGTTAAAATATGTTTCTATTATTTTATTCATGTTTCTATTAATAATATGCAAAAGCATTGATTACATAGAGAAAAAAAGTTCTACGTGTTGTTCACATCTGTCTTAATTTGATATTTTCAGTGAAATCTGAGTTTTCAGACTGAGTGTGTTGTGTAAATTACATAATTATGGTTTATTAAAAAAAATCTATTTTCATGCGTGTCTTTTTTTTACATAATCATTCAATCAAAAATACATTATTTGAGTGCTCAGGGACTCTTGTACATTATAAACAGTAAGACTTTACTAAACACAAAAAAAAACATAGTAAGTTAATGAGTTTGCAGTTTTATATTTCATGATTTTAAATGGGATAGTGTCAGAATAAATATGAATTATAAATGATATATTAATCTGTGGAAATATACAGAAAAGCTAGGAGAGGGCGCACTGTCTCTGCTCTCAGTTTGAATGCAACTTTATTGACACCGGAAGTGCTAGCGGAAACGGCACACACGTGTTTTTTTTGCAGGTTTGAAGGTTAAAGAAGAAGCACCGGGTAGTTTCTTGTCGTCTGTCCACTGCAGAGGATCACCAGGGCGACGTGTTTGTGTTTAAAGCCGGGGACAGAGCAGCACTGAGGAGCAGACATGGATCCCATGAAGGCGCAGCAGCTGGCGGCGGAGCTGGAGGTGGAAATGATGTCAGACATGTACAACCGGTAAGCCAATACAAGTTAGCCATTAAGCTAGCTATAACACATTAATGCTAGCTTTATGACAGTATGAAACTGTCTTCTGGCCTTCATGCGTAGTTTTTATTAAACGTCTCGTGTTGCAGTTACAAAGGCTCACCTTAATGTTAGCCAGCTTTGACCTAGCTGCACATGAAGAGTCCCTACATGATGCTAGCTACCTAATAACTGTAGACTGACTGCAGTGCATGTGACAGATTAATTGGTTCTCAGCACTCAGCAGAGCCCACACGCTGTAATATTACATCTAGCAACTCGTTTGGAACATGCATGCCACCATTGAAACGAACAGTTGATCGATGTTGAACGACTAAAAAAATCACGTAATGTATGAAGCGACAGTAACACATGACCTTACATTTAGTTGACAGCATTGATCTCGTCTCAATATTGGATATCAATTATTTGTTTCTGTAATAAACCGCAGTTTAAATTGGTAGGGCTTCAATTATGATCAATGTAGAAGTAACAATGTAATTGCTATGACATCTATTAATGGTCACGCATTAATATTATTTCGTGTACCCTAGGTGAAGTTGTCTTGAAATATGTTTTATTTATTGTACATATATCTTAGGGATGCAATATTAGTTTACATTTTTCCCAAAGAAAATAATAGTATTAATGATTAATATTATATTAAATACACAATGATACCTATTATTTGTATTATTATTATGAAAAGTATTACACTGCAAATACAAAGCAAGTATTTAATAGTAAAATAGCTCAATCTGTCTCTGTTATGATCTAAATCTGAAATCTAAATCAAGCTTCTCCAATTTGACGTCACCATCCCTTTTCCTAAAAAGTGTAATATTTTTAACAAGAAGAATTAGGAACGATCACACGATAACTGCTGAACAATCAGAAATAGTCTCTGGTTGCTACGCTTTTTCTCAAGGCAAAAGCATGCAGTCACTCCTCAAACACATTTTAGTAGCAAGCACCAATACAAGAGTGAATCTGAAAACAAGCATACTATGTCCCCTGTAAGCAATGTACTTGGTCAAAAAAGTTGCACTCAAGATCTAAAAAAATGTTTTAGTTCCAGCAGATGGAGCTGTTTTGTTTGCCAAGTGACATTAACTATCAGCTAATATTGGTGGGACATCATATTAAGATATTCAGGCATTATTATGTGTTTGTTTTTAAACGTGTTTTACAAATCTAACTGTCTCCTGACTCCCATGTATTCCCAGAATGACCAACGCCTGCCACCGGAAGTGTGTGCCACCACATTACAAGGAGGCGGAGCTGACGAAGGGGGAGTCGGTGTGCCTGGACCGCTGCGTGGCAAAATACCTAGACCTCCACGAGAAGCTGGGACGCAAACTGACAGAGCTCTCCGTCCAGGACGAGGAAATTATGAGGAAGGCAGCAGTAGGGGGCGAATAGAGACGCTGTTAAACGGAAAGAAGTAGAGCATTTTGGGGGATTTAAAAGTTACGGGATGGGGTCGCCATATCTGGTTTCTCTAAGGTGAGAGACTTGTGTTTTAATGATTGGTTAGGGTTGGAAATCAAAAAGCATAGAACTATAAGGGTCCAGTGAGAGAAACTACTTCCTCCACTGCAGTAGAGGATAAGGATCTGGTGGAACGACAGCAGGAGGACAACTTGAAACTTCTCCACCAGCCTCGTGTACATTCAGCTTTGCCTGGTCCTTCAAAATATCGCATGAAAAATAACTGGAAAGAAGAAAAGGATATTATTTCTAAAGTCATACTTTGTGCTTGTTTTTAGCTGCTCCGATATGAAGGGTGCTGTTTCTACTGAAGAAACTCAAGTCATTTGAAGTTTTGTGGCACCAACCGTCTGGCACTTGTGGCAGGTTAAAACAAACACTAGGAATGATTTGCATTTATTCCCCGTTTTCCAAATCACCCTTTGGACATGGTTAAAAATCAACTTTCAAAGGGGGTAAAAGTAAACGGGTCAAAATGTTGCTACACAACATCGTACATTGTCTGTTATGCAGACAAGGTTTTGAACAAAACCTAAAAATACAGTAATTTATACACGGATGGATCAGAACAAGCACTGAATGAATCATGTCTTTTTAAACAAGACGCTATGCATCAAGTTTACTCTGTCAGGGCTGGATGGTGCTTTGTTGGCTCAACAATATCTCCAATGCAGACAGCTGCATCACTCCGGCTTAACGTGGACGTGTGTTGAAGATGGACTGAACTCATAATTGTCATGCTTGTGTAGACTGTATTGTGCCCTATGTGAGAGGACCATGTTTTGACTGTGATTTTTTTTTTCATGTGCTCACCACTGTGGCAGCTTTTTGCTACATATTGTTGAAGCTACACAGTGTTTTGATGTTATTAAGTACTCAAATAAAAATGTCTATTATCATAACAACACAAGTTTTGCCATGAGGGTATTTTTTCTTTTTCCTTCACATTTCTTAGCCATTGAAGTTGCCTCCTTTCTCACTACTGTTACGATAGCACAGGGCTGGGTTTCCTAAATATGTGCCTGTACCTTTAAGACAGACCGTCAGGCAGATTGGGGTGAGGAAGTGGAGACTTTCGTTTCCTTCGCTAAACTTATTTATACCTACACGTTGTACATGAGAAAGGGGAACTGACAGCTGCTGAAACAAAAGCGGCCCAGTGTAGGAGGGGGTCTGTCGTCTCTATGTTACAGGTGGAATAACGTTTCAGACCGGTGCGAGGAGCCCCGCGCGAGAAACACGGTAAGTGATGTTCAAGGTTTGTCGTTAGGTAAACTTATGCTAGGTGAGTTACAGCACACTTGGTATTTCATTATAGTCTTTTTAAATAATAAACCTAAAATGTGTTGCTGACGTGTGCTGTTTGAAATGCTGCATTAGGCTACTATTACTGCAGAAGTCGCTATAGGTATGCAAAACTATATCAAAGCATCGTTTGATACCAGACAACTACAATCATTTATATAATTTAGCTCTTTGACCCACCTTTCATTATGCCACTGTTACTTTCAGGATTAAAAGGAAGTCGTTACACGAGTTCTAAAGGCAACGTGGATTTTATTTTAAATCTAGATGAGGATACTTCAATGCCCCTAAAATAAAGCTTGAAATGTCAATGCTATGTCTTGCTAACATTTTAGAGAACATGTTATGGGCTATATCCTCTTTTATACCAATGTGGTCATGTTTGTTGAGTTGCACTGAAGAACATTTC
The DNA here is from genome assembly GCA_943591055.1 of Gobionotothen gibberifrons. Taxonomy (NCBI): domain Eukaryota; kingdom Metazoa; phylum Chordata; class Actinopteri; order Perciformes; family Nototheniidae; genus Gobionotothen; species Gobionotothen gibberifrons. The sequence continues at coordinate 321,960 of CALSBZ010046893.1, read as the reverse complement.
AGAACATCACTTAGAATCACGTGTCTATTTTTGTACCTTTTTATTGTCTTATTTGCACTGACGTGCATACAATCTAGATATGAAATAAAAAGAACTGTAACATGAGTGGTCAATAGCCACAACATTGGACTTTCCACTAACTTAAAGAAAGTAAAAAAACAAACAAACGTAAAACAAGAATTATTTAATCAAAAAACGAATACAATTGAATTGATTTAGAAATATAACACACTTTAATAAAGTATTTGTTTTTTCTATTTCTTTAGAGGAACGTTTTATCTAAAACATTTTCTTTAGGAGAGAAAAATAGAGAAATGAATGTCAACGACAAGAGAATGTACCACTGAATATGTCTCAGAAATACAAAAATAAGCATTTTCCCTGAGCCCAAACATAACCTTTAATATTGTAACGTCCGAGGTGTTAAGGCTTCAAAGATACTTAAACCCAATGCTTACAATATTGAAGAGACTTCTTAACTCAAAGAAGTTCCAAATATCATGTATGTACTTTTATCCCTTGTTATCCAAATAAGGTAGCTAAAAACTCACATAACAAACAGTAATAGCCTTATCTCACAGTCATAGGAATGAATAAACAATTAAGTACTAAAAAGAAGCACTTAAAATGAAGTAGTCTCATTATAAATATGACTGCTGTCCATGTTATTTACTCCAACATTAAAAGTCCACAATTTAAAAGAGTAATTATATTGATAATCCAGATTTATCCAGCCTTAGATTTTATCTGGAATGTATCGTGATTTCTTTATGAGTATGAACTGAAGATGGTTTCTACAGAAGCATAATGGGAGTAATGACACAAAAACATTGATTGGGTTTGGTCCAGTAAACCAGTAATAATCCAAAGTACTGCCGGCTTTGGTCACTAGATGGAGGCAGCTGATCGAGAGGTGTTGGTCAGGGATGCTGATCAGTTTGTAGCGCCTCCCAATGGCGGCATAAACGAACTGCTGAATGTGGACCAAGAAGAAAACGCACAGGAGCAGGTACGTTTTCCTGGGAAAACTCCAGTTCTAGTGTTTCCAGAGAAAGATGTGATTAAAAACTACCAACCAAACTACCCCCCCCCCCCCCTCACCTCTCCTTTCCTTTTTCTTCTTGAATAAAGGAGTTTCTTGGCCCACAAGCAGAGTACAACGAGGAGGAGGAGGAGAGGAAGTACTACAGGAGGAAGAGGCTTGGAGTCATCAAGAACGTCCTTGCAGCCAGTGTTGGAGCCATGATTCTGTACAGTGTGTACATGGGTCAGTATGGAACAAAAGACAGTACATTGGATGAAGGAAGAAGGGCATAGTTCTATTAAATCTTTCTCTACAGGTCTACTGCAGATGCAGCTAATACTCCATTATGATATGACCTACCGCGAAGTGAAGTACAGCAACCTTGGCCTGGAGGACATCGATCACAAGATGCTGATGGGCATCAACGTCACGCCCATCATAGGTCTGCTGTACACCCCCGTACTTATCAGGTAGCAAACGCACAAATGATAAAACCTTTCCTTTTGTAACTGAATGTCCTTGCTCTATAACAACAATATTTCCTCTATTTATATCCCCGGAAGGTTTCTAGGTACAAAGTGGATGATGTTCCTCGCTTCAGGGATCTACGCACTGTTTGTGTCGACTAATTACTGGGAGCGGTACTACACCTTGGTCCCATCGGCCGTGGCTATCGGCGTGGCCATCGTGCCGCTCTGGGCCTCGTTGGGAAATTACATTACAAGGTGAGCAAGCGGATGTGGAAGGGTGGGCGGATAAAGATGTAACATAAGAGGCGGAGGCTGGACCGACGACATGACGAGTACTGACGACCAGTTTCCGATTGTTGGTTTTACCTTCACTGCAGAGAGGTACCAGTTGACAACCTGTGGCCCTGCCAAGTTGCCCTTGAGCAAGGCCTTTGTTCCCACCGCTGCTTTATAATAGCTGCCCACTGCTCGTAATTCTAGGATGGGTGAAATGCAGAGGTTATATTTCACTGTGAGTGCAGTACTGTGTACACGTGGACTTCAATTCCTTCTATAAACTCTAAATATATCTTTATAACTACCCTTTGACCTTTACCATCAATCTTACCATGATCCTTAATATTGAGCGTTTCTAATGGTCATCAACGCTTCAATTATATAATTTAGGAACTTTTATCCCCTCACATCCAATGAAGATAGCCAAAACATCAAGTCACAAACATATAAGGGAGATTTGAGACAATCTAGGATAATTGCAATTTACAGTTAAAGCAATTACCTGAAATAATACAGGATTTCAAACCAAAACAACCCTTTAAACACGGGGCCTGAAAAAGAGAAAGTAAAGCGGACCCGCCCCCATGGGTTCATCAAGTCCTGCTGTAGGGAGGCTGTGGTGCAGTGGGTTGAGCATTCAGGTTCAAACCCCACTGCAGTCAGCATGTCGTTGTGTCCCTGAGACACTTCACCCCAAATTGCTCCTGTGGGGATTGTCCACAGTATTGAGTATGTAAGTCGCTTTGGATAAAAGCATCTAACAAGTAACATGTCATGTCATGTAGTTACAAAAAAGAAATCTGACATCACTGATGGAACTTTCTTAACTAACAGACTTTTGTTTATGTAATCCTTTATTTAGTCTCTCAAGCATGTGAGCAGTCAAAGTGGGCACAACATATGAACTGCATAATGGTGCCCCTTAACAGAGATATGTACAAAGTTTAAAACATTAGTTTTACATTAAGGAAAGCAATCACAAGTGGAATTACAAACACTTGACAATAGTTTTTTACTTTCAAAATCCTTGCTAAGGTGCTGTGTCAGTCAGTAAAACTGGAGCTGAAGCATCATCAGCCGCTGAAGGTGAATCATTTTCATGTCTGTGTAGGAATAGCAATACCTTATTGTTTCCATCAGTGCAATGCCCAAACAATAGTTTACGAGGCTCTTTGTTGTGCAGCGCTGTGTTGTGTCAGCTCTTTTTTTGTGTTTGTGATACAATGCCGTTAGAAACCATTCACCAATCCGATCCACGGTTTGTGTTGAATATAGAGCCTTTATAAAAATTAATGAAGAAAAACAGATAATGGAAATCTATATATATTTCATGCGCGCAAGTCATTATTTAATTTCCCAATTGAGTGGTGCAGTGGTGACTTATTTTTGTTGTCTGACCCGGAAATGAGCCTACCAAGGGCTGCCTCGACTAAAAGCACTGGGATCTTTCCATTGGTTTAGGGAAAGTTGAAGAAAATAAGATCTGTGGCTAACACACATTTATGATACTTAGACGTTTGCTTCAACGGGATTATCTCGACATATTGACACCACTTTTTAGGATGTATTAACTGTAAATCCAATCACCAAAAGTTAAAAAAGCTAATGCTATAGGCTATACACAAACTACATGAATTGGCATCGACACCGCTAAGCTAAGGCTCAGCTATTATTCTGAATGATGACATGACAACAAGTCACTGTTTTTATGACACAGTAGCCTCAGATAATAGATTTGGAACACACCCAGAAGTGTACAGGTAATTCTGTATCCAGTCTTGGACACACACCTACTGAACATAAACGGAATAATTGAATGTATCGGCATGCAGGATGGCGCAGCAGTACTACGAGTATGTGAACTACAGAGAAGAGCATGTGCAGGAGCAGAAGAAGCTCCCTAAGGGCGCGTGCCACAGCTACATCATCGTCTTCCAGTCCATCTTCTTCATCATCTTCCATGTGAGTCTCATTTATGCTGCCGTTTGATCAAATGAAGATTCTTCTCATGTCATGATCAGTTTAACATTGGAAAGATACGTTTGAGCAGCTGCAGAAACGAATGCTCTCTCCTCCTCACCAGCTGAGTTTTGTCTTCGCTGAGTTCCCGATGCGCTTCGTCCTCAACGGCTACCTGCGAGAAAACGAACACATCCTCAAAAATGTCCATAACTGCGGTAAGGGACAGCGTCACTTCCCCAACAGTGATGAACAATTTCAAACAGCAATTGAGGAGGACTAAGTATTAGGACTTTTAATTCAGTCCATTTTGACCAATGATTTGTATAAAGATTTGGAAAGATGCTTTTAAGCTTTGTACTCTCTAAACCCTTTTTCCAGTCTTGAAGGCAAGGCAAGTTTAGCGATATAGATATTTCAAAAACAAGGCATTCTAATGTGCTTAAAACATTTAAAGAATCAAGACATAGTGTAAAAGAATCACATTATTAAATGACATTTCAAAACAGTCATTACAAAGCTAAAAGTAAAAACAAGCTGAAATATAATAAGACATACATAAATGACAAGAACAAAAGTTACAGTACAAATGAAGATATTAATTGCTTTTTGATTTTAAAAAGGAAGAGGCAAACAGATCTTTTTGCTAAGCTAAGCTAACTAGCTGCTTTCCACACCTAGATATTTACCGTTGTTTCTTTAACTTCAACTAGGTATATTGATTTTGCATCGACTCTCCAAAACAAAGTTAACTGATTCAATATTCTATATTGACAATGAGTAAGGGGATTTAGATCATTACTCATTTTAAATGTAGAGAAAACATATACATGTAACTACTGTGCTCTCCTAAAAGCCACCAGACTTAATTGATCAAACAGGAATTTTACCATGCTGATCAAAACACACTTTATTCAACCTTGACAGAATACAAATAATAAGTAGTTAAATATAACTCTGCTGTTTTAACAATCACCAACTTTAGTTTGGCTGAAATAAACCCCTGATTCACAAAGACATGTTCAAACTTATTTAGACCTAATAATATTTATCCTTGCTTGACGCTCGCATGACTTAATGTCAACACCACTAAGCTCAAGGTGGACTTTGGTTTGGCGTAATGACGTTTGGCAGTCTTTTGTTTTGTTAGCATTAAATGTCGTAGATCAAAACATGAACATCTTGTGAGCTTGTAATAACCAAAGACCTTACTTTGGGAATTCAACCAAAAACGTGGAAATGCTAACTAATTTCTTCACTCTCTATTGCGTCCAGAAGCATATCTGTCCATGTCTCCAACTGAAAAACAATCTGAGAGCTTCCAGACCAACTAGTATTTTTCATTTGGCCTGTGAAACTCGAAGTGGCCTTCCAGAGCTGCTCTGAAACTAGCGAGGTGCATCACTTCTCCTCAAGCTGTGATGTTTATCATTTTGAACTTCATGCATCATCACTTCCTTTTTGATTGTTCTCAACAAAAGGAGGAAGTAAAAGTGTAGCGAGGTAACACCTCAAAAATATGATCTGCTTCTCTATTCAGCTTTAATAATGTGTTTGGTTATTTCCAAAGACCTCAGATGCGTGTGTCACAGGCTTCAGCTCCGACTGCATCCTGAGTGGGATTGAACGCTTGTTTTCCCTCTCCTCTCCCTAATGACAGGAGCAAACATCAAAGGTGTGATCCCCGGCTTCAACACCACCGTGCTCAGTAAGCTGCCTCGCTCCATGCTGCTCATCCAAGTGGAAAGCGTCCTCATGGGCTTCGCCTTCCTCTCCATGATCATCGTAAGATCCAAAGGCCCCTACAAACACACACACCTAGAACTCAGTGTTTTAAGTTGTTTAACATTTATCCATCTGATTGTCTTGTGTCCGTCCTGTATTGTCCTTCTCTTTGAAAGAGCCAGGGAATGACAGTTAGGGAGCAATGCTAATTATATATATCATATACAAATGACCCTAATCCTATTCCGTACATTCCGAACAAGATTTAGAACCAAAGTGATTTTGCAGTTTTACTTGCATCTGGATATGTACTGCATAACTAGAATCAATGTACTGTTGGATTTTCTTGTACTTTACATTTGTATTTACTTACAACACTACTTCAATTAAAGCTTTTATTTCTGCTGTAGGACCAACAAACACATTTTCTAAATATCTTTCTTTTAAACAACAATAAATAAGAAGCATAAGAGCAGTACTAATAACTGCCCCTTTATTAAATTGCTTGTAGAATAACCGACTTACTTTAACAGAAACAAGGCACGATTACTAGTTGGACAAAATGAGCAAAACTGTCCATTGTTGTTCTATTTTTGTAGTGATGTGTTTGTAAGCATGTACTACCAGAACACAATATCTATATGTATTAATACAATGAAAATATAGGAATATGACATGTTTCCTTTCTGAGTTTGGTCTCTCACGTCTTAGACATATCAGGCTCTTAAACTGTGTGGGGCAGGAAGCTTCCAAGTTTTCAACAACAACAAAAGCTGCCTGGTGCAGGAAACAATGCTCAGGAGAGCTGTGAGAGTGAACCAAACAGTCATATTATAATAATAATAATAATACATTACATTTATAAAGCGCTTTTCCTGGTGCTCAAAGCGCTTCAAGCAAGTAAAACTAAATAACAACAAAAGTCAAAAAGTGCTAAGCTCGGAGGAATAAGGGCGAGGGGTTAGTGGATTAGGAGTTGAAGGCAAGAGTGAAAAGGTGAGTTTTGAGGGATTGTTTGAATGATGAGAGAGTGTTGGCGGATCTGACGTGGCTGGGGGGGGGGGGGGGGGGGTTCCAGAGGGGGGGGGGGGCTGCTGCGTTATTATGGGCCATAAAACCAAATGAGCCAGGCATTAAAACGCTCAGTAGAGCAGAGGGAACTTGTAGGGCTGGGTGGTGATTCTTTGTGGGTTCATAGTTTTGAGCAAGATCTTTCACATTACAAACATTCACTGATACGTTGATAGAAATATGAATTAGAGCAGATTTAAGCTCGGTTAAATGTATTCAAATGGACATATAATTCTCATTTCAGGTCCATATTGGTATTCTGTGCCTCTACAGTGACATGTCTGCCTGTGCTGCAGCAGCTCTTTTCACCCTCTGTCTGAAACCAGAGCCCAGTCTGCTCTGATTGGTTAGCTGGCCGGCTCTGTTGTGATTGGTCAACCGCTTAGAGGTGCCCCTCCCCTAAGCCAGTTATGTACAATGTGTTGGAGCGCCGGCCAATAGAAACGCGAATATAACATAGTGATGTCATTATGTTAGGGTGGTAAACAAATGAGTTCAATGGAGGTGTTTCAGGCAAGGGGGGGGGGTGTGGGAGAGAGAAACTCCCTCTGGAGGGAATTGTGGATCTTAGCCTTTGCAGACCATTGCCATGCACACCAACCTATAGAACACGCTACAGGGAAGAGATTAACTCCAAGAAGCAGAATAGGCCCTTTAACATATTTGAGTCGCACTAAGAACAAAGTGTTTTTTGGTCAGGGCACACTCAGGATTTAAAAACATATCCCTGGGCAACCAGTCAATCATTACATCTCATTTATTTAGCTGCAATTTTATCCAAATCGTCTCGTAAAATAATGTATTCAACCAACCAAAAGTGCAAGAATCATCAAAGTACAGCAACTTTATTAAATGCTGATCTAATTCTACATTTAGAGACAATAGGAGATGGAGAAAGAGTCTGTTTTTGTAGAAGAAACACTCTCAGATCCTCCAGTTGAAAGCAGTTTAGAAGTCTGGCTGTAGAAATGGGTTGATGTAAATAGCTTGGGCCATGCATTTATCCCAGCCTAGCTGTAGTTGCAGGGCTTAGGGTGGATACAGAGGCTTATTCAGCAACGTGTTTGCATTCAGTTTGCCTTATGATCCAAAGTAAAGCAAACTTGCACTATTTGATCTGTTTTATTTATGCTATGTCCTACATATATTCATGTTGCACTTTTGGAGGAGCCTGTGACAGTTTTTCATTGCCATATCTACACTGTAGCTAATGTGCACATGACAATAAAGCCTTGAATCTTGAAACGTATCGAGTCATTCAAAACAATTGAAAATGAATTGTTTGCTGCTTGCCACAGTTCCTGGTGCTGTGTGGCGCCGCCTACCGCCCCACCGAAGAGATCGACCTCCGCAGCATCGGCTGGGGAAACATCTTCCAGCTGCCTTTCAAACACCTGAGGGACTACCGCCTGCGCCTGCTCTGCCCCTTCTTCATCTACAGCGGCTTCGAGCAGATGTTCGCCATCACTGGATTCTCCCTGGTACTGCACTTTTACTCGCATTGCTTTATTTGGATAGTGTGATACCAGAGAGGAGCCGACAGATTATAGAAATAAGTACAGATTCAATCAGATCTCAATCTCTCAAACACAGTATGGATTGTAATATACATCCATATATATTTTAGTACAATGTGCACATTTTTACTTTAACTTCTTGTGTTTACATTAATATTCTTATTTGATCTTTTATTGGACATTTTTACTTTAACTTATATTTTTGTAATGACCTTTTTTATTGCACACTTATGTTTATAATAATAATTATAATAATAATAATTCATTTCATTTTTGAGTGCTTTTCCAAGTGCTCAAAGCGCTTTACATTACAAATGACACATATATTAAACATTTAACAGTTATTACTGTGGACAATACCCACATTCTTTTTTATTTTATCTTTTTAAAGCACATTCTTACTTTAACTTCTAGTTTAAAGTAAATACTTGTATTTAATTTGATCTTTTTTTCAATTAAATTCTTAGGTTGATATACACTTTTTTACTTTATTTTATCTTTAATTGCAAAGGTTACTTTAACTATCTTTACTTTATTTGATCTTTATATTGGTTATTCTTACTTATTCTTATTTTCATTCTATTTGTTTATTTATCTTTTATATATTTCATTCTAAAATGAAGCAACTGTGTCCCGGGACCAACAGCCTGTTCTGGTTCTCTCCTCAGTCCTATGGCGTGTGCGCTCTGGGCCTGGATAAGCTGTGGCTCCTCATCCTCGTGTACGGCCTCTCCTGCTCCGTCTTCTCCTCCCTCTCCCTCTGCCTCCTCCGCCTCCCGCGCTGGGTGTGTCTGGTGGGGGGGGGGCCGTGGTGCACATAGTGCTGCTGGTGGCTCTCCTGGCTTTCTCTCCAACCCCGAAGACGCCTTCATATCTGGGTCCTCTGCTGGTGATCTCTGTGCTGTGGGGACTGGGCAGCGCCCTGAACAAGACGGGCGTCAGCAGTGAGTCACGCTGGTGCTGTTCGAGGTGTTGGTACGTAACTTTGTTCACACGTGACATTGTCAGCCTGACTTCTCTCTCTCTCTCTCTCTCTCTCTCTCTCTCTCTCTCTCTCTCTCT
>CALSBZ010046893.1:302663-312846 GCA_943591055.1 Gobionotothen gibberifrons | reverse complement strand
TCTCTCTCTCTCTCTCTCTCTCTCTCTCTCTCTCTCTCTCTCTCTCTGTGTCTCAGTTCTGCTGGGCATGCTGTACGGTGAGGAAAAAGAGCGTCTTGACTTTGTCTTCACCATCTATCACTGGTGGCAGGCCATCGCCATCTTCATCGTCTACCTCTGGTCCAACATGCCTATGAGGGTATGATTTGTGTTGAGAGAAAGTTCAATGTGTTTGTGTCTCAAGTTTAAAGGATTCAAAGCTTTATATGTCCTATGCACAATAGCTACAGGATAGTTTTGGCAATGAATATCTAAAGCCTCCGACCCTTCCAACTATACAATATACTTACACTATATTATTTTCCTATTTTTGCCCCTTTCCTCAGGCTAAGCTCTCAATCGTGTTGGCCACCTTGCTGCTGGCCTGCTTCTGTTACGGGGTGATGGAGCGCCGGCTGGCCAGGAAGATTCCTTTCAGACTGCCTCGCATCCCTCGGCCCCGGCACAAGGTAACCAGTCACCGTCTGACAGCTGAAGAATAAAGATCAACCTTTATTAGTCCCTAAGGGGAAATCAGTTGCAGCTTGCATTTTAGGGTATTTAACTGAACAAATTGAAAACAGGAATTAATTCTCCACTCCACAGCAAAACTAATATTGATGTCCATGTGATGTAGAGAAGCAGCCATTATCTGTACCAGGGTTTCCGTTAGCCGGTAATTACCGGTTTCTAGCTGGTAAAATGTATTCAAAACCGGTAAATTCAAAATGTCCGGTAATAATTAGGGATGCTCCGATCGATTGGCCGCCGATCATTATCGGCCGATATTCACTCTTAATAGTTTAATCGGTGCTCTCGATAAAGGCCGATCAGGAGAGCTGGATCTGATCGATATGGACATAAACGTGAGGGAAGTATAACCGGACGCGAGAGAAAGTTCAGATCAGCTGCTGAGTCTGACGGAGACACGCAGCTCTGCGTGATCACCTGAAGCCCCGCCCATTGTTTAGCGCGCTGCATGAGAAACTGACGGGCTGTCAGGAGAGAGAGAGGGAGGGAGAGAGGAAAAAGAGAGGCTCCGTTTCTCCCGTGTTATTATCCAAAGTTAAAGGAGACCTATCATGCTATATTTGAATAATATATTGTAGGGCCATACCTATATAAGGTATATTTATACATTTCTTTTTTCAAAATACCAAACAGATCATGCATTTTAGCCATGCCTCATTTTGCTCTATTTTGCTCTCCTCCACCCTGTCTTTGCATGCGCTGCAGCTGACCACGCCCCCCTGCAAAGGAGGGGGCCGAGTTACGAGCATCATGTTACCATGCTGTTACCATGCCACGGCAACCTCTCATTCCCCTGATTGGTGGAGAGTTGGCCATATAGGCGGAGCTCCTCGTCACTGACGTCACACTATTTTCAAATCTCTATTAGTCTGTATCAGATCCGTTGCAGCCCTGTTTTTAGAGATTTGGGTATGGAGGAAAAGAGAGACGGTTGTGTTTTCTGACACTTGGTGAGTTCCCTGACACACCGGGGACACATTCATGTATAAAAGACGTACAAACGTGCATTTTGCATGATAGGTCCCCTTTAATGTAAACTTTTGAATAATGTACTTCATCTACTATAAGTAGTTTGTTTGAATGTAATAATGATGTTGTTTGTGGAAGCGCATCATTTATTGAAAAATGAATCTGAACTTTTCGATCTTTTACGATTATAAACTGAAGCAATATAAAAATGAGCCCCATTAACTGAGTTTCAGCATATCCGGTCATAGTCCGGTAATTACCTGCTAACGGAAACTCTGCTACACAATTCTTCTTATTATTATTATTACTATTGAAACATGACCGGTAAGAATTTGTCCGGTAAAATAAATTATTTCTGGACATTTGACCGGCAAGAAAAAATCCTAGCGGAAACCCTGATCCGTACACGTGCTGCTATGTTCATTTGTTATTTTAATTGCAATTTCACAAATAAGTTTATTTTATATTTCTCATTTCAAGTCAATACAATGTTGGTATTAAGTTAAAATGTATTTTTTCTGCCTTCAAAACCCCCCCAAAAAGAAACGGAAATGTGTTTAGCTTATTGTTCCATTAGTTGGATGTCACCCATACACCGAACGGAGACGTTTCCGTGCGCTCCCTTTATATCTCACTTTAAGCCTTTTATACATGCATTCTTTTTGAACATCCCAACTTGTCTGGAGCCATTCATAGTCAAATATGCATCACACAAAAAAGTGTGGACATTTGAAGTGGCCAGTGCACATACACTGAGGAACCGCAGTGAGGTCAGTCATCTTTTTAAATACATTATATTTGTTTCTATTTGTTTTAGATTGATTCTAGGATTTTAAGGAAGGAAGAAGGAGTACATGTCATTTTTTAAGTAATTGAAGTTATTTTTGGAAAACTTTGAACACAAATTGTTATTCAAAGCAGAGTACTTAATATTTCTTGATACACAAAAGTAATAATACTTGTTGTCTTCTTCTACACTATTGACTGTCAAATTAGAGCCATGCGTAAATAGCCTATAACGCCAATTTCTGAAAAAACGGAAGGAACAAACCTCTATAGAGGAAATCTTTTCGAAATGCGAGTCAGTTATTGTGAAACTTTTTATATGTAAATAGAATGAGAGCAAACACATTTTGACTTTGGAACACCTCTCTTTCCCAGCCATCAATAACATATATTATTTGTGTCCGCAGGTCAAAGGCTACCGCTACCTGGAAGAGGACAACTCGGATGAGTCAGACTCTGAGAGGAGTGATGACGAAGAGGACGAGGAGGGGCTGGACGACGACGAGCATGTGGCGGAGGAGATGGAAGCTGAGGACGGGGACGGAGGAGGCCAAGACGCAGGGGGCCCTGGAGCTGAGTCACCCGGAGCTCGGAGGAGAGGGGCCGAGGGTCAGCACCACAGAGGCGCGGAGGCCTAACTGAGGGAGGAGGGGGAGAGACGAGGAAGGGGCAAGAGGACAGATGGCAGATATGCAGAAGAGGAAGATAATTAGAGAAGGGCTGTTGGGCCCATTACTCCATTCATATTGTACACATGTTCTTATACAATCTCACATACGACACTTAACTAAAGTATTTCGTGTTGCCATTTCTTTTAATTAAGGGCTACCCCATTATGGCAACATCATAGTCATAATAATGAAAATATATTAAATTATTTTATAACAAATATGTATTTTTTTAACAGTGGATTTCTACTTTAAATTCAACTCGGCTGCAAAAAATACATTTAAAATGTTTAACATTATCATTAAATATATAAAATATACACTTTTAAATAAATTATTTCAAATGATAAAAAAAGTATTTATCATTTAAAAAATAAAATGTAAAAAATCATGTTGTAATATTCTCAAGAGCTTTAACAACAGAATAAGGTACACAATACTTTTTTTATTATCTTGTTTTTCTTTCCTTGGAAGTCAATATCACAACAGAAGTCCAGAAGAAAGGGAACATAACAATGTAAATAATTAAAAGCACACACTCGATAAAACACGACTACAACAAATACTTTTCTTTTAGTGGCCCATAATTATAGTTCATCAAGTATAAAACATATCTGAAAAGAAAAGAAGTGGATGCAGCAAAAAGAGATTGGGAAATAGATTTTCTAGGTGTATCCTCAGTGAAGTCTGTTTGGATGGAGTCATGTTTAGAGCTCTGCTGAATGTGAACAATCTTTTAAAAATGTAATTTATGCTAATTTCTACAAAAGAAACAACCTAAATGGAGCTACTATGAGAAGCTCAGACAAGATGCCTGGCATGTGTCTTTGGAAAATATCTTTTTTGCAGACAACGAATGTAATTGTTTGCTTTTATACAACAGGTACCGGACAATCAGTCATGTATAGCCAAAGTGAGTGAAGTATGTCAGTTGAGGGATATTATAATTACTTATACGTGAAATCGTTTTTTGTATAATCTACAATACAGTAAACAAGATTAAGAGTCTACAAAAATGCTAGCAAGTCTATTATGTGCTTTATCAGCTACCTTTATCAGAGTGAAAATGCTGCAGTTGGTTTAGTAAGCTAAGATGTTAACGTTGGTGTATCAAAGTTCAGTTAAAATCTGCAAACATTAGGATGCTAACTTGACTTCACCACCTTACTTTAGTGTGTTAGCATGCTAACATTAGCCATATAGCGCTGTACAGAAAACACAGAATTAACTGTTAACTGCCAAGCTGGTACAGAAAGATTGTGCTGACTATTTCTTAAGAAAGGCACTCAAATTAAGTTGTACACATTAAGGTACAAATATTTTATAGATTTGTAACAGTTGAATTAGTTAATGCCTCAAAATGTCTTGAAATTAAAAATGTTGTGATGATGCAAATTTCAAATCTTGTTCAACTCCACAGGAGTTATTAAGCTACAGGGGTTTATAAAGTAAAAATAAATAATGAATGTATCATTGACACGAATAGCTGGCACATGCTGATGTAATGAAGTTACTTCCAAAAAAACTAAAGAGGAGGGTCTACATGCCTACATGTCTGTTGAAGAATAAATACTTGAAAATAATACTGAATACCTGACAGCCTTATTGCCTTATATCTCTATCTTTTATACTTTATACTATACTTTAAGAACTGTCTTCTTATCCTTTACATCAATTAAGGCATTTCCACCATCATTTGGTGCAAAATCAATTTATGGTGGAACATTTGATAGAAATCCCAAAATTCAATGTTTGACTCTTATATTTAGTGCAAATTCTGCATTTTCAGCTAAATTCAGCAACAAATGTACACAGTTTACAGCATTCACAAGCGTTTTCAGCAGGAAATGCATTTTCTAGTTATTATTATTTCAACCAATATTTTGCCATCGAATAACTTCAGCCTACTTTCAGCTACAGAAACCATTCAAATATGAAAATATTCAGCCTTTTCATCACATGATGGTTCAACTTTTTCAAAATATTTTATACATTTGGAAATATTCAGCTTTTTAAACTCTTTTTTTAACATGGAACTCAATGGGAGGAACCTTCAAATCCTCTTTTACCTACACCGTGCGCCAAATGCTACTCCTTCCACATACTTTCAGCTACAGACTTCATTCCAACTTTTAAACGGTCACAAGACCTTCAGCTATAAAAGGTATTCTTCAGATCTTTCATATATTTTACACTTTTTTAGATATTTAACTTAGTTTGGAGCTTGGTAAAGAGGCCTTCTTCAGATTTTAACATGAGTGTGTATTGCGCAGCTCGTTAAGGCTTAGAGTGCGTGATGTCATAGCTAGGGTGGGGGACAGCTTGAAATTATTTTATTTTGTATTTGCGTGCATTTCCTGTTCGGAAAGTGGCGCTGTACTGATAGTGCCGATTTTATTTTGTAATTCTTAGCGTGCATGCACTTCCTGTCCTGAGAGTGGAGGTGTCCTCAGAGTGGAGGTGTCCTGAGCTTTGTATATACAGTCTATGGTCGGCAGGCTCCCATGGCTTTTTCTGCAATTTCAGCTAAATGCAGCAACAAATGTACACAGTTTACAGCATTCACACGCATTTTCAGCAGGAAATGCATTTTCTAGTTTTCTAATAGAGAACAGGACCAACTGCCTAAAGTTGTTAATGTATATGACACTTACTGTATCTCCTGCGCCTAGTTGTCACTAGAGCTGGGCGATCTGAAGATAACCAAATATCACATCATTTTGGACCAAGTACCTCAAAATCTATATTTTAACAATAGTGTTTGAAAGACCATCGATGCTTCAATATTACATTTACACAATGAACATTTGGATAAATAATAATCAGTGTAGGAGCCATATGTTAAAATGCATAGTTTGATATATTTGAATATTATAATCCTTTGTTGTTAGTGCTATTATATCATTTATTTGAACCAGCCGTGTGGAATTGACGGCCGCAGCTGTTTGTGATTACGAGACGTTATAGCCGACGGCAGCTTCTGGTGGTTGTGTGTGTGTGAGAAGGAGAAAGAAGCACAGAGCAACATAGTTTTTTTACCTGTGAATATATGTGCTTGTAATTGATACCTTTTGTTTTTAAGACTTTATATATGGTCCGGGTTCAACTTTCGTCGCTATGGGAACTCTAAAGCAAGTCCAATGCAAAGAAGACTTAATTCATTTCATTGTAGTAATTGTGACAATTCACATACATACCCACACAAAATATAAATATAGACTACATCATTGAAAACGACTCACAGGAATGACAGAAACGACTTGTCAGGTTTTCAATCTGAGCTTTATTTTATTTGTATGAACAGAAATATGAATATGAGCTGGGATAAAGAGGTAGCTGCTAAGTCACTGATGGTTTGTGTTGTAGTTAAAGCCAAAACCGAAGCTTAAAGTTCAGTTTTCCGGCCTTTAAGTCAGGCGTCCAGGTGTTAGCCTGAGCCGATCCTGCTGGTCCTGGTCCGGTCCTGGTCCGGTCCTCCTTAGTGCCTGATGCGTCTGATGGACTGGACCTTGGGAGTCTGGCAGTGGGAGCCCCAGTTCCTCCAGTGCTGGTAGTCTCCGCTGTGCTTCTCACACTCCATGATGTACTGCTGGCCCCTGTAGCCGGGGTACTCGTAGCACACAAAGCTGCAGGAGGAAGATAGCAAGTAGGTAAGTAGGAACTGAAATACCTTTTGCTGATCCATTTACCCAAATCATTTTCTCCAGGTGGTTCTCAGATTAAATGTGGATATTACAGAATTAAAGAAATGCTGCTAGGGAGGCTAGGAATAAAGATATCTGAATATTTTGTACTGAATATTCCATCTTGACATTTTTGGACATTTTTAGGATTTTTTAAACCTGCTCAAGAGGAGAATTTAAGTGGGGATTCAGAGTTCTAGAGAAGTGGAGGGGGAAATGAATCTAACTAAACTAGTTAAATGGGCAGGAGGTGCTCACGGGGTAAATGGGGTCTACCAATCAGAGTTTCAGGGCTTTAATCCCCAGCCCTTGCAGTCAACATGTCAAAGTGTCCTTGGGCAAGATATCCCAAATGTATCCCGTAAGCATGTCTGCATTATAGAAGTGTATGTATGTCGCTTTGGATCAAACTGTCAGCTAAATGTAATGTAATATATATATAACTACATTATGGATGACTGTTGCTGTACTGTATAGTACTCCTTTCTGCTCATATCTACGATTTCTGCTTCTTTATTTCACTCTAAAGCCGTCTCAAACCTATTTATGCTCTCATTTAACTGGAACCAAAATGTGTTGGGGTTACTTACGCTCCACTCTGCACGTGCATGGAGCCCACCTCGGGGGTGGCCCAGCCCATGGCCCTCAGGGAGGGGTAGTCGTCGCACAGCTCGGTGCTGCGGCCCATGAAGTTCTCCTTCTCGAAGATCATCATACGGCTGTTCTGGTGGGACTGTGGATGAGAGGAAGCGGGGGGGGTGGATAGGGAGGTATTGTTAGGCCTTACAGACATTACTTTACATGTCACTTGTTAGACACTTTTATCCAAAGCCATTTTGGGGTGAAGTGTCTCAGGGACACAACGACATGCTGACTGCAGTGGGGTTTGAACCTGTGACCCCTGTGAAACCTGTGAAATAAAATAATAAAGTGTTTGTACTGTGGCCAATGCACCTGGGAAGTGAGCCGGGCATTTAAGCAAATTCTGTGGCCAAACGGTGCCACTATTCTGTTTCACTGACATCATTGGGCCCAAAACTACTCTTTCCTATTGACTTACATTGGGAAAGGGACGTCTTTAAACCAGCAGTTTTAGGTAAATCAACTTCCCAGTACCAACATTTGGATATACCTAATTTAAATAATTTGGTTGTAAAAGTTGTAAAATGTGCTAAAAGCCTAATCCAGAGTTATTTTCCCTCCTTACATCCTTTGACTTAGTCAAGAGCGGACGAGACAGAGCTGATTGAAGGAAAGCTTAGGAAATAACATATGCTCATTCTCTATGGGCCCAGATCCCTAGATGATCTGGGTATTTTTGTTCTTGAGTCAGGACATTTTGGCTTCATTGAGTAACTTTCATAGGAATGAATGGGGCTCCACCTCCAACACTCTATCCAGTTATCTTTATACATCCATGACCACTCCTTCCTTCTGTCACTCGCTATCCTCCTTTTTGGTAGATACTCACAGCGCAGTAGATGGGGCGGAAGGACATGAAGTACTCGTTGTGGTAGGACAGGGAGCCGCTGTAGGCCTCCCAGTTGGGGTACTCGCCCCTCTCCAGGATGAACTGCTGGCCCTGGAAGTCATGGTGCTCGAATCCAACCCAACTGTAAACATGGGGGAAAGAAGAGGTGAATGTCAGATGGGTGAGTAGAAACGGTCAACATGTCTTTTAAGTCAGTGTGAACATAACACAATGAGGCGACATTACACAGGGTGGGAGGAGATAAAGAGCACGAGGAAAAGTAGCTGCAGATGGGACATGAAGATGGTCCGTCCCTCTAGTGGTCACAGGAAGCACTGCATGGTAATCCTATTTTCCTTTTTCACTGAATTAAACGTTTTACCAGCAAAAGTCCTGATCCAGCACCCTTTGAATCCTTTTATTTTTTTCTATTATAGAAAACCCCACAAAAATGAATTTGTTTTCTGTATACTAAAGACATCCCCCTAGTGGAAACCTGAAGAATAGCATGTATTGGCCCCATAAGGCAAATGTGGTAACATTTCTCAATCTGGTGATAAATAGTAAAAAGTAGCAGTTTTGATAGATTGCATATGCCGTAAGCGTAGTAGGATCCAAAAAAGAGATTTTAAAGTCTTTCAATTGGGACATTTTCTTTTGTTAAGGCTTTGCTACACAGTTTATAATAGACTTATTATAGGTGCTGAAAAAAACCTCACATTGATATTCTTACATTGAATTTACTTTTAGTTCTTCATTTAGGGTGTAACCTATGTGGCTTGCCCTCCAAACACTTAGTTTCTGCAAATGGTTTCAGTGGATATACGGTGATTTTATTTTCCGTTTTCTTAAGTCTTGAATTATAAAAAAGGTGATAATAAGATCTCACCATTTTCCCTCTGGAGCTAAATCTGTATGCATCTGCTGCAGTCAGCAGGGGACAACAGTTCAGAGTAAAGTTTTGGTTAGAAGTGCGTCATAATACAGCGGGGGAACACGCTTGCAAAGAGGAGAGGAGAATTAAGCTCTTGAATTATTTAAAAGAGCTCCAAAGAATGTAGTGAAGGGAAAGACTGTGCTCTTTCAAACAAAAAACACGCTTTAAAAAATGCATGACATGCAGTTGATAAAACTCAACTGCATGATTTGGGCCTTAAACACCCACGAGAGGAGAAAGAGTTAATGATACGATGGGTTAATCCAGTTCATTTCCTTAGGTTAACATGAAATACTTTTAAATATATGTCTAAAATAGCGTAATTATAGCGTTTTATTTTGAAATCCTAGCTCCAACTTATGGAAAATGTCCTTTCCATGTTGGACTTACCTGGACTTAAAGTCACTACGCCTCCACCACATTATCCTAAAACCAGTGGTATATTTTGATCAATTTAAATAATTAATGTATGGGATCCGTTTATTTTCTTTGTATTATCTCTTTGTATATTGCTGGGTATTTTAATATAAAATAATGCATCTTATTTTCTAAACCGGTCCATCAAATCCATTTATGTTTTGTAAAGTAGTAAGTAACTTTTAAACACATCTCGTGAAGTAAAAAAGGACACTATTTGCTTAATTTGAGAATAGAATATGAATATGTTATATTAAAGAATACTTAATGTGAAGATAAAGTTAAAGTATGAACATTTTCAGAGGTTTTCGGACTGAAAGTAATTAGTCTCCAGTGTAAAAACAGGCCCTAGAAGTAACCGTATTAAGAGTATATAATGCAGGAGTAGATACGGCGTAGTAACAAATAGTCCCACTAGATGCTTTTATGAGCAGTTAGTGTGCTTTTCACCAGACGGATCTTCACTCTTTCCTCCGCATACACTGATAAATGGTAAAGTATCACACCATTTAATCAAAAGGCTAAAAACAGTCGTGTGGCCTTACATCATCCTCTGCTGACCATAGGTGAGGTATGTACACCAGCTCTGAAAATAATCTCTGTTAAAAGCATCCGTCATCTCCTTAGGTGAAACTCTTTCTCAGTATTTCATCTGAAAAAGGCAGCAGTGGGAGAAACACCTGACCTCTCCATCACTGATAAT
>CALSBZ010046893.1:261323-282200 GCA_943591055.1 Gobionotothen gibberifrons | reverse complement strand
TACCTGCGACTCCCGTCTTGCCATCTCCTGGACCCCCTGCCTGTCCCCGACCAGCCCTTTGCCTTCTATCTGCCGTGTTGTCTGTTACCAGTCTTTTGCCTCCAATAAAGCTGGTTACCGACAATTATCCCTGATTTCACGTGTGTTGCACTTTGGTCTTCAGCTCGATTGTGACAACTAGAATAGATTTACATTGTGAGGATGGAAGAATGATTTGTTTGGAAGCCAAAATTAACGGAATAAAAGTGAATTTGTGTAACATTTATGCTCCAAATGTGGAAGATCCAGGTTTCTTTCATAAAATAAATAAAGTAATGGGGAGCATAGCCGATGGGCATACTGTTATTGCTGGAGATTTTAATCAAGTGTTAAACGGGGTTCTGGATAAAACTACCTTTTCCAATAATGTACCAAAAGACAGAATAGCAATCGAGCTATTGGGGAAGGACCTTGGACTGACAGATATTTGGAAGCTTGTCAACCCCAGCGAGAGAGAGTATACATTCTATTCTCACAACCATAAATCTCACTCAAGGATAGATTACTTTCTGATCAGCAAAGATTTGGTGGAGAGCGTTTCAGACTGCTCGATAGGACCTATAGCATTGACTGATCATGCTGCAGTTCAACTATAGATAGAATGGGAGGGATGAAACCCTCTTTAATGGTCACACATACAGAGCACACAGCACACACAGCGAAATGTGGCCTCTGCATCTGACCCATCCTAGTACCAGGAGTCTAGTGGGTAGCTATTGTACAGCGCCCGGGGAAGTTCTCTCCATTTGACCCATCCTATTATTAGGAGCAATGGGCAGCCATTAGGTACGGCGCCCGGGTAGCAGTGGGGACAGTGCCTTGCTCAGGGGCACCTCGGTAGTCACTTGCTCGTTCCGGGACACAAACCCGTAACCAAGTCCCTACGGCCTGAGCCACCACCGCCCTAGTGCTAACTATGCTTAGTAATGGAGCCAGATGGGGTTAAGAAAAGCAAATGGAGGATGAATGTTTCCTTGCTTCAGGACACATAATGTAACAGTTTAATGGCAGAGAATCTTGAGAGTTTCTTTCTGGTGAACATCGGGTCAACAGATAAAGTAGGGACAGACTGGGAGGGCTCTCAGGCATATATCAGGGGGAGACTTATGGCGCATTTCCACTACACGGCCTCGCTCGGCCTCGCTCGGTATGCCTAGGCCTCGTTAGGACTGGCTCACTTTATGGCGCATTTCCATAACAGTTTAGTAGCTGGGGCAGTATCTATAGTAACGCAGTGTAGGCGGAGCCGTGGCGTCATCTTCAATGAGAGCCCCAGAAAAACAACACAGCCGTTAGCTTTTAGCAGTCAGAGCTCACAGCTCCTCATATCTGTTCAGAAACTAGACAAAAGTTTAACAAGTACAAACCACAGACTGTCTGTGTCATGGCGAATACAGTCGCTGGTTTATTTATGACTGTATAGGCCGTTGTTGTGAGTGTGGACGGTCGGAGCATTTACAACGTTAGCTTAGCCAATCTCCGTTTAGACAACACACATTTTAAAAGGTTTTTTGCCTGCCGTCTGTCTGCAGACTTGTCAAAGCATTAATTCATGGTTTTTACTAAAGCCCGCGTCACACTGTCCCAAAATTGACACCCGATGGACATACGAATATGGATTTATGAACTTCGCACGAAGATGGCCCCGAACCACACACGAAGGCAACATTTACATTACATTTAAGACATACAACTGCAACGAAAGTTACAAAAACAATTATGTTAAAGTACTATGATACTGTACTGATATTTTCAGACTTTGTTCTTTACTTTATCCGTCTTTATATGTAGAAGATATTAAGTTTTCTCCCTAGTGTTGTTTCCATAGCAACAACAACATCCTGTCAACTCGCCTTCAAAATAATATATTATCCTTTTCAGTTTCACAGAACACAAATTGGGTTATTTACATAATATGTTTACATGATTTTGTTGTGCAATAAAACAACCCGATGGACACACGATAAAGGAAATGTTCAAATTCGTCTCTGATCGTAGCAACATCAGTGCCGGTCAAAGGTCTTCTTTGTTATTTATTGAGCTTTAAAACAAATGAATAACGACTATATATAAAATACACGGAGCCTCTCTTTTTCCTCCCTCTCTTCTGACAGCGTGTCTGTCATGCAGCAGCTGATCCAGTAATGAGTGACACGGCCGACAGTAAAAATAAACATATTTATAACTAGTTTAGGTAGTTTGAGAGGTAATTAAAATAGCTAAGGGCGATGATCTGACTTGAAGTGTGTGTTTTGCTCGGTTCACCGCTGCATCACAGCGGGAGGAGCTGCAGGTGAGCAGCGGAGTTTTTCAGGCTTCGGCAGCAACTTCGTGAGCGGTGGCAAAATCTTTGGCATGCCAAAAAATTGCCGAAGGACCTTGCGAAGGTTCATTTTCGTTTTGAATTTGTGTGTCAATGTTGCCCTTCGTAAGGGCATCGTGAGGGCATCTTGTTCTCATCGGTGCCATCGGGCATTCGCCCCGATCAGAGTGAGGGCGAATGCCCGATGGCACCGATGATAACAAGATGCCCTCACGATTTGACAAGATGCCCTCTCGAGTGCCTTACGAAGTTGCCGCTCACGAAGTTGCTGCCGGAGCCTGAGAAACTCCACCGGCGGTCATACGATGGCTTAAGATGCCCTCACGAATGGCCCGATGCTGTTACGATCAGAGCCGATTTTGAACATTTCCTTTATCGTGTGTCCATCGGGTGTCAATTTCGGGACAGTGTGACAGGGGCTTTACCGGTATCAGTATGTTGTTACTTCGGCATCATTTTGAAACGTGTATTACAATTAAATCACGGTCAAATATGTTCATCTTGTTGTAGTTGTAGCCCCCTTGCCAGCGATTCTCTCTCTAGTTTAGCATACTCAGCCCGACTCAGCCTGGTTGTTCCTGGCCCTAGAACCACGATTTTATGGGGCCGGAAAAAGAGGGAAAAAGTACCCGCTAGCCGGTACTACGCTATATGGAAAGGCCACCAAAAACTGGCCTGGCCGCATAAGGACGCTTAAACGGGGCTACCCGCTGCAGTGGAAATGCGCCATTATAGCCTATTCCAGTAGACAAAAAAAGACAGCAAACACAAAGGGTAACAAATGTACTCCTCAATCTGTATAGGGAAAAAGGTATTTTTATGGCATACATGGTTGGCAAAGGGATACATGTTGTCAATGATCTCTACAGAGATCGCTTGTTTATGTCATTTGAGGACCTTAAGAAACAATTGAACTTGACTGATAAGGGGATTTCTGGAAATATCTACAGCTGAGGAGCAGCGTTGGTTCGGTATTTGGACTGATAAGGGATGAGGAAGAAGAGAATAAGATTCAAGAGTTTCTAAATTCTCCCCATACTCTACACTCTGCCTCACTATTCTATAGAAATATTTAAAATATTCAAATTAGACTATGTGAAGCCCTGAGAAAGATATGGCAAAAATATCTAGGTAGTGAGATTAGGGAGGATCTATGGCAGGATATAATCTCGAATGTAGGTTGGGCTACAAGGGATGCGAGAAGCAAGTTTATCCATTATAAAATTGTGCATAGATATTATTTCACACCCCTGAAATTGTTTAAAATGGGCTTAACTCAGGACAATACATGTTGGAAATGTAATAGAGAAGTGGGCACATTTCTTCATGCTCTATAGGATTGCCCAAGGGTACTGCCTTTTTGGAAGGTGGTATTAAAAAACCTTGAAGGGTGGCTCAGAAAAACTCTACCAGAATCCCCACAGCTCTGTTTGCTAGAGGACAAGTCTCTTGTGCCACCAGGCCTTACTAAAGCAGAACTTAGATGGTAGCACTTTACAATAAGACTACCCTTATAAAGGGTTTACGAATAGTTCGTAATTCAGTTATTAATTAGGTTGTGAACACTTTATAAATCATTAATAAGCTTTTATAAGACATGAGATAAACAGGGCAACTGTGACCGGTTGCTTGCCAAATAGTGAGCCCACATGTATCTGTACTGCTAAGCCTTATTAGAAACTCATTAATAAATGGGAATGTGTTTTACACTTTACAAGGCTCCCTTTTGGCAGTTATAAATGTTAGTAACTCATTCATAAATGGTCATAAAGAGATCCCAAGAAACATCAAGATGGATGGGGGGAGAATCAACTCAGTGAACAACAGATACCAAGGATGCTGGCTGATGAAGAAGAAAAAGTAAGCTAGGTAGCCAATATAAGGCTTCGTCATCTTGCCAAATAGTGAGCCTGTGTTGATGTATGAAAACTATGTTAGAACTGGTTTATAAATGGTTCTTAATGATTAATAAAGTGTTTACAACCTAATTAATAACCTAATTATAAACCCTTTATTAATCCTTTATAAGGGTAGTCTTATTGTAAAGTGGTAACTTGTTGAAGACACTGTTCTTATGTTTATCCACTTCTTACAAGGCAATTCATCTTTCAGTGTCAACATAAAAGACAAAGGTTTGTTCAGAAATGCAGATCAGACGAAGTAGCTTGAGTTAAAACAAAAAAAAGATGAATAAAACTGTGTTTTTTAGCTGAATGGAGAATAAACACCCTATGGAGTACAGAACAATGATGTATTGTGTATCCTTGAGACCTGACAATCCTTTTAAATGCTTTTCCTACAAAAAAGCAGATAATAGATCCTGAGTATCATTTTCCAAGACTTTGCCTTACATGGTTAGGAACTACAGGGGACACAGACAGTAGGACATACAACATGCAACAGCCATGACTGAAATTCAACCAGGGGCCTATATGACCTTGTCATTGTCAAAGTTATCGGTAGTATGCAACTTTTTAATACGGACTCACATCATGACATCCATCGTCGACAAAACGTCACACACTTTCGAACTGCATCCTACGGAAGCCCTAAGATGCAATTGAAAAAAAAATGGTGTTGTTTTATTTGTAAGATTGATTTTTTAGAGCAGTCTTTCTAAGCTTCTTATTATTTACTTCTAATAATAATAATAATAATAATATTTAAGTTAAAGGAGGGGTAGGTAAGTTTGAGAAACCGGCTCGAGTGCACAACAATTCCAAAGTACACAATCGAAAAGAATCCGCCCCTTCCTTCAGACTTCCTACAGAGCACCTCCTCCAACACACATGAACGCGCACATGACCTCAGTGAAGACTTGAAAACATCATGGCTCAATCAGATGTAAGAAAACAACACCTAAGATCATGATAATGAATGTAAAACAAATGTATAACAAAGTTATTGTCAGTGCTTATATTTTTGAAGCTAGCATGTTTGTTTTGTGAAAATGTATTAAAAATGTTACGTCTGGCTAGCTGGCGAGGGCAGGCTGTGGTAACGTTACATATCAGCTCGGTGTGCTCGATAAGTAGTCGCCATCGTTGAAAAGCAACTCCGATGTTGACTCTGGTTTGACTTCTCCTAGTTTCCACTTTCTTTTTCTTCATAATTTGCTCCATTAGAGTTTTTCTTTTGCGACTGGTAGACGATGTTGAAGCAAACTCTGCCATGGTGAAAGTGTCCACGGCTGCTGCTGGCGATTGAGCAACAGCTGCTCGGAGACGGGAAACACGCCCAATGACGGCACGCGCAATGACTGCACGAGTGTGCGTGCACGAGATGGAAGGCTGACAGACAGGTCGGCCAACCAGTTATTTTAGCCGGCCCGGCTAAAATAATTGGTCGTAGTTTTTACAGTATTACGGCTTCCACAGATGAATTTTTTTTTTCAAAGCACTTAGAATATTCATTGCTATCAGGATATTAAGAGCATTCCATGGAATATAACAAAAAGTGTATCTCGAGCCAGTTTCTCTCCTGGGAGAGAGCACGCTTGTGAACTGTCAACAGGCGTGCCCGCTCGCGGGAGCGCGCCACAGCGTAAAGCAGAAACTCACAGACATTTCAATGATTTGTACGGCAAAGTTAGGTTTGGAAACTATATCATTTCCTTTTTTACGGGCATGCATAACACCGGAGCTTTGGCGATGTTCTGAGTTTGTTCTAATCTGTCAAAATGACGGACTGCTTTCAGATTTCTCCGTCATTGTTAAAAGAAATCCGTCATAGACGGAAAATATTCGACCTCTGGTCTCAAGTCTGGAAACTGTTACTGTAAAACAACATGGAACACAGTGGCACCAATAATAGGTTCAAAAACAAGCACTTCATGTTTCATTGCCTGGATTTCAAAAGATCGTTTTCAAACTGAAGAGAGATAATACCATTTTAAATATGTTATCCATTATTTTGCTAGTTAGGGTTTGGTTTCAATGGTAGACTTGACGTGATAAAGTGTAAGACCCTTAGACACTCTGCATCTTCCAGCAATTATATACAGTACAGCTCTGGAAAAAAGATACCACTCCACATTTGTCTTAAATCTCAATCTCTACATGTATGGCAGCCATTCCATTCCAGTGTCTGTTGAATTCCAAGACAGAGAAACGTTGTCAGTAGTTTATAGAATAAATAAAATAAATCTTCATTTTACTCAAACACAAACCTATAGTAAGACCAGAGAAACTGGTAATTTAGCAGTGGTCTCTTAATTTTTTTCAGAGCTTTCCTTTTTCTATTGAAATGTATGATTGCTTTTTTTTATCGACATTGTTGAAGACGCTGTGCTTACTACACTTATGTTGTCAATCCATTCTTTCAGTGGCAACATAAAAGACGAAGGCTATCTATTCTGGTATATTTGTTTACCCCATAGTAATACAACGTAACCATTCCTCTACCATGTATAGTGCTATTGGGAACCAGTCCATAACAAACTCATCAGGAGTTCCTCTTAACACATATAATAATCTCTCTATCAGCCGAGGTAGCTACATTGATAATGAAAGAAAGAGAGACAGAGAGAGTGTGGAGTAATAGCTTCCATGTTGGTGATAATTTGCGAGTGAGAAAACAATGAACACATTGGCTGTGAAGACAAATGGAGCGAGTGAGTGAGCGAGATGTTGAGTGAGGGAGGGACGGAGGAAGAGGAGGGAGATTGGACAATATTGATCACAACACATGCAAAACACATATGGCTGAGTGTTACACAATTGTTTTGCTGTTGATGAGAGAGGAGGACAGGAAGTCGACCAAAGAAAGCAGAGTGGGCTCAGCCTCTCTGCTGTTGAATGTACTTCCTTTAGTGGGTTATTGAATGTCTCCCAGTACAAAGGAACGGATGTCCAAAATGTATTAGGTTCATCATAGCTACACTTCTAAACTTCACTTCTGGCCATGTAAATCGTTAACACTAGGATAGGTATGTCCGTGCTCACAGACAATATCACTCACCAATCATTCTTGACCAGATTTCTCTCTTCTACTAACAGAGTTTAACGTTTCTTTACCCTGTACTCTAGGCTGGGGTGGTATTCAAGAGCAACAACAGTTCATGGAGAGTACGACTGAGAGTAGGAAGTTGTTGTTGTTGTTGCTCATTCAGCAGCAACAACAACACTGCAAAGTTGCTACAAGACCCGTTTGCTATGATTGTGGCATTTGTGGTTTGCGCATACTACTCCTTCTTCAGCAGCCTGAGACATATATTCTTTGGTTTACTGGGTATCAGTTTGAATCAATACATACAAGTTTTCATATCACACAATCAGAAGATAGATAATAGCGATTCAAAGTATTTACAACTAATATGCTATGCGTATGCTCTTAATGATCTGCAAGTTTAATAAAATGGGTTATAGCATTCTTCCATTCAAAACGCAGACAATAATGCAAGGGTTATTCAATGTCTGTTATTGATTAGTCGGACTTGCTTTGGTGGCAAAGTGGTAGGCTAATATCATATGTGTGTGTTACGAGAGAAACATCACATCACACAGTTCTCAATTGATGGTGCTTTGTTTGGCAAAATGGTGCTATAAATACAGGAATTAAAACATGAATCATTATGCATCAAGGGCTGGTACAGGTGAGACAGTCTGACAGTGGATACTTTATAGCATCACCTGCTGCTAGAAAACAATATTGGTATTTGTTGAACCATAGTGGCATTATTAGCCGCTCTTCAATCTGAGCGTCTTTCTGGAGAAGAGTATGACTTTTTTAGAAGAGCTTCGTAATAGCACATAGAACACACCTCCTAAACAGTATGCCATTGTTGGTCGGAAAAGCAGCTATGTAAATGGTGATGTCATGACGAGGCTCGGAGGAAAAAAGGAGGAGAAAAGGTTCTAAAGTGGTTACAAGTTGAACTAACTGCGATTAAAGTTAGCCCCAGTTTGGTTCTAGACAGCAACTCATGTTAGTTAAACCCGGTATGAGAGGAATGGCATACTCAGTTTGCTCTTTATAACTTACAAACACACAGTTGGTGAGGATCACAGTTTTTTGTAGAGAGGTCTTCCTTAAAAATTGTAAAACATTTAATATTTCAGATCAAACACTGTAATTTTTTCTAAAGAGATTCTTAAGAGGATAACCAACTGCGAGTTCGTTTTTTGCAATTTGATCATTGAAGGTTGAACATTTCAGCATGCATAATTGCAGAGCAAAAAGAAAAGTACCATGATTAATTTTCTTGAAAATTAAACCCTGATGACATCATCTCACTTTGCATGGATACCTTTTTCAAATGGTGCTGTTGTAATACTAATTTCAGCCACAAGAGGCTGAAATGCACCTCAATATACAGTAGACATCAATATCAGCTCACCTTGAAGAAAACACAAATGCTTTGGTTCGCTGAAGAGCATGCCGAAGGTTTTTTCCACCTGTTTTTACAGAAGATAGAAAAAAGGTCCTTGCTAAAACATTTGTTCACATATGAAAAACGATGTGGTCATCTAAAAGAGATTATCCTGGCAAAACTTCCTCTGGCATTAACCTGGCATTTGTATTTGTCTCATTTGCCTTCCAGGGCTTCCGTACCCCTAATTGGATGTCTAGCTTTTTACAAAATACATTTCTTGTTGCCTTATAAGAAGAAAAATAATGACATTGCACTAATGCAACCAGTGTTCTGCAGACTGTGTGCCAGTATGTGGAAGAAGGCAGCAGTATATGGTTGAGCGGAAGCAGTGATGCAGAGGGGACAGAACAAATGAAAGACAGGAAAGGGAGGGAGAATTGGAAGACAAAGAGAAATGTGATGTAGCAGAGGGGAGTTGAACATTAGACACTGAAATATCACGTGCGTCTTTGTCGGACACAATTGGACAGGCTCTGAAACATGAGACAGATGGGCCCTGCCAATGAAAAATGTCTTTGCTAGTTTTCTGTAAAGCAATATGACACGTTGAGTCACCTTTCACGAGTACATGTTCTGGTTTTCTTTCCCTCGTTGTTTTTGTGCGTGACACAACTCTGTCCTTTATTTCTTTGTGTCTTTTGCTGCATGCACATCACCCTACCACCTTTCTCCATATTAGTCCTGCCCAATGGGAGGCAAACATGTCTTTTGTGTCCACTAATGAGATAAACCATGAAAAAGATCTCTCCTGACTCACTCAGTGACCCCATTAAATCGACCACACTCCAGGATGTTAATGAAGAGAAGCAAATGTGCAAAAAGGGGTTCAATAACCGGAAGACATTATATATATTTAATAGCTTCGAGACTGGCCGGAGAACTGTGTGATGTGTTACCTTGGCAACAGTCACACCTATACAGTATTCCATGACCCTCACTAAGAATCCCTACGAATTCCTATCAGTGTTGACGTCACACAGGACAGAATTTCGCTGCCGCACTTGTAGAAAAGAGTCCAGGATTTGGATTAGATGATTGAAGTGCAATCAGTTCATCTACGGGAGTCTCCTGCCACGCAGAGAAAGATACCAACACCGTGACGCACAGTGGATCAAAGCCGAGTAAGGAGAAAATAAAGTGAGATGCAGCGGGATGCAGACAGAGGGACCGATAAAGAGAGATTGGACAAAGAGACGGGCCAGCACATGTGCAGGAGTGGGTGTGGGACGGGGAAGCCTCTATTTGATTCTGTGTGGGTATTACACAAACACCACGTTGTGAGCATCACACTCATTGATGAGACGGTGCCTACACACGCAAACCTGCTGTGTGGGTGACTGGCACAACAGGGATTGACTGACACTCCGTGGTGGCATTTAGACAAACTTGTGCCTCAGCAGCCACACACACTGGCACAGCTGGTGCTGTGGGTGAGTGTGAAGGGGTGGCCTGTGAGGGTTTGGTCCCGGATGGTCACTGGGTACTGGAACTCGTCCATAAGACCAGTTAAGGACAAGGCAGGAGGTGTGAGGGAACAACAAGACCACACACACCAGTTTATGGACCCATCCAATTACTCATGTCATTAATGCCTGATGCTTCTGTTTACACACCACTATATGTGACGATTTCTTCCATCATACTCATCTGTTGAGTGTTAATATACATGGATGCACTTCTGTTGTTTACCTCCTCATGACTTTCATTCTGAAAGCCTACATTTACTTCAAATGTCAGACATACAAAAAAGCTAATATTTGCCAAGGTCTTCTTTTTTCTTCTTGTGAAGTGTTCCTCTAAAATGCTCTTAAGAAACTGTGCTATAGTCACTGTTTATCTTTTTATATTGTGGCTAGTTCTATTGCTTTTTAAAGCAATATAATGCCGGAATCTGTGTTTTGTGATTTATCACGGTTACACGTTCATAGCTCTATTAATTTATGACTGCTAATTCACATATGGGCAATTCTAGTGCTACACAAACTTGTTTCAATGACATTATTCATTATGAAAAACCTAGCAAGTTAACTAATTTGTTAACACGCCAATCATCGACGGATACAACAACCCTAGCAAGTGAGCTAACTTAGTTCTGTTACCCACCTAGCTCCAGGTCTGGCACAACACCAGCACTGCTCCCAACCAGCCATCACCCCAGGCTTGAAAACCTTGTTCTAAACAGGTAAACAGCAACACTGCCCTAATAGGCTAAATGAGCTACCAGCTAACTAGCTAAGGGCAGTTAGCAGATAGCAGTTAGTGTTTAGCTTTACTTGTGCAACAGCAACAACTTTCTGTTTTTCAGGAAACTCTGTATAGGCCTATCACAAGGCAGAGCAACCAAAAGACATCATGAAATGAAATCAAGTTTCACCGAAATGTATTTAGTGCCGTAAAGCTGTCAGGGGATATCATATCAAAGTTACACATTGCAGAAATTAGAGTTTGGGCTGCAGAGTGGGACTGAGAGAGGCACATTTCCCGTTTTTACAATTATGTTTTTCATCAAGTTTTGAAGCTGCTATTATAAGAAACAATAGGGACATAATGTCGCATTTCTTCAAGGACTTTACTGACACAAGTCTACAAGTCTGACTTAAAAGCTCATTTCATCTTGGAAGCCTGCATACAGTAAGACTCTTGAACTGATTATGTCCCAGAGCACAATCTGTACCTTTCTGTCCCACTCAGTAACTCGATGTCGAGTCACTGCAGGAGTGCACTGCAGTAACACAATAGGGAGAAATGCTTAAAAAAATCTAAAATGAGTTTTACAGTATGATAATAATAATGAGATGTTAATGTTTGTAATAGAATGTTGGCATTACCAGGCGTTAATATCTATTTGCAGATTCCTATGATGTTAAGAATTGCCCAAAATGGTAATAAATTGTGTTTAATGGTATTTAGCTACAGTGATATTTCCACCTTTACTATGGTTAGATATTTATTTTCCAATGGGTCACTGGATGACAGAGCAATATGTACATACTGTATGTACAGTGACCAGGAATATAAAAACACATATTTTATGTTTATGGCAACATTTAAGCGATATAAAGTACACAACACATCACTTTTTTCAGTAATAATACACAAACATTTCAAACATAATACAACTTTACAGAGCTGTTGTATTGCTTTGCATTACAGAGCTTTAAATCATCCCATTAAAAATAGTAAACTACATTTGGATTATATTTGTAGAATGAAAAGGCAATCATTTTATTTATCACACTAGTATTATTGTCACCATTGATGCTATCTTGCTGTTTGGTAGTGTCATCAGCAGCTCGACAAAACAGACTCGAAAAAGGCGAGAAAATGTAGGCGGTTGTGTGTTGCTGTCTTTCTGGATTAATGGCGTCCTCCGTTTTCCTAATTGATCAGCTTAACATTAAGTAGTACCTAAGTATTTGTTCTTCTTTAATTAAAAAAATACATATTAGAGCAATTACACTTTTACCTGCTTCAACAGTCTTTGTATAAAAAGATCCAATGGGGGAAAATAAGAAAAACCCACTTACATCGAACCACTCTTGCCTAGTGTATATACTTCTACCTACATCATCTAAGAAATTATGTCAGGATCTATAATTGTGCAAACAGCTTGATTGGAACATGTCGTATTTAACCTCTACAGCACATACTACTCAATCATGGCTGTTTTCAATGACTCTCTTCTGGCACTGAATTCTCCCTTGTCGTTGAATCATAATTTGGGGGCATCCTCTTTTCTTAAAACAGAACCATCTAAGCTCTCTCTGCATCTCTGTGTCTGGCTGCAGCGCGCCGGAAGTAGCCCATAACTGTCTCTGAGAGAGCCAGCCAGGAAACGAGCCATGCGCTCTTCTCCTACCCGTTCTGCGCTCCTCCACACACAGAGCCCAGTCATCATCAATGGGCACCGTGCCTTGCCCCCGCCTCTCTGTGCTGTTTCTTCACTCCATCTCCCTTCCTCCGTTTTGTTCTATGTGCGTCGAGAACGTCTCCTCCTCTCATTGCCTGAGCGCACGTCTCCAACCAGCCCAATCTTTACGCGCGTACAAGCTCTCCAAGAGAATCCCCGACGGTGGGGCCCCTCCCCTTTCCGTTCCTTGCCGCCCTCACTCATTCATGACCCGGGATTGGTGACGTAGGAGATTCCTCCTTGCCCACTGCCGTAGGCAATAACGGCATGCTTGAGTATATATGGGACAGAGGTAGCCAACAACCGGCACAGTCGCTCCGAATCGGGAACTAGGCATCAGCAGAGATAGCAGGCTTTACTTCGCCCTACTAGGCTAACTCGCTTTACGCTTTGGTTCAGGATGGACACCTCTTCGATTTCTCGGAGCCGACGATGCTCCTTTATGCGCAACTGCAAAAGTAAGTTTGTCTTCTTTGGTTTTGGATTCCTGGATGCTACAGTCTTAGAGCTAATGCTGAATTGTAATACTTGTACTACTACTACATTTATAATCTAAAAAAGATTGATGCACTTTTTTATAAATGTTAAATGTAACATCAACTATGGATTAAAAAAAGAAACGAGACTTTGACGTTCTGCTTTGCAACTGTCTACTTATATTATGACTTATAAAATCTGATTTATATACACACTTATATAGTCACATTTCAAAATGTAGAGAGAAATATAACAATAACGTTGTATATAGCTTAGAAGAGCTGTTGCGTTTTGAGTTGTTGTGATCATTTTGTGCGTAATGGTCCGTTCAAGTGTACTCTGATGCTTAAACTTCACTTATTGTAAAAATAGAAAGCTCTAAAGTTGAGACCAAATCTAGATTTGACTCGAATGCCAGTGCAATAATAGCAAACATACTCATTCAGCATGCTGGTGTGATGTGTCAGTACCACGGACAACTCGCTCACCTTCCTCTCTCCCCCGTTATCTTCCAGGCGGTCTCTCCCTCTGGCTGGTGGTGTGGCTGGTCCTCGGCAAGCCAAGTCCGGCATCGGCGTGCCCGCACAATTGCGTGTGCTACCCGACGCCCATGACTGTGAGCTGCCAGGCGCAGAACTTCACCGCCGTCCCAGTCGGAGTGCCCTATGAGTCGCAGCGCGTATTCCTCCAGAACAACCGCATCACGGAGCTGAGAGTTGGCTCTTTTGGATTTGGGACTCAGGTAAGAAGGAATTTAAAAACGGTGTTTTCAGAATGGGAAGGATAAAGCTTGATTTTTTAGTGAAACAATTATTTGTATTTCACATTTAATGTTTAATAATATCCACCGAGAAGAAGAATAACCGTTCAATTCATGCGTTTTCTCGCATCAGGTCCTGTGGCTGTTCTCTAACAACATCACGTGGGTTGAAGCTGGGGCTTTCAGTGAGCTGAGGGACTTGGAGGAGTTGGACTTGGGGGACAACTCCAACCTCCACAGGCTGGAGGGGGGAGCCTTCCGCGGCCTTGAGAAGCTCCAGAGCCTCCACATGCACCGCTGCCGGCTCACTGCTCTGCCCCATGACATCTTCCACAAGCTTTACAGCCTGCAGTTCCTCTACCTGCAGGTAGGGGCGCTGGAGATACATGCAATGAAATGCGGTTAGACTCAGTGCTGGCCTTGTTGAGCATCAAATTCATTATTCTGATCTTATTACTTTAATGAAAGTAGCAATACTATGATATAGAAATATTCTCTCAAAGTAAAAGTCCTGCAAAATCTTAACGCAACTACAAAATATGTTTTTTTAGCCTTAACATTTAGAAAGTAAAAGTATTCACCTGATACAGAATAGCTTTTTTCTGAATCCCATGTAATAGATATTTAGATTTTAATTAATCACTTTAATATTGCTAAAATATTTGCCTAAAAAAATGTGCTTTATACACTTTTTGTAATTGTTGTTTTGAAAATGTATTATTATTTCGATTTCTTATTAAAGAATATGAAAAAGAATATGATCTACAAAGTAACTAACGTTAGCAATTACATCCAGTGGAGTAAAAAGTAAAAGCACCTGCCTCTTAGATAAGTGGAGTAAAAGTATAAAAGGAAAGAAAATGTACTTAGTTACTCTCCACCACTGGATACATACAAACAGATATCAGCCACCGACAGCTTCAACATCTTGTTACATATGTTACAAATACCATTGTGTCTCTTCTTTTCTTGCTTAACCTTTTTTATTCTTGGATTTTTCGTCCACAGGAGAATAATCTCCACTTCCTGCAAGATGACATCTTCTCTGACCTCATCAACTTGAGCCAGCTTTTCC
Source organism: Gobionotothen gibberifrons (assembly GCA_943591055.1). Lineage (NCBI taxonomy): Eukaryota > Metazoa > Chordata > Actinopteri > Perciformes > Nototheniidae > Gobionotothen > Gobionotothen gibberifrons. The sequence continues at coordinate 267,243 of CALSBZ010046893.1, read as the reverse complement.
TGCATGGCAACCGAATCCGCACCCTGTCAGAGAACGTGTTCCGTGGCCTGGTCAACCTCGACCGCCTTCTCCTCCACGACAACCGCATCAGGCAGGTGAACCGCAGAGCCTTCCGCGACCTCGGCCGCCTCACCATGCTTTTCCTCTTCAACAACTCCCTGGCTGAGCTACCCAGCCAGGCCCTGAGGGACACCCAGGGGATCGAGTTCCTCCGCCTCAACGCCAACCCCTGGTCCTGCGGCTGCGAGGCCCGCGGCCTGTGGGAGTGGTTCCGTGAGGCCCGCGTCTCTTCTTCAGAGGTTATCTGCGCATCCCCTGCTGCCCGCCGCAACCAGGACCTCCGCTTTCTTCGTGAGATGGACTTCGCCCCCTGCCCCCTTCCCGACGCCGGCTCCATCGCTGGTTCCACCACCACCACCTTCAGCACCAAAACCCGCTGGTGGTTCCACAAGAACAAGCCTCAGTCGTCAACGAAAGGTGTCTTCGAGAAAGCCTCAGAGAATGTCAAAGCTGGTTTATATGGTAAAGGCCCATCCACAACAACCTCAGTAGTCAAGTACGAGTTGGGGGAGGAAGAGCTGGCGCTGCCCAAGCTCGACGCAGAAGAGTACTGGGCGAATTACGGCAATGAGGACTCAGGTGTCACCCTGCGATGCTTCGAGCTCGAATGCCCACCTGACTTTGACCTGCCTACATCTTCCTCCTCTCCCTCATCGCCCTCTTTCCTCACACTCCTAGCCCTTTCTGTTTGCAGTCTCTGCTTCAACCTCCACCTGCTATTCGGCTGAATCTGACTCTTAGCGCGACATCCCATTCCCCTTTCAGCCTGTTTTAAAGGCAGTGAGGAATCCTGTTAGACTGACACCCCCTTTGCCCGCTTTGCTGTAAGCCAATTCTCAAGGCACAGCCAGGGAGATAGGGGGACGGTGAGATTCTGAATCTACCGCCTACAGGTCTTAACACTTTTCTAAGAGTTCTTCAACTAAGGTCAAGTATATCTACAATACTCTACAGGTATGGCTTTATGTCACCTGTATGGTGTCACGTTGAGTTTCCCTGCAATCAGGGCTAGGAGGGCTGAGTCCATCACCGATATCAGTGCAATTTGTAAATGATGTGTTCATTTTGTCACCAATAATGGCTATTAGTGCATCCAATGTACTGGCTGCTACGAATACTACGATTGCTGTTAGAATCAGTGCAAGACAATACTGTAACCACTTAAAGTGTTATGTAAATAGGTATGATCTTTTGTGATATCTGTGGTTCAACTTTCATCTCCATTTAGGAGTGCTTCTACAGGGCAGAGCACAGTGTGGATTAGAGTTTGCTCAAAGAGGGAACAGAGAGGACGATATACTGTGAAGCTTGGAGGGGAAAGAGAGTAAGAACAAAGGAACAGCAGCGAGGAGAACGGCAGGGAGAAGAAAGGGAGGGGTTGTTCAACGAAACAACATTAGAAAGAGGAAGAGATAACAAAGGAGGGAGAAGTGGAGACAGTGTTCATGCAGCAATAAGGAAAGAGGCGGAGATAACACAGCGAGGCACTGTGACAGGGACAGTGCTGGCCGTAGAAGCAGCAACATGCGGGAGAAAAGTAATAAATCCACTCATCAGTTAGTTGTCCTACCCATCCATCTCACTACCATCCACCATTTTCTGTAAACGTGTTGTCGTCTGAGACAACAACTGTTAAATAATGCTTCCTATCAGGAAGCCAGATATTCTGCTTTTTTGATGTCTTTCTGTGACATATTGATACTGTGTTAAGATTGTTGACTTGGATGCAGATCAAGATCTTGATAAAGAATAATACACCGAATATTTCCTGAATCATGCTTTTTCTTTGGGGCAGAACCAACTTTAAAAAAAGGGATTAAAAGGGGAACACCATTACAATTCCAATGGTTTATGCCAATGGCCTGACAAATATTTGGAAACTACCCCCATAATCCAAAAAGTGGCAACCTTGTGATGTCATGAAGTACATAGTCTGCAGCTGCTTCATAGCAATTGGCATCAATCTTCCCTGATATTTTTGGAGTGTATTAGATAGTAGACACAACATGAGTTACAAACTGTTTAAGGTATGTTTAATACATGGTAATTCAGTGATGAAAGCAAAAACAACATGGAACTGAAAAATTTAAAAATAAATCCACCAATAAGTAGCAGATTGCCGCTATTTGACTAAACAGTGACTAACGTGGAGTGAGAGGACTGACCACATGGAGCTGATGTCCCCTGATGGGCATCTGTCTGTCTTGTGTGTGTGTGTGTGTGTGTGTGTGTGTGTCTGTGTGTGTGTGTGTGTGTGTGTGTGTGTGTGTGTGTGTGTGTGTGTTAGTGTGGATGAATGTGGATGAATGGAGTCACATGCTGGCAGCTCTGCAAAAGGCAAATACGTCAGTAGGTTTGTCACCCCCATGACTCATCGGTGGGCGATGCAAGATAGATGGAAGAGGTGCAAATTGGCTGATTTGTAAATACGCTAAGAGAGCAAGAAGAGAGAACAGGAGACAAATTAAGATCAGAAAATGATGTGAAGCGATAGAGGAGTGGGCTCAAACCTATAAGGGATTTGTAATTGCTGAGAATGCAAGAATAACAATAGATGCTTAGCAGTGGAAGTATTGCGAAAAAAGGGAGGTGGAAGTTACCATTTATAGGCATTCACTCCCCGCCTATTGCCATGTAGGAATCAAGATACTGGAGGTGTTCTGATGCTGAAGTTGTTCTTTCCTTTTATTTGCACACCGGTTTCCTCTATCCCTTAACGCATTGCAAGGAAGAAAGGCAGGAAGGAGGGGTCCCCAGCGGCAGTAGAGGTGATGAGGGCAAGGCCAAGATGTAGGAGGAAGAGTAGGAGGTACTGTAAGAGATGTACACATACACACAAAGATCCACTTTTGAAGCCAGTTAGCCTTGCCTCAGAAACATATTAACACATTCTTCTTTTCTCTGTATGGCTCAGAGAGTTACTGGAAAGCCTTGTCAATGCAGTTCATAGATAATGATGTTTTAGGGAAATATTTGGTGTAATTACTCTGTTTAGTCTCTTATTGAGTCTCATGGGAGGAGGTCAAACTGAGCCTGGGTGCTCTTCAGTGGCCATGACAGGGAGGTCACTGTCAGACGACCAAAGTGCCAGTTATACCATTTTCATGTTCTATGTTTTGTATCTGACCCAGAAATAATAATTCTATATGACAGATCATTTGGTATGTTATTTTTTTTTACTGTTAAAGAGTATGTAATTAAAGGAAGGAATACATTCATACTTGTTTGATGAAAATGTGCTAGTGTGGGTTTTTTTCTTTAATGTCTTGGCGATTGTCTATTCAAACACCACACACACACACACACACACACACACACACACACACACACACACACACACACACACACACACACACACACACACACACACACACACACACACACACACACACACACTTGCCATTGTGTAAGTATTCCAGGCACTTGTCCAGCATTCTTAACGGTGCAACTATTGAGCTGAGAGAAATGGAGAACAGGAAGCGTGAAGATGAAAACAAAGCACGTGCACTGTAAACTTCCTCATTTACCCGTATGTCAAACTCAAGGACTCTGGAGGGTACAACGCTCCAATGACAAATCACACCTGCTCTGACAATATGCCGTAGGGTTTATTTATGAGAGACAACACCCACTACGATAGTATTTAGATGACAAATGAGTATTAGCATTGTTGATCATCACATAGAGATAATAATAATCTAACTTGTGTAATCCAAATGCACTACACCAAAAACTGTTGTGGCCATGTGTCTATGTTCTCCTAAAGGAAAAGATAAACTTCAAAATGTGATGACAATTTACATTGATTTATACACATGAAATCATCTGTAAAGTTCACATAAGTACATTTAAAAGATTGTTGGCCACTGTAATCATCACACTCTTCATCCCTTCATATTTTGTGCCTCTACTGTGACATGTTTACATGCTTTAATGTTCTTATTTTTGTTATCCTGCCTATGCAGCACCTCTTTTCACCCTCTGTCTGAAACCAGAGCCCAGTCTGCTCTGATTGGTAAGCTGGCCGGCTCTGTTGTGATAGGTCAAGCACTCAGAGATACCCTGCGCCTTAGCCTATCACGTACAATGTGTTGGAGTGCTAGCCAATGCAAGCATGAGTGTTACATAGTGATGTCACTATATTATGTAAGTAAACAAGGCATTAGATCCGAGGCGTTTCAGGCAGGGGGGGAGTGTGCGGGAGAGAAACTCCCTCTGTAGGGAACTTTGGGATTTTAGCCTTTGCAGACCAAATGTTATATGCACACAATTATATTTTTGATTGATTAATTGATTGATACATTTTATAGTAAAATAAAGTAAAATAAATAATTACAAAACAAAACAAATGTTGCAGTGCATAGTCATGTAAGAGAAATCAAAACAAAAAATATATTTACAACAACAACAACAGCATTAGCAACATAAACAGTGCCACATCTAGTGTTCGAAAAGGAGTGAGAAGAAGTTTAATTTATTTAATCTTACCCCCTTGTCCCTAAAAGATGTATTTATAATCTATAATCTTCAATAATTATCATTATTATTAATTATTATTGTTATTATTATTATTAATAATCTGTTTTACCTGTTGATTGACATATATACATATACACATATGTACATATACATACACACACATACACATATATACATATATGCACATATACATATACACACCTACATACTCACACATATACACATAGTCAAACACCTTCCCCATCCCTGTACCTCGAGAAAATAATTTCTCTGTATTTCCTCTTGAACTGGTTAATGTCTGGACATCGCTTTAGCTCCACATTCACACTGTTCCATAGTCTCACTCCACAGGCTGAGATACAAAAAGTTCTTCTGGTTGTACGGACTGAATTTGTCTCCTTGAACTATATCCCCCCACTCGTTGAGTGAATACTTTTTGGATGTTTCCTGGTAAAACGTTATTATTTGCCTTAAACAGGATTTGTGCCGTTTGGAATTCTACCAGGTCTGTGAATTTGAACAATTTTGACTGCAGGAATAATTCGTTAGTGTGATCAAGGTATTTGGCATTGTGAATGATTCGTATGGCTTTTTTTTGTAGAATAGATACTGCATGTATAGAACTTTTGTAGTTATTGCCCCAGATTTCAGCACAGTAAGTCAGATATGGCAAGACTAGTGAACAGTAGAGAATGCGAAGTGATTTCTGATCTAGAACTTGTTTTATTTTGTTTAGTATGGAAATGCTTCTTGACAGCTTTGATTGTATATGTTTTATGTGTAATTTCCAACTTATTGTGTCATCTATTATTACCCCAATACATTTAATTTCATGGACTCTTTCAATTTCAACCCCATCTATTTTTATTTGCATTTGTGTTTTTGTTCTATGTTTACCGAACAGCATTCATTTGGTTTTACTCAAGTTTAATGATAGTTTATTTTTGTCAAACCATGTTTTAAATGTGTGCATTTCATTTTCTATGTTCTCCACTAGCTGTTCTAAATTCTCCCCAGAACAGAATATATTTGTATCATCAGCAAACAAAACTAGCCTCAGTACATTGGATACTCTACAGATGTCATCGATGGACAGTATAAACAATTTAGGACCCAACACTGACCCCTGGGGGACACCACAAGCAATGTCCAAACATGAAGAACAGTCATTTCCCAACTTCACATACTGCTGTCTATTGCTTAAATAGCTTTTAATCCAGTCTAAAACTATACCCTTGATACCATACCTTTCTAATTTATATACTAGGATGTCATGGTTGATTGTGTCAAAAGATGTTTTAATATCTATAAATATAACACACTACAGGAAAGGGAAAACCCCAAAAAGCAATATAGAGCCCTTTAAATCTATCCCAATGCA
>CALSBZ010046893.1:246974-258673 GCA_943591055.1 Gobionotothen gibberifrons | reverse complement strand
AGAATTTGTGTAAAAGAGAGGGAGACAGAAAGATAGCAACAGAAGAGGTGTGACGTTTGAGTCATGTACTTGGATCTCTTTGCAGGCGAGAACATTTGGAAGGCTTAAGTGTGCACACGCACACACGTGCGAACACACCCTCATTGGCAGCGTTCACCGTTGCTGGTACGCCTTGAGAGAGGCCCACTGGGAGACAGACGTTCCTTATCGCATCACAGAAGTGGGATCCACGCACAAGCATGCCCACGCACGCACGCACGCACGCACGCACACACCTAGAAAAACTAAAACAAAACATGTATTCTTATGTGACTGAGACATTTTTGTAAGTAAACATGTTCTTATAACAGGAGGCCCCAACAGAGTGTGTCTGTGAGAATTTCATCCAGAAGAGCATTTGTGAGGTCAGACACTGATGTTGGACGAGAGGGCCTGGCTCTCCGTTCTAGTTCATCCCAAAGGTGTTCAATGGGTTGGGGTCAGGGCTCTGTGGGGGCCAGTCCAGTTCTTCCACACCAAACTCATCCAACCATGCCTTTATGGACCTTGCTTTGTACACTGGGGCACAGTCATGTTTGAACAGAAAAGGGCCTTCCCCAAACTGTTCCACAAAGCTGGGAGCATAGAATTGTCCAAAATGACTTGGTAAGATGAAGCCTTAAGAATCTCCTTCACTGGAACTCAGGGGCCAAGGCCAACCCAGAAAAACAACCCATAGCATTACCCCTCCTCCACCAAACTTTACAGTTGGCAGAATGCAGTCCGGCAGGTAACGTTCTCCTGGCATTTGCCAAACCCAGACTCGTCCATCAGATTGCCAGATAGAGAAGTGTTGATGTTGATGTTGTTGTCATCTTGTACCCCTTTAAATATATACGAATAAATTATGCCCTTTTACAGATGTACGTAAGAAAAACACTCCACACAGAAGCTGAGTGTACAAAACACACCCATATGAGAATATGTACTAGCATAAACAAAGAGCAGATGGACAAACGTGCATACAGATGTCTCAGAGGGATCCCATCCGTCCTTTAAAGGGAGCTGATAGACTGTGAAATGGAAGAGGAAGGAGAGAGGTTTGGAGAGAAATAAAGGTAGAGAGTGAACAGAAAAGAGAGCAGGGCAGAAAGTGCCTACCGCACTCAAACTTTAAGGCTTGGATTTTTGAGCCTGCAGTACTACTGACCGGATCCACCCTCATCTCTTGCTTCTGCACCAGCCCAATTCGCAGCAGCCTGGCCACTAATGGCGCATTCACACTGCAGCGCGGAGCTCGCTTTAAGCGTGCCGAACCGTGCGGGGCCTGTTTTTGGTTGCGCTCACACTAGGCCTCGTTCCGCCCCGGGGGTACTTTTTCGTCTTTTTTCTGGCCCGACAAATTTGTGGTTCTATCGAGGCCAACAAGCGGGGCGGAATATGCTAAACTAGTGACGACTGCTGATTGGTCAGAGAGAATCGTCACAATTCTCGCGCGACTTAATCCCTAGTGTCGCATATATTAATGGACGCTTGCAGCATTTTTGAAAACACAGTGAACCGAAGAAATGTCAAAGAAAAGCACACCGTGGTCGGTTGCTGATTGCAGATGATAAAATCCAGCGAGAGCTGGACGGCACAACTCGCAACCTAAACGTTTTTCAGGAGGTCTCGGCACTGTTGTCCGGACACGGATTCCAGCTTTCCAGCAGTGTAGGGAAAAGCTGAAAAAGCTTAAGAGTGAGTATCGAGCCGTGAAGGACCACAACGGCCGGAGTGGTTCAGATAGAAAAAGCTGGAAATGGTTCGACCAGTTGGACGCTATTTATGACCATCGACCGGCCAACGTTGGGAGGGAGGGAGGCCTCGACACTGCAACCACGTTACTGGGGTCCCTGCATGGTAAGTCTTTGCTAACGCTCTGTTATTTGCTTGAAAGCGTTGTGTCCCTATCTATTCTAAAGCTCACTTCTAACAAACAAGTCTATTTTATCCTTACATTTATGTTGGATTATATTATTATTTATGGAGCCCCGAAGAGCTACATAGCTAGCTAAGGCAGATAGCATTAGCATTAGCTAGAGCTATTGTTTGCTACCAGCACAAGCGCCATTTTTTACTTCTTTTCTACAGTTGTTGTTGCTATTTTGTATTGTGCTACAGTAGTTTGTGGAATTAACAAGTCATGTTGCTGTTCTAGATGATGCCATTGGGACTAGTGAGGAGGAACAGTCCCAAACAACGGGTCCGTCCACAACATCGGGTCCGTCCACAACATCGAATCCAGAACGGACCCCAACTAGACCACAGACACCAGCCGAGGAACCGACACCAACGCCGAGGGCCATCACGACACCGCAGCGTGTGGTTCATGGTAAGAAATAGGCATGGCAAAACGACTGGAATTGTGACTTTTTTTAAACTTTAGTTCATCCATCGTCATTAAGTAAAATAAGCTATACCACTGTGTGGAAATGCTCTGTTACAAACTAGCTAGTAAGCAGCTAGTACAATTGTGTGTGACATCCTATTATATACATATATTTATATTCATTATCAACAGGCTGGACATAATGTAGTTCACTTGCACAATCATTGTAAACATCTAGGGCATAACTGTCTTTAGTTCATCCTTACTGTTGTTCTGCTTATACATTGTATTGTATCCTTGTTAGACCTGTACCTGTTCTGTGTTTTACATTGTTATTGCTAATTCTTATTGCTTTAATTATGTTATCGTCATACAGGCAAGAGGAAACGAGGAGGAGACGAGCACCTAGCACAGCAGGCACGGCATGAACAGAGCCTGGCCCAGCTGGATAGGCACTGGCAGCTGACCATGGAGGCTGCTGCCCGGGCGAGGGAGGAGGAGATGGCCTTGAGAAGGGAGGAGAACGCGCAAACTAATGCGTTTAACCTAGCCTTCCTGCGCACTCTCAACCGGATTGCAGGGGGCGTCCGACGTGACCTGCAATACAAACTTTTCTTTTTTGTATTGTACAATGCCATGCCTTTTTATGCTGACACAAAAAACACTTCCCAAATTGGGATTCAATAAAGTACTTCTCATTTTATCTCTTGTTGGTTTTCGTGAGCATGTAAACAAAGTCACTGGGTTGCCACTCACACACAAAATTACAGTTTTGGAATCCAATCATAAAGTGAAATGAAATGTACAATTAAAGGGCTTTAAATCAGCAGAACAAAAACACTGACAATCAAGTAACTAAATTAATTATTAGATAGAAGGGGTAACATGATTGGGGCTCAGTGGAGGGTTAAACTGACCCTGGATATAACAGAAGTGGACTGCTTAATATTTAGGCATTGTCAAATAGTGATCTCTTAAAAATAATGAAATAAAAGTGTAATTGAGTTTGTATCTGTGGGCGATCCTCTTGTTCCAAGAGCACACTTGTTAAAACATGCAAAGTAAATTGCAAAGAAATTGTCTAAATGACAGTTTTACTTTGAGTAAGATTATCTACCTTACAGCAGTGACTGAACATGTAAAGGTTAAATTGTTTTCCTTACAGAGACACTGAACCTGTTTTGTCTCTAACCACGAGACTACTTTTTCCATATGCAGGTTTTGTATTGTTTAAGCTTAAAAATGTTGTTTTCACATTGCATATCTGTAAGGGCTGTCCAATATCAAATGTAATCAGTCAATACGTATAACACAGCTTCCTCTGCTACCATGACTATTTCAACTATAGACAGAGTATTTTAGGACTGTCATCTTTATCACAGTGTATTCAGCACATTCGTTGTTTGAATAAAAAATAAGTAGTCACAAAAGAGACAATTTGTACCATTAACCATGCCTAAGTCTACAAAAATGTGTCAGCTTAATGTCAAATGAATACACCGACAACAAGATGAGAATCACGTGTTTGGTGGTGAATGTGTAACGAATGTTATAAAGACATTCTTTAGGGAAAACAAAGAAGTGAATGTAGAAGTTAATATAAACCAGAGGAGATGAGCTACTGAAGGACAAAGCAGTCACATGCAATGACAGCATTGCACTGATTCCTGTTTCTGAAAAAAGTGTGCACACTGTACCTAAAACATATGAAGCACTCTCTTGCATTGTTCTTTCCTTTGAGATAATTACAGCTTTTACACATTCAGGAATCCAGCGCCGTGTGCAGCCTAAACTGATAAAAGGCTACCTCGGCAGTTTGACTCGCACATTATATTTATTCAGTGAAGATAAGCACAAATGCTCGTCCGATGTGATTCCCTCATGCTGAGCTGTGACGTCTTCAAAGGAAGCCTACAATATCACTCAAAAACAATTGTAAAAATAGCCCAATTAAGATCTAGAGATATAAACATACATGAATTTATAAAGCAATAAGAAACAACATCAGTTAGGAAAAAGCCCATAAGATAAAAGTTAATTTTAAGAAGAGATTTAAAGCAAGAAATTGAGTTTGCTTGCTTGAGGTCCTTGAGATTTCCTTTTACAAATAAACTGGAAGGGGGTATTTAGAAAAAAAAAACAGAAAGAGAAGGGGGATAAGAGATCATTTGTATTTATGTTTACTTTCATATTTGCTCAAATGTTATTATGGGGAAGTACAAATATTTACTAAATAGTAAATTCTGATAACATTTGTTTAAATCATTTGACAAACACATATATGTGAAAAAGAAAAAAAGATGTATTTATGTTCAATACAATGTAAGTACAGTACAAAGTAATAATACAAAGTAATAATCAAAACAAAATGTCACTAGCCTTAATGGCCCACAGTCTTTCAATGTCGTGTTTATAATACAAACAGAAATGTATATCTGAACCATGATGTTATTATTTAGGGATTCAGGTAGCGCATCAAACCCTCCCTGATGTCAGTGCCCTCCTCCTCTGCACCTTGTGCCACTGCTACCCCAGGCTCTGCGACTGCTGGTGCACCCCACACGACATCATAGGCCTCTCCATGACTCTCGCAGAGGTTATGCAGAGCACAGCATGTCAGCACCATTGATTTCACAAGTTTCACATCACAGTCATTTCGTTTCATGAGGCAACGCCACCTTCCCTTCAGTCTACCAAATGCGTTTTCAACCACTACACGTGCACTGCAAATTCTCTTGTTGTAGATCACATGTTCTGCTGTCAGCTGTCCATTGTCAGGGAACGTTTTTATGAGCCAGTTTTGCAAGGGATATGCACTGTCTCCCAGGATGTAATATCCAGCACTCACCCCACCAATGTCCCTGGTGCAAGGTGGAAAGTAGTTGCCACGACTGGCTAACTCCCACAATGAGGACAGCCTCAAAACCCGAGCGTCATGCAAGCTCCCAGGCATTCCTGCAAACACATTCCAGAAATGTCCCTTTCCATCTACAACTCCTTGAAGGATGATGGAGTGCCAGCCTTTACGATTGAAATAGTCACAGTGGTATTCCTGTGGTGCCAAGATGGGTATGTGTGATCCATCAATAGCACCTACACACCAGAGTTCCCGTTAGCCGGTAATTACCGGACTATGACCGGTAAAATATGCTGAAGACCGGCAAATCTAAATCTCTCCGGTCTAAGTGTCCGGTCAAAATAATTTCCCATTAGCGCAATACCGCATCAGTTGCGCAACTTGCGCCACTTATGTGACAGACAAAAGAGTATGTGACAGACAAGAATAGTCAATTATAATGTCTAACACTTAATGTGGAGAAAGAGATGTCCTGTATGGGTTGATTGTGCGTTGATCTGTTGGTAATGCCTCGGGGTTCCGGTGGGCATGTAAACAAATGCATAATGCTGCGCTATACTTTGCGGCCTCACCCGGTTGCATAGCGACGCTTATTGTTTAGGTGTCTTTTAATAAGCAGATAGTCATATCATTAGCTAGAACTAGCTGGATCTGATCGATATGGACATAAACGCGAGGGAAGTCTAATCTGACGGGAGAGAGAGATCAGCTGTTGCTGAAGAGTCGACACGCAGCTCTGCATAATCACCTGCAGAGGTGAGCGGAACAAAACACACACTTCAGGTTAGAATATCACACGCTATTTTAATGACCTCTCAAACTACCTAAACTAGTTATAGATATGTTTAGTTTTACTGTCGGGTCACTGATCCGCGAGCTGCATGATACTGGCGGGCTGTCAGGAGAGGGAGAGAGCGCTCCGTTTATTATTCCCGTGTTATTGTAAGTTACTGTACACGCTTGAATAGTTAATCTACTATAATTAGTTTGTTTAATATCGAATCATATCAATTTGTTTTAAAGCTCAATAAATAACAAAGAAGACCTTTGACCGGCACTTTTCAAATTTTGTCCTGAAGATTTAAACTTTAACGGACATCTTGACCGGCGAAAAAATATTCTAACAGGAACTCTGCTACACACTGTGGGAGCCCCCACCGGTTCTCATTGTGGGCAGCCATTTCTGCAAACTTCACCCGGTCTGGTGAACGAAGTAGTTCCGTTACTAACAACGTCTCTGCAGCAGCACAGAAGTCTTTCACACACCCACACACAGTTGGGTTGCTCACTCCGAAAAGATGTCCAATGCTTCTGTACTCTGAGCCGGTCGCAAGCTTCCACAGTGCGATGGCCACCCTCTTCTTTAGAGGTATACACTCGCGGAATGATGTGTCCTGTCTCTCCATCGCTGGCCGCAGTTTGTTGCACAGGTAGAGGTAGGTTTCCTCAGACATCCTGAAGTTCTCCACCCACTGAGTGGGTGTGAAAGCTGGAACAATATTATCCCACCACTCGGTTGCTCGGTCGAGCTTCCAAACACGGCGGCAAACTAACTTCTGAAATACACAAACAAAAGCATACATATTTTAATACGTAAAACTGGTAGCTACAATTAATTAAATGCTTGAAACACTTTGGTCGTATAATGAGCGTGAAACACTTTGGTCGTATAGTGAGCGTGAAACACATTGCTAGTTAGCGAACGTTAGCTTACCGAGTAGCGGCCGTAAGTCTCCCCTCTGCTTCTTCTGTATTACGTATTGCTCTGAGCAGCCTTTTCCGAAACAAAGTTTTCTTCTTGCTGTGATAAAAAACCACATACCAAGAAGCAAGGACACGATGGCTTCCACGTCCTCCATTGTTGTTGTGTGTTTTGTGAGTTGTGTCGCATTGAAGATGACGTCACGGCAGTTGTATGCAGCGTCGCACCCGCCAAAAAGCCGATCGCCCCGCCTACACTGCGTTACTATAGTAACTACCCCAGTTCCTAAACTGTAATGTGAGCGCAGCATTAAAGTGAGCCAGGCCTAACAAGGCCTAACCAAGCCAAGCCAAACCAAACCAAACCAAACCAAGCCTGCAGTGTGAAAGCGCCATAAGAAAAGCCCCAGCGGCTTGTCCAACAGGCCCTGACCCAGCTCCTGACCCAGCTCAACCCCTGACCCAACCCCTGACCCAGCTCCTGACCCAGCCCCTGATCCAGCTCCTGCCCCTGACTCAGCCCCTGACCCAGCTCCTGACCCAGCTCCTGACCCAAGTCCTGACCCAGCTCCTGACCCAAGTCCTGACCCAGCTCCTGACCAAGCTCCTGACCCAAGTCCTGACCCAGCTCCTGACCAAGCTCCTGACCCAGCTCCAGCTCCTGACCCAGCTCCTGACCCAGCTCCTGACCCAGCTCCTGACCCAGCTCCTGACCCAAGTCCTGACCCAGCTCCTGACCCCAGCTCCAATATGACCTCAGATCCCCTTCCTCATGCCCCAAAGCAATCCGCCTAAAGAACTATGTCCTGTTTCTGCCATTGCCACACATATTATTTATAAAACTGCACAGCTCTTCCATATTTAATTCAATATAATGTATACATTAAGAGTAATTGGCAGATTTGTATTGTGTATTCTTTGCACCCTTTTTACGTTATAATGTTTTCTATAATATTTAACCATTGATTTGCACTTCGAAAAGACAGAGATGCATTCAAAATACAACTTGTAGGATACTGATGAAATGTGGTATCCCTTTTCCTTTTTTTGCAGGTGACTGTTTTCTTGTCTGGCTTTCTTGTAATTGTATGTCTAATTACTCATTTGAGATGTTACCAGGCTGGTTTTTGGTACCGAAGTAATTTAGGGATTTAAACTTGAAGTGAGTGAAGAAGTGAAAACAGATTTTGTGGTTATGATCACATAATAGGTAGATTTTTTTGGAGTAAAAACACTGTATTGGGTAAAAACTGTTATCTGGATAATTAATGATTTAGTGTTTTTTTATATACCTTATAATTAAAATGTGAGAGTTAAAAACACAAATGATCCGTATACTAGGCTAAAAAAGCCTTTGACTTTTGGTGATTTAATGAGTCCAACCTTTTTTCCCCTTAAGTCAATCAAAATGAGAGCCATGAATCGCTGCAACAGTCCATATCATATAGTTGGACAACATTTTTATCAGGTTTCTATTACATACTGGAGAACCTAGGACCCTGGGGACATCAGAATTACCCATTTTGTCCCACAGTTCATTCTTTTTGGCTATTATTACTAACTGCTAAAGGCTAAAAAGCTGAGATAATATTTATATTTTTGGAACTAAAGGAGGCGGGCATGTCTAATCGCTCTCTCATATAATCATGATACAGAACCAAATAATAAGTCCTCCTTAACACAGTACCCAACCCTCTATCCTCATTTCTGTCTGTATTTCATGGATTAAAACTGTCACCAGCCAACTACATCACAACGAATCCATGAACATCACTGCCCCCTTCTTTCTCTCTGTCTTCAAGTACATGTTTTTCTGACTCACATGGAGCCTCTCCACCTGTTTTCACCTAATCATCCCTCTCTCTTGTGTCCTGCAGAACATAATTAAAGTGTGTACTTCTTCCCACCTCTTTGTGTCTCTCTTTCCCTTTCCAACTCCATGCTGTCTCACCCCATTCTCCCTCCTATTTTAATCTCCTTCTCCGCCTTCTCCGTCACCCATCGGGTACGTTCCGCTCTGTTCTGTTCTACTGGAGATGACTGGCCGTGTCACTGAGGTGTCACCAGTCACCAGTCATTTCATCATTCTACTGCACTGTTGTGTTTACCATTTTCTCTAAAGTGTAACTACAGAACTGTAGGCACTTTATACTTTCAAGGCCAATGCAATGAAAAACCATTCTTGATCACGTACCTGCGTGCCTCTTGTCCCTAAATTAAAACATTATTATGTGATTTTTCTAATAACCAAAGATACCAAAGAACACTTAATGTTATCTTAATGTACATTTTTCTCAGCATGGAGGGTGATCAATTGTCCTTGTTATATATATATAAAGGCACTCTGACTGCACTGTATAGTGCATTTTTTTATTTTATTTTACAATTATTTATTTAGAAATATATGTCAATATCAACAAGTCCTCCAACTCATACGACCAAATAGACCGATTGTTCAGGCCAAATTATTACGACCAAATACGTCCTATAATTACGTTTGAAAGTTTTCGCCCTCTAGTGCTCCCGTAGAATGCAAACGTTTCAGATGGTCGTTTATTCACAAATAACCCTCTCTGTAAAACCCTAAATTGTAGGATAGTTTGGCCATTAAAACGCTTTTTGATTAGATTTCTAGCGAGAAGTGCAGATTGTACTTTTAGTATCCACGTCCAGTCGATATGTAGGATCTATAGTTTGATAGATATTACGAAGATGATTTGAGGTATGCGGCAGCCTCCATGTAAAGTTACGGGTTGAAAACAGTAATTCCGGTCTCGAGGTTTTCATAATAAAACCAATGATCAAATGATTTAACAGTGATATCTGCAGTACTCATCAACTAAAAAACATCAGTTTATCCTTGTTAATTATACGACATTTATTGGTTTAAATTGTGTACAATGCTTTTGTGTTTTTCCCATAGGTTTTTTTCTTTCGATTCTGAGAGACACCTTTCTTTTTTCAGAGGTTTTGATAGGCTAAAACATCGCCGCAATGCATTTTGGGATATGGTGTTTATCCGATATGAAATCGGAAAAACATTTAAAAAAGATAAAGTAATACTTAATTCCGAGTGTTTTTGCTTTTCTCTTTGAAAGTCATCACATAACGGCATTGTAATACACGGTTCGGCTGCATTAAATATTACATGTCTGCCGTAGATATTTATTTATAGAGCCCTGATCAGAAGACCCTTTGACAAACTGTAAGAAATGCCGCCAAAACTGAATACGTGACGTGCATCATAAATATATTAGCAATTAAACAACATCTTCCATTTCTTTTCACACAATACGTCTCCTTACAGTATCAACACTAATTCGGCTGACTTTTATATTTGATCCAATTGGTATATAGGTTATATTTACACCATAATGGTGCACAGCTGCAGAAAGGGATTTTTTTGTAGTTTTTAAAGATATTATTTACTACCTTTCCAACTCCTCATGAAGTTGACTGTTACAGGTCTATACAGGTTCATGGTACAATGCATAAGCTTAAAATCGAGAGACTGAAACTATATTTTCCTTTACCGTTCTGTTTTAATTTCACAATAAAGTTAATAGTCATATTATGTCTGATATTATTATGTTTTATTAACTACACCACTGTTTTTTTTAACACGCGCCGCCTGGTGGTTAAAGCACGTTATTGAATTTTGATGTTGAAAAACATTTAAATATTAAGAGTAGCCTACATACAAAATTGAAAATATCAAGAAGATACTGTAGTGATCTCTACAATAAAACAGTTTAGTGCAGGACGTCCAAAGATATTAACAGGAGGATGTGCAAAACAGACAAACTAATAATGCTTTATTTAAACATTAAAGATTACTTTAAGTTAAGGTCTTCTTTTGAATAAGAAAAAAACGTTGGGGTTATCCACAGATAAATATGAAGTCTGACAAAGTACTTAACGTCCAATATATTGCATAGTTTATTTTGGCACTTGACAATCACCCTGAATTTGACTCAGGTGTAACTAAAGTCTGATTTAAGGGTTGTTTATATTTCACATCATTAATCAGAATCTGAAAAGTAACTAAAATAAATGTAGTGGAGTAAAAATACCAGGTTAACCTCTGAATTGTAGTGGAGTAGAACAAAGTAGTATGCTGCTGTAACAAAAACATTTCCCAACTTGGGATCAATAAAGTATATCTTATCTTATCTTATCTTAAGATGATCGATGCCATATTTGCAAAATGTGCCTCTGAACCTTGACAAGTGCATGTTTCAGCCTTATCAATGAACAACAGGAGGGGTCACAGACATAATACCAGCTGTTAAATAAAGCTCTTCTGACCTTAGCTGTCATGTGGGTATATTAATTCACCCATTTATTAATTATATGTTTTAAATTTGATAACACTGGACCATGGATGTATGGGCTGGACCCGTCCAATTCCAGTTTTGGAAAGTCTGCCGTGGTTCCATTCCATTTCAAAGAGCTGTTGACGCTCAGCGTAACCTTGTCGCACTGCCACTCTTGGGAAACTGTAGTGTTAAAAAAAACTCCTAAAAAACTATTTGTTTCTCTGAATCGAAGGTTAAAAACACAAAAGCATTGTACACAATTTAAACCAATCAATATCGTGTAATTAACAAGGATAAACTGATGTTTTTTAGTGGATGAGTAATGCAGATATCACTGTGTAATCATTTGACAGTGAGGGGAATATATCCGGTTTTATTATGAAAAGTTCGAGACCGGAAAAGCTGTTTTCACCCACGCTAACTTTATCAATCAATCAATCAATCAATCAATGTTTATTTATATAGCCCAATA
>CALSBZ010046893.1:204957-236974 GCA_943591055.1 Gobionotothen gibberifrons | reverse complement strand
TCTAATTAATTAGATTAATTTTTTTAATCGAGTCCCGGCCCTAAAAATAATACATCACAGGCTAAGGAGAAATCCAAAGTCAGTCTGGGGTTGAATCAGAAGATGATGAAAAGCAGCAAATATTTCCCCTAGCAAGGATGAAAATAAATGATGTACCAGTGGCGGCTGGCCAATAGGGGGCGATAAGGCGCCGCCCTCCCTAAACCACACACAAAAACATTATTATTAATAATAATACTAATTAATGACATAAATTGTCAATATTTGTGTGTTAGCAAGTACGCAACTGCTACGCAGCTGGACGACGCCCACAGGTTTGCGGTGAGGAAACACAATGAGGAGGTGGATAAAAACAGGCATATTTTATGCACACTGCCGGTCGCCCATTACCCAGCTCCTCCTCATCAGCCCCTTTCCCCTATTCCCCGGATTAGTGAGTAAACTGACATTATCTGACATTGCAGGTGCTTTTTATGTTATGCTTGTGAGAACAAGTGAAGCGGCCTCTACTGTTTTTGGTCTCAACGCTCCCAAGCTACGATTCAGGCCTGTAACTGTTTTTTGGGGTTACCTTTTATGTTGTAGTGAGTGAGTGTTAATAAGCTGTTAAACATAGTCTTTGAGAACTGATTTTTACCATTGAATTGCATTGTGAATTTCATGGTATTTGTCATTGATTAAGAATTGTACTTAATTATATTTTAAAGGGAAAATGATTTGTTTATTATTAATTCTTACCAGAGATAAGAGCTCTTTTTGTTCTTTGAGTGGCAAGTTGACTGATGTAAAGAAATACTGCTCACATGCTGAAACTATTGTTCAGGATGATAAAAATCACAATGAAAAGAAGACCAAAGTCAACATTGAGAAACTTCAGATGGCAACAAACAGAGGCAGAGGAAGAGGTGAAAACAGAGGGAGGGGACCAGAAAGGAAGCCTTTCTTTGGAGACAGAGATACCTGTCACAGGTGTCATCAAAAAGGCCATTGGGCCAGGGATTGCACTGAAATACTACCACAGGAATGGGATAATGATCAAGGAAAATCATACCCACCATTTGGAGATGTGTCAGTAAATAGACCATTTGCCAACAAGAACCACCCATTTCAAAGATCATGACTTCCCGAGCAATCCTCAGATTCTACTGCCATTCTACAGGAAGATAGTAAAAGTCCCCAAACAAATGTTTCTGAAATAACTAATCAGTTCTACCTTTCTTTTCGCTACAAATCTGAAGAACTTCCAATGTTCAAAATAACAATTCACGGCAAAACTTACGAGATGTTGGCTGATACAGGAGCAACTGAATCGTCATTGAGATCAATAACAGAGGATTTTGAGATGACTAAGGACATAAAGACCTGTATTGGAGATACAGGCACACCTATAAAATGTGGAGTGACTAAGCTATGTCGAGTTGAATGCAAAGACTTTGATGTTTCAAATATACGTCACCAATTCGTGATTGTGCCAGATTGTCAAGTAAATCTGTCAGGAAGACATCTGCTGTGTGCTCTAGGCCTGACTATTGTTTGCAATGACAATGGTTTAGAGTTGAGGAAATCTGAGGTTCTTGACGGGCTTTCTGATCTTATGACATGCCACTCCCCAAGCAC
Organism: Gobionotothen gibberifrons; assembly: GCA_943591055.1. NCBI lineage: Eukaryota > Metazoa > Chordata > Actinopteri > Perciformes > Nototheniidae > Gobionotothen > Gobionotothen gibberifrons. The sequence continues at coordinate 235,357 of CALSBZ010046893.1, read as the reverse complement.
TCCTGGGTCTATTAAAAACCACCCGGCGTTGAACGGGGTTCCAGAACAGTTATGGTCTAGGTCTAAGTATGAAGTGGGTCTAATTAAGGAAGCAACACCAATTGTTGTGGTTCCTAAATCTGAATACCAACCTAATAAACGGCAGTACCCTCTGAGACCTAATGCAGAAGAAGGCATGGCTCCCATTATTGAGCAACTCCTAAAAGACGGAATAATTGTTCCAGCGCCAACATCTCCATGTAATACTCCACTTTTCCCAGTAAAAAAGGCTGATGGTGAAACTTGGCGACCTGTTCATGATTTGCGTGCTGTAAATGAAGCTGTATTTGCTCGAGCACCTGTTGTACCTAACCCAGCAACAATCTTGTCTTCAGTACCTGGCAATGCTGATTGGTTCACTGTGATAGATTTGGCTAATGCATTTTTCAGTGTTCCAGTTGATCCTGAATCTCAAAATTGGTTTACATTTACATTAAAAAACATGGACTTGATGTCCACAGGGCTATTCAGAATCGCCGACAGTATATTCAGCTTCCTTGCAAGATAATTTGGCTGGTTTTGTGTTTCCTCGGGACAGTACCTTAATTCAGTATATTGATGATTTGTTAGTATGCTCAACATCTGAGGAGAATTGTACTGTTGACACAAATGCTTTGTTACATTATTTGGCTTCAAAGGGGCACAAAGCGTCCCTACGAAGACTCCAATTGGTGAAAAAACAAGTGCACTATATAGGACATGAGATATCTTAAAACAGACAAACAATTGGCAAAGACAGAATTAAAGCGGTATTGTCAATACCTAAACCACTGACAAAAAAGCAAGTGCTATCTTTTTTGGGATGCACAGGCTATTGTCGACAATGGATTTGTAATTACGCAAAGTTATCTCAATCATTGTCAGACATTGCGCATGCGACAACACTGACTGCAAACGACAACACTGACTGCAAACGACTTAGTGACTTGGACCTCTGATGCTACTGACTCGTTTGAAAAACTGAAGGAAGCTTTAGCTTCTGCTCCTGCCTTAGGCATACCTGACCTGTCTAAAGATGTTAGCTTAGCAGTGGATGAGATGAATGGTTATTATAATGCTGTCCTGCTTCAGAAACATTGCGACAAACTTAAACCAGTTGCTTATTATTCGCAGAGACTTTCAGCAGTTGTGAGAGGTCTTCCTACTCTAGAGCAGTGGCTGCAGCAGCATCGGCTGTCACAGCTTCTCCCTCCTTGGTAGCCTACAGACCTCTTACTGTTTTTGTCCCACATGCTAGCTGCCATTCTTCTACAAGCCAAAATGGCCCATTTCACTCCTGCTTCTACTCTTCACTATTACAACATCTTGAACTTGCCACATGTCTTGAGAAGATGTGATGTGTTAAACTCAGCTACTCTCCTTCCCACAGAGGAAGATGGTGAACCTCATGATTGTTTGGCAGCAATTACTGAAGCAGTAACTCCGAGACAAGATCTTGCTACTATACCGCTCTCTAACTCTGATCTTATCTATTATGTTGATGGGCTAAAACCACCAGACTCAGGGATAGTTTCATCCCACAGGCCAGAAGACTATTAAACACCTGAACTTTGAAACAACATCCATAACATTCATCTGGCTGCTACTTATAAATTATTTATCTAATATATCATATTCCAATCACTTGTATGTAGACTCTTATTGCACTATTTCACTTTTTACTATTTTACTATTTTTCTTTTTGTATTTCTTGCACTATTTGTTCTGTGTGTCTATTTTATTGTGTTGCACTGTTGGAGGAGCCTGTGACCTAAGGGGGGGGGGGGGGGGGGGTAGGACACGTGTTCGATTCCTGTTTTGGTTAGTGTTCGGATTAGGGGGTCACAGGTTCAAACCCCACTGCAGTCAGCATGTCGTTGTGTCCCTGGGCAAGACACTTCCCCCCAAATTGCTCCTGTGGGGATTGCCCACAGTATTGAGTATGTAAGTCGCTTTGGATAAAAGCGTCTAACAAGTGACATGTAATGTAATGTAAATATATAACCTTACGTGTAGAAAATGCCATTTTCTTCACTGAAACTGGAAAGTCAAACCATTTTCTTTAAGAAAACGATTCACCTTCTCTGCTTGACATAACAAATCGAAGTGAAAGCATTTTTTCACTGACTGAGAAGGTTGGAGCTTTGGGTTATGAGTTAGGGTTAATTCAACCCCCTACCTCTGTGACCTCATCCAACGACACACTCCCACCCGTCGCCTCAGGTCTGCTGAAGCTAACCTACTGCAGCCCATCAGGACAAAGCTCCGGACCTGGGGCGACAGGGGCCTTCGCTGCAGCCTCCCCCTCACTCTGGAACTCCCTCCCCAGCCACGTCAGATCTGACAACACTCTCACATCATTCAAACAATCCCTCAAAACTCACATTTTCACTCTTGCCTTCAACTCCTAATCCACTAACCCCTCGCCCTTATTCCACCTAGTTTAGCACTTTTTTACTTTTGTTGTTATTTTGTTTTACTTGCTTGTAAAGCGCTTTGAGCACCAGGAAAAGCGCTTTATAAATGTAATGTATTATTATTATTATTATTATTATTATTATTATTATTATTATTATTATTTGTGTATGTGTGCTTGATAGTGTAGCGATATTTATTAGAAATGTATTTAAAAACGTATCAATTCCCGGAGTCTGATGATTGTGGTGCTATAAAGCAGATGAAATGGGTCTGGATCAACAGCTTCATTATTTAGGTGCCATGACTTGTTGGAATATGCATTTGAATGGATGTGCCCAACCTTTTCATTATATGGTGAGTCCTGCTGATCCGCCTTGATGAGACCAATTATGCATATGACATGATAAATATGCTCTATGATGTAAATATCCAGCACTGGTAGCTATACAAGGGATATGGAATATATGTCCTTGCACAAATGTTATATTGTATTTCTATATTTGTGTATGTATCACATTCTCCCTTTGATGCAGTTGAATATGAATGAATAAAACATATTTATTTTAAATACTTGGTCTTGTGAGTCCCCTTTTTGTGTGGCCACTTCAACCAGGTCAAACAGAACAGTAGCTCAAGTTCTCATTCATAACACTCCGTTCGATGTCTCACTATGGGATGTGCCTCATCCTCGGAGCAAACAGAAGCATCAATCTCACATACGCCAATCCTGATTGGCAGGTGATCTTGACGTCAGCGTCAGGGAATCCACCCCCTATAAGTAGCTAGCGCCACTACGCATGCGTCATTCAAACACCTCTTCTCGTTTCAGAGCACATCTCCAATATCGGTAGCCGGGCTAGCTTACACAGTCCACAGACGGAACCAAGCTAACCAAGCTAACTTCGGTCGACGGACGCTTGCAGGCTACCTTTATATATTCTTCTACGAGAAGACTGTCGGTACTAACATACCAGTTAGTGCCACACTCGACCTCACCCTTTTACTTTTTTCTCCGGAAATCGAAAAGGTAAGGTTTTGTTTTAAGCTAGCAGCACACCGGTTGCTAGCTTACCTTCCTCGCTACCGACACCACGTTAGCGAGGACGCTTTTTTCTTTTCTTCTCACACCAGAGAAGAAAGGAATTAAAAGACTATTAACACACCAGTTAATACTCTTTGGAAATAAATCTACACCGTCGCTTTTCTCCGAAAAAGGACGGGTTGGAGGATTTTTTCCTCGGCAACTTTCCTGCTAAGAGCGGGTCCTCTCCACGCCGTCACCACGGCGAGCGAGATGGACGCCTCTCTCCCTCACACCAGAGGAGCCGGGAACTCGGTTGCTCGGCTCTGCGACTGCGGGTTGAACATTTCAGACACAGACACACACCAGGTCTGCTCGTCCTGCCTCGGGCTGGAACACGCCCAGGAGGCTTTTGACAACCCCAGCTCGTGCGGACATTTCTCCCGCTTCACCCGAAAGAGCCTCCGCCGACGGCTAGCTAGCCAAGCTAGCTTGTCGAGATGGGACCTCCTCACGTACACTGATGCGCCGGATGGCTATCAGGACACGAGGACGTCCCCCGCTAAGATTGAACCCCGCACTGTGTCGGTCTGGGGCTCATCAACAGCGGCAGCTGCAAAACCAGAGTCCCGCCCTGTGTCAGGCTGGAACTCGGTAGCGAGCGGCTAGAGACGTGAGATTGGGACCCCATGCTACACCAAGCTGGGGCTCCCGGCTGGACCTCACCATGGCCGCACTCACGGATGATATCCTGGAGTCAGAATGCGTGGAGAACGAAGAGGGTGCCTCTGAGTTCCTACTCTCTGACTCGGATGAGCAGGAAGAGGATATCTTCACGCCATCAGCTCCAGCTGCAATGCTGGGAGCGATGGCTGCTCCCCCGGGCGATAGCACACCAGCTTCGCCCTGTCTGAGCATGGACCTGCAGGCCATGTGTCAACGTGCCGCGTCCAGGCTAGACATCCCATGGCCTGAAATGGCCAAGGAGACCTCTAGGTCCCGCTACGAGGGGAAGCTACCCCAAGCAGCGAGGAGAAAGAGGCAACTCCTTCCAGTCTTCCCGGACTTGCTGGACGAGGTGTCGGTCTCCTGGAGAGACCTTCCCTTCAGCAATAAGGCCCCAATCCAGGGTGCCTCCTCCCTGGACTGTGACGGTATGGAGAGGCTCGGCCTGCTCCGCATACCGCCGATGGAACCGCTGGTGGCAGCTCACCTCCTCCCGAGGATGGTGACTACACCGAGCAGGGACCCCACGCTACCGGTGAAGGCAGACCGATTGCAGTCCAAGCTGGCTGATCGGGCCTATAAAGTCAACTCAACATTTCCTCTCTGCTGACTACCTACCAGGCTGAGCTCTGCGGGGATCTGTCGAGCGAATCTGGGCCGGCCATATGGAACGAGATCGCAGCGATCACGGACATTTGCCTCTGGGTGCAGCGCTGCGCGGTCCAGGCCACGGGCAAAATAATGGGCATAATGGTGGTGCAGGAGAGAGCCAGGTGGCTCGACCTGACCAACCTCCCAGACCGGGAAAAGGAGGATGTATTGGACATGCCTATCGTTCCCGAGGGTATTTTCGGCTCCGCTCTAGCCTCAATGCAGCGGAGACGTGAGTCGAAAAGAAGGGAAGACGAGGCCCTCCACCTCTGTCTCCCTCGAAGGGTCCAGCCGCTACCTGTAACGGTTTCACGGCTGTCCTTCGCCCGAGATGCCTCTCACCCTGCCCGGTTTGACATACCGAGGCAGCAGAGGCCACAGCCCGCCCCGAGTCCCCAGCCCAGGCAGGAGACGAGGGCGAGCTGGCCGAGCAGATCTCCGGTTCCGGCAGCAGCCGTGCAGACGCAGCCGACCCAGATCCTCAGCCACCTGACGGGAAGGAAGAAGCAGGCAGCCTAACAGCCTCCTCTTCTCCCCTCTGTGACAGAGCTGCGTTCCCCAGCTCCAAATGTGTTTCCGCTGCCTCGAGAGATGCCTCAACGCCATCCTCAAGTGCACAAAACACATGATTGTCACATTATTGTTGTGTTTTTCTCCATAAAGCATTTCCGCTGACGCATCCAGGCTCAGGCCGAGGGCGCAGCTCAAAAAATGAAAGAAAAAAACTCCCCCCTCTTGAGAGCAGCTACGGCCTCTCTCAAAAGGCGGACATTGGACGGGTCTGTGAAGGCACCTCCGCCACGCGCATGCGCAGTGGCGACGGGGGTTTTGAAGTGACCGTTGGGCGTGGGCGTGCTTGTGCACGCTTGACCTCTGGTTCCCCCGTGCGCGTTCCCACCCCTGGCTCTGAGAACCCATCTCTGACCAGAGTGAGAGAACAGCACCACGCATTGACTCTGATAGTTCCGCACTGACCTGTAAAGTACTGGCGGGCGGAGATTTATCAGTGGCTGTGCAGTCAGCCGTGACGGCTTCCCCCCCCCCCCCCCCCCGGGGACATTCTGTCTGGGGGGGGGGGGACGATGTTTTCGCCCACACCCGGGGTGTCTCGTCCTATGGACCTGACCCGTAAGTGGTACAATCTGAATACAGTGGGTCTCCCGCAAGGTGATGAGCACTATTCAGAGCACGAAAGCTTCCTCCACTGGGTCTCGTTATGACTGAAAGTGGAGGGTGGGGAGGAATGATGTCCTTAAAAAAAAATATCCTGGTGGAGTGATTCTATCATTTCCACAGGACCTAATTGGGAGCACAGAGTTTTCCAGGTCACTAGTGTCCTTATGGGACTTGACAGTGGTTTCAGATGGGCTCGCTCGTACCCCATTTGAGCCTCTGGAAGAAGCTGACATGAAGCATCTGTCACTGAAGACAGTGCAGTCACTGGCCCTGGCATCCACCAAGCGAGTCAGTGACTTCATGCGCTATCTGTGCATCCTTCACGCTCCTAGTTCGCCCCAGGGCAGACTAGAGTGTTGCTGAGGCCCAATCCTACCTTTATCCTAAGGTGGTTGGTTCAGATACCCCAATTGACATTGAGGCAATTTTCTTCGCCGCTGTGTCCCCCCGGGGAACAGCAGTTGAATTTGCTATGTCTAGCCCGTGCTTATGCACTTATGTGGACAGATCAAAGGAGTTTTGTGTCATAATGACCACCTCTTTGTGTCCTGGGCTAACCCTTACAGGGATAGGCCCGTTACTAAGCAACGGTTCTCCCACCGAATGGTGGAGACCATTGCTTTGGCCTATACGAGTCGGAAATTGCGGGCACCTTCGGGTTGCGTGCTCTTTAGACTCGGGGTCTGGCTACACCCTGGGTTGTTTGCTCAAGGGTGTTTCCATCCAAGACATTTGTGCAGCGACGGGCGACACTTTTGTCCGCCTTTACAGGCTAGACGTTTCTGCTCCCAGTGTGGCCCGAGCAGCGCCCTGCTGAGTCAGAGCTCTACCTGTTTTTTCGAGATAAGCTCGTCTGGCAATACGGGAGTTACGATTTCCCATAGTGAGACATCGAACGGAGTGTTATGAATAGGGTTCCAACGGCATCATTTAGAAATGTGAATTTCGGTTCCGCTTTTCGATGCCTGAGGAAATGTTTCTCGCCGCTTTCCGTAGCCTACTGTATGACTGCGGCTGGGCGGGAAATGTAGCGTTGTACCTACACTTCCTACAGCGTAACCTGAGACCAGGGTCTTTTAAAATGTAAACCGATCTTTTTCATATGGGTGTTTTAGAGTTGTACCCCCTAGATCTAGTCTCTAGTAATTCTGCTTAAAGTGCACCAGATTGAAGCATTTTACTTTAAAATGTTCAAACATGTCTTCCCGGTATGCCTGAGAAGGCAGATATGCTTGTTTTTCTCAACAAGAACTGTTTTAAAATGGGGGGGGGGGTTCCTTTCAAAGTTGGACTGTTGCACTGTTGTAGCTTCAGTGGTTCTCAGGTTACAGTTACATAGCGCTAAATATAAACAGACTGATTAATGTGAATATTACTGTAAACTAACCTGTGTAAAAGTTTCTCGAATAAATGTAATTTTTTTGGTGGAAGAAGCATGTATCATTTTTTTACCCTGCCCCTCAAAGAATCGGAATTGAGAACCGTTAAGAACCGGAATCGAAAAGTAGAATCGGAATCGGAATCGGAATCGTGGAAATTCAAACGATACCCAACCCTAGTTATGAATGAGAACTATAGGTTACTTACGTAACCCCAGTTCTCAGAGTAACATGAAGTGAGATTGATGCTTCTGTTTGCTCCGCGGATGAGGCACATCCCATAGTGAGACATCTCACTTCATGTTACTCTGAGAACTGGGGTTACGTAAGTAATCTATAGGTTTCTGTTGACATGTCTTAGAATGATCACAGTCATTATATAAATGTGCCCAGAGTGAAGTCCTTGTGGCGAGTTACCTTCAAATGCCTCTTAAAGAAGAGAACAATTGTGAATAAATCTATAATTTGCAAGTCTTTCATAAATCCCTGCATGATTTATATTTCAAGCCCTTACCCACACACCAAAGCATGTATATCGGGGACCAGCATTGCTTTCTGTATACTCATGGTTCTTTGTCTCAGACTCCTTTTCACATATCATCTGATATAAAAAACACTGCTCGTACACGATAATAGAAGGCTGTAGCGGTTGGTGTCTGCTTTGTCAGGACTCCTCACTTCCTCTTAATCTCTCTGCAGTCGAATCACTCATCCACAAGGCCCTCAGCAGCCGAGGAAAAGGGTCACCACGGATTTCAAGTATTTCATTACAGTATCCTCCAAAAGCCCTCAGAAAAAAAAGAAATGTACATTGTAAATACCATGATATTAAACATTTGCTATCCTACTATCTTTTATGTAGTATCAAATAGCTTTGGATTACTGCATATTAACTAGGATTTACCATTTAGTTCTGCTATAGTTTGGTTTGTGCCATGGTAGAGCTTTTGCCTGCAACTAGATGCAGAAACCAATGAATATGCAGAAACAAGCTGTGTGACAAACTAAATGTGGATTACTAAAACATCCCCAACATAACATTGTGAATGAGATGGACTAAACAAATAGAACACACGTTCCCGCCTAAGTTCCTGACCTGCAATGCATGTCATTCTTCCAAACAATTCAAGCAAGGGCCTATTATGAGACAACAGTCATGAGCAGCGAAAGGCAAAAGGATCCACCACCCTTTTCACCCTGGGGACGGACACACTTATAGCTGTCGTTAAGCCTCTTTCTGTTTTTATTTGTGTTTCTTAGTGTTTGTTGAGAATCTCTCTGTAATTTGGTGGCTCTTTGTTTTGGTATTTTTCTGTTATCTTTTGTCTGTGGTTATTTCCCTTTCTTTTTGTAGAGGCTTTGAGTCTCTTTCTGTAGACAATTTATATTTTTGTCATTGTTTGTCATTGAGTGTTTTTGTTTCTCTTAACAGCTCTTTTGCCTGTTTTTGTAATCTTTTTGTGTCTTTTGTGTTTGAGTGACTTTTAGTCTGGGAAGTTCAAGAGGGGCCCTGACACACTGGGACCCTGAGAGTGTGCTAGCGATAAATCCATGCGAACATACAAGAGAACACTTTCGCAATAGTCTATTCTTTGAGGATTTTAAAGATACATACAAATAATCATTACAATTTCCAATTAAAACAAGCCCATTGGAGTCCATTTGATGAGCACATTTCACATTTTTTATAATGAATTGTATAGAAAGGCGAAGTCCCTCCCCTTCCGAGGGAGCTCATGGGACCCCGGAAGCAAACAAATATACATTGAAGTCAATGGAGAGAGAAACGTTATCTTTTGATCCCGTTTGAATTGTGCCACGAATTACACATGTGATGTTTGTCAATTTAAAAGATAATTTTGCAAGTCAAAAAAAAAAAGAATGTGTCGTAAAACTGTGAAGTAACACATTTTTTTGTGTGAAACGCTGAATGAACTACATCTCCGGTCTAGCAGAACAACACACGTCACCAAGATGTCCGTCACTACTGTCTTGTCAACAAAAGGATTGACTACCCTCACTATCACCACAATGAAACACGTCCAGAAGAATGTCATGCAAAGCTCCCTGCCTGCCTGCCTTCCTTCCTCTGATTCTCTCTGAACTGCCTGGTCTTTTTAATGTTTAATGTCAACCATTTGTGCAGATAGCGTGAAGTAGAAAAGATCGTAGATGCTATAGCTAGCGTTAGCATTTCTCCCCTGGGCTTAAGTGTGTATTATAGAATGATCACACAGGTGTGACAGTACTCTTCAAAGTACACGAAATATGACTACTACTCTTACTGTTTAACATGTTGGGTTACTTGATGTTACTTATTGTTAAGGCTAATAAAAATGACAAGGCTGTAATGCTAACTAACGTGCTAGCTACTAGCTAGGTAGCTAACTTGATCCAGCCACTCCTGTTCCTTTCATCAGACGGGAAGCGAAAGAACGAGTAAGACCCATTGCTGGTATGATAACAACCTGGTACTAAGCACACAGGCATCTTGTTAAAGTTATCTTATCTTAGCCAGCGCCATATAGATAGATGATATCTATATGGCGCTGATCTTACAGTAGCTATCTCTTAGTGGAGGAAAACAATGGTGACATCACTTACGCGACTCTGGGATTTGTAGTCTTTCTAGTTGCGTATTTTTCATAGTCTTATATTTCAACAGTTTTACGACAAACTGTGACTTTTTATTACATGGAAAGGATTGTTTAAGATTGACAAACATCATATGTGTAATTCGTGGCACAATTCAAACAGGATCAAAAGATAACGTTTCTCTCTCCATTGACTTCAATGTATATTTTTCCGCTTCCGGGGTCCCATGAGCTCCCTCGGAAGGGGAGGGACTTCGCCTCTCTATTCAATATGAGACAGAAATTTGACAAAATGAATATAAATGGGGGTCACATGCTGCCACAGAGATGCAAGGTCTTCTGCAGGGTTGAGGTCCGGACAGATGGGAGGCATTTTTATTTCCTGTTACTGTTTGTACGTGGTATTTTCAGGATGGTTTGGGGCCATATAGAGAATGTTGATGAAATGGCTGTTTCATGTACATCATGAGGTAACATTCACACAGAAACCTGACATAGCAGAGTTAACATACTATGGAATCGTTAGCAAGGGTCATCAACTTGAATTGTCCAATGGTCAGAGTTTTTCTGAGTAGGGCATGGATTAAAAAAAAAAACTGTCATTGTCTAACATTTGAATTTAACAGATTGATGTTACCCTTATCAACCCAAATCAATGTGGACTCGCAAAAACTTGTAGACACAATAATGAGATACTTATAATATGTCCTTATGGGGACAATACATTTGATTGTAAAATCAAATACTTAATGAGAGCTTTGAGTTTGTTCCTATTTTTGCATGAAGTTACGGCACAACCTGCATTGAATTAACAAAAGCCCAGAGTGATTCTTTGAACTCTTATATCGGGGTTTCTACTCACTGATAATAACAGAAAGATGGATTTACTATTCATATCAATAATTATCAAAATACTGTAAGATATTGTCCACAAAATGCATTTCCTTAAATATATGCATGCTGGAACAAAGTTGTGTAATGGATCTGACTCAGCCTATTCCCCAATATGCTGAAGTAAAAACTGCACATTCAGCATCTTTGTGTTTTTGTGAAATCTTTGACATCCGTTCAATGTAACATCTGTTCACATTGTGAAATATTCCCTTGTGACCCTTGGAGGAGGCAGGTGTTTATTATAACAAAAAACACCATCCAATTTCACTGAAGAGTTTAAATGTGCTTATGGTAGAGGTGTTAAGATCAGTCTTGGATTGTTACATATATCCTGAGTTTAATTTCAATCCTACCTAAACCAGATTGTTTTGTATTAACTCAACAGCAATAGGAAGGAAGTGTCTCTGGCTCCGCCCACTGAACAAACATCAATTTCTAGTCAACTGGCCACAATTGTAAAGAAAGTAAGTTCAGACTGTATAGAAGCATAAGCGCAATGCTTTTGCAGGGTGAAGTTCTAGGGAGCCAGTAGGTGAGATTCTGCTATCCAAGATATCCAATACTTCATAGTGCATCTTTTCAAAAAGCACAGGTAAGGTTGACTTTGTTTATATCCTAAATTCATGGTGTTTAAAGTCTACGTTTGGTATTATTGCCCAATACAATACTAAACCTAGAGATTCATATTTGTATTGCAACCAGCAAGTTTTAGCAGATTCATAAAGTCTGGATTATCCTATTCATGTCAGGACAGGAATGTACTGACAGGGAAGGAATTAAAAAGGGAGAGATTATTTATAATGACATTGTTGGGAATACCTATTCATGATATTTTAGAGGATATTACCACTGTTTTTTTTGTTTGCTAGTGAGACCCCATTTCATGAAGCAGATCTAAACATGACCGTTGAGTACAGTTCCTCTACAGTGACAAACATGGATATGGACAACAACAAAGTTGGCTATAGCCAATTCTTTGAAGATGGCAGCAAGCTTAGGCATTCAGGTAATACACTAAGAATTTCCTTCGCAATAATAAAAACATAAATGCAACCGGACAAACAAAGGCAATTCCCCTTTGGTCCACAGAGCTTTCAAAAATATTTTTCAGCTCACTATTCAGTTCCACATCTAACTACTTACCAACTTTGTATTTTAAGAAGGCACACTTGGCACTTTGGGATGGCAGGGGGAAGTCAACTGACACTGATTAAATGTTGTCGACTTATGATTGGACAGATGTTTTGTATTTTTTCTACAAAGAATCCTGCAGAAGCAGAGCTTAAATCTTGTGTTAGGTGAATTTAATTCCTCTGTTAATATGAATCAAAATAAAACTACACATACTGTAATATAAGTTACTGTCAGTGTCAGCAGACTCAAGTTAAAAATGATATTGCCACCATTTTAATAAAGGTGGTACAGGTCCTCATAAAAAAACATTTGAGAAGCTTTGTGTTGGTATTTGTAATATTTTCTGAGGAACCTGCAGTTTCAATAATTTAAGTTTCTGCGTCTATTCTTTCTGTCCCTCAGTTTATGCTTTGAGGAACAGACCTTTCAAGCTTGCTACAGTCTGTCTCGGGCTGCTGTGCGTTCTCCTGTTGGCTGTGGTCATTGGTCAGAGTGTCCAGTGTAAGTCCCTTCCTTGTCTCTGTCAAATATACTAGTTTCACTAGTCATTTTAAAATAACTGTTATTTATCTCCATCTCCCACAGACAAAAAAGCAGAGCAAAACCATCAGAACAACTTAACAGCCATAAGTGGCGAGAGAGAGAAGCTGCAGGAGAACTTGAAGACAATGCGAAATGAAAAAAAAAAACCTTGAGACGAACCGCAATGCCTTACAACAAAGAAACGATTACCTATCTAAAAGAGAAGATGAACTCCAGACCAATAACAATATATTGACCAGAGAAAGCAGCGGTCTAAAACAAAGCCAAACCGAGTTAAAGGCCAATAACGATGCTTCCATCAAAGAGGTTGAACAGCTTAAAGCCAGTAAAGAACAGCTCCAGACTACTAACAACGACTTGTCTACTGCTAAAGACGTGCTACAAAAACAGCACGATTCAGTGTTCAAACGAAAAAATGAGATACAGGCCAGTTATGAATCAGTGACCAAAGAGAGGGACAATTTACAGAACAAATTCAATAATGCAACCAGATCAAGAGAGCAGCTACAGTTGAAGTTCAATGAAATGATTAATAAAGTTGAGCATTTGCACGACAAGTACAACTTCTCCAAAAGTGAGAAAGAGAAGATAGAAAGCAGTCACCAAAATCTAACAATATCCAAAGAAATGCTGCAGGCCACCTACGACGTGCTGGTGAAAGCCACAGATGAGTTGCGGACTAATTACAAGTCCTTGGTTCAGGAAAGGGATGAGCTTGAAAACACTTGCAAAAATGCCACTGTGGAGAAAGACCTGTTGAAGGTGAAAAATGACAACCTGACTACTGAGAGGGACGCGTTGCAGGTGGAGGTTGATAGACTAAGGGCAGCAGTTCCAGGTAAGCAGAAAGAATAAATAAGTAAAAATAACCAATTTGGCCCGAAAATGTATATATCTCGATTGAAAGGGAAACATGCAACAACATTTGTTCTGATTGGTTTGAAGTCTGTCTATCTGTACCTGTAACAGTAAAAGATACATTTCTTATATCGCACTTTTAACAATTGACAAAGTCAGGATTGGGGTTTGATGGTGTCTGGATAGTCCTTGTGTCTTGCATGTTTTCTTTATACTGCATACATTATGTGTTATTACTTTTACGTTACGTTTTCTGCTGCAAATATAATGAACCCCCTAACCCTAAAATCAGTATTCCCATGTTCCTACACTATACACATAGTATGATAAGAAAATAAACTAGCTTTTCAAGTTAACCACATTTTTTAAATGTCTCCAGATTGTTGCAAAGGCAAGGCCAAAGTAAACTTTTACCAAAGTAAAATCCAAATGTCAGTTTGCGAACAAAGGGCATGTTTTAAATGTTCCAAACTAACCACAGACACGTACAAAAAATGCATTCTAATTTGTAAACATAATTGATTAATTCCTCTTTGGCATTTTTCAGCTAGTAACTGCCCCACTGGTTGGACGGGATTTCAGAGCAGCTGCTACTTCACTTCTGTTGAAAAGATTAGCTGGCATCTGGCCAGGGAAAACTGTAAAACCAAAGGCGCAGATCTGGCAATAATAAAAAGCACAGAGGAAATGGTTTGTCTGGTTCTGTTCATATTTCTGTTCCTGCACAAGTGAGTGTCAACATAGAAATTGTCATTGATGGTGTTTTACTTTATAAAGCTGCACCAAACAATATTCTCACATTAACAAGATATCAATTGACTTTTGTTCGGTTTTGGCTTGGAATAACATAGTATTCACAAAGATTACAACGTTGATATGGCAAAAGTGTTCGGTGAATATTCACTAAATCGGAGTCGAGGGTCCCATATTTACTCTTTTTTATCTCTGTTTTTGGCCACCGCCACCAACCGTGTGCATCTTTAATATGTTCAGCAATTTTTTGCTAACTTGACTTATATCATAATTTCATCTATCATTAATAAATTAAATGCATCTATGACTTTATGTTTGCAAAACCTCTGCAATGTTTTTTCTCTGCCTCATATAGACCTTTGTGAATGGCTTATATTCAACTGATAAAGAAGTCTGGATTGGTTTGACGGATGCAGGAGTAGAAGGGCAGTGGAAATGGGTTGATGGGACACCGTTGACCACCCCGTAAGAAGCTTAACTCATCTTTAACAACCTCTGAGAATAGACGAGTATTTATGCTAATTGTATATGTCCCTCCTTTTTCGGCAGGTTCTGGGGTGCAAACCAGCCCAACAGCTTTGACGGTCGGAACCAGGACTGTGTGGAGTTCTGGCACCGTGCAACTGGAAAGGGCGACTGGAATGATGAGAACTGTAATTTGGGACAAAATTTCATCTGTGAGAAGTAGTTTGCCTGTACAGAAAGATATATATATATATATATATATTTGGCTATTACTGATAATCATAATATAATTTGTGTGTGGCATATAACAAAAATCGACTGTAAATTGGAGATAATGGTTCTATATGAATATTATGTGACCAATTTATAGAGACTGACACAAAGCAGCTAAGAGCTATAACCGGAAATGGTATATATTTTTATGATTTTTGTATTATAAAGATACATTTAGTACCTATCGCCTATCTTGTGCTAGCGCAGAAAGTCATTGTATTGTGGCTTAGTCTAAGCGGGGTTGATACTCTCATATACATCTGCAAAATGCTTTAAAGTAATCATATTAGTGGTTTAATTCATTTACGGAGTTTCAGCTTGCTTTAAAATGTGTCCTGAGCCACCAGGTCCTGGTCAGCCAACAGCCTAAAGAAAGACAAACATGGTGAAAGTCAAATATTTTCAGTCAATAGATGAGTTATGGGAAATATGCTAGACCTGAAATAATTGTTTTGCTTATATTATATATGTTGATTCATGTAAACACATACAATAATTGATTTTAAATGAGAGAATCCAGCTTGAGCCACCACTCTAATGAGTTAATCTTCAAAGCAAACAATTAATTTGATTGTGTATGACATTTAGGGACAACACAAAATATATAACTTAATTAATCTGTAGTGTAGTGAATATGATCCAGGTAATGGGATGTGATATGGAAGTATTTGTCTGTAATGTATGGAAGCTTATAGTGGACTTTATTAAAATGACAATGTTATATTGTGAAAATAAAAATGTATTATTTTCACACAGGACTACCTAATGAAATCTGAATTGAATGCCATTGTATAGCAATATCGCACTAACAAAAAATGTCATGGCTCTAACAAATTGCCAAAGGTAGTCTATGGTGTCCTGAAGATGTTTGACGTCCTACTCAAAGCCCAACTTTCTTTAAAGGACAGTGCAAAGAACATTGTCACAAAAATGTGGGCTTTTAAAAAAACGTGAGTTAAGTAATGCTTGCACAATGGAAAATAAGGCTACATTGTTTACATTGCATTTTCATATGTATTTAACATTTTAACATTGTCCACTGTGAAGCAGGTAAATACTCCCAACAATTATTGTCAAATGCTGTTTTTAAATCGTTGGAATATTGCTTTTTTTATTTCCACCTAAATAATTCTTGCTTACTTGTTACTTATATTTCATTTAATTTAATATTTGAATATTGCCCAATATGCAGCAGTATGACTGTAAGCATATCTCATACTTGAAACAGTCCCAATCAAGCAGATGGGTTTTCGAGTGTTAAACTCTCAGTAATTAAATACTCAAATGTGTTTTATTGTTTGTTATTTTCAAAACACGAGAGGAACACCATCCACAGCATGATACAACAAACCAGTATTACATTTCAAGGTGGACAACTCTGTCACATTGTTGACTGAATCCCCTCCAGCTTTTGGACTGGCAGTCCCATCAAAATCCTACTCATTCCTTTTCAGACCGCCTTCGCATTAGATGAAGAGAGTGTTCTCGTTTCTCTCTCAGTGCTGTAGGCGTTCCTTTCCAATTTCTTTCTCCTTAGTTCCTCTTGAAAGATTTACATCAATGTTTTACCTAGTGTTCACAGAATACAACACTTGAATAATAAGGAATCTTCGCCCACATAAACTAAATGTTATTACCTATCTGAGCATGATCTATTAACTATAATAGATTAGATTACCAGCACATTTGATTTAAGGAAGTTTATCATACTTGTGACAAAGGTATACCACTTATACTGCAACCACCCGTAACAATAATAATCATAATTTATGATAAAGAAATTCATAGTTTAAAATCAGATTGCTGCTTAAAGGCCCGGTACACTGAGTTTAACATATAAGGATACCTTTATTTGTAATGAAGAGTATTACCAATTCTGGAGAAAAAAAACAGCTAACAATGTCCTCTGTTGCTCTCGAGAACCTTTTTTGAGTTTGAAATAAATCACCTAGATCAGGGATGGGCAACTTGGATGGTGGTGGGGGCCACATAATTGATGTACTGGCCACCAGGGGGCAGCAGATTCACTTGGAACACACACACACAAATTCCATATTGTACGTTTAGAATCCACGTCCAGTCGATATGTAGGATCTATAGTTTGATAGATATTACGAAGATGATTTGAGGTTTCGACAGGAGAACGTGTATATGCAGCAGCCTCCATGTAAAGTTACGGGTTGAAAACAGTATTTCCGGTCTCGACGTTTTCATAATAAAACCAATGATCAAATGATTTAACAGTGATATCTGCAGTACTCATCCACTAAAAAACATCAGTTTATCCTTGTTAATTATACGACATTTATTGGTTTAAATTGTGTACAATTCTCTTTCGATTCTGAGAGACACCTTTCTTTTTTCAGAGGTTTTGATAGGCTAAAACATTGATTGTTTTAGCCACAATGCATGTCGGGATATGGTGTTTATGCGATATGAAATCGGAAAAACTTTTTTTTAAAATAACATAATACTTTATCTCGAGTGTTCTTGCTTTTCTCTTTTGAAGTCATCACATAACGGCATTGCAATACACGGTTCAGCTGCATTAAATATTACATATCTGCCGTAGATATTTATTTATAGAGCCCTGATCAGAAGACCTTTTGACAAACTGTAAGAAATGCCGCCAAAACTGAATACGTGACGTGACGTGGATTTTTTTGTAGTTTTTAAAGATATTATTTACTGAACTACCTTTCTTACTCCTCATGCAGTTGACTGTTACAGGTCTATACAGGTTCATGGTACAATGCATAAGCTTCACATCGAGAGACTGAAAACAAAATCTTATACCATGGTCTTTGGTACCAGGCAGAAGCTCAAATCCAAACCTAATGTAGTAATAACATGTAAGGATGGCACTTCTCTGCATAAAGTTGATAGCTTTAAATATCTTGGTGTATGGCTATACTCTGAACTTTCATTTAAACTACATATAAAGCATGTAATACAAAAAGTAAATTACGGAATCGGTGTTTTACACCGCTCTCGCAATTGTTTTACGCTCAGTGTCCGAAAGAGAATGCTGCTCAACTTATTCTTCCGATTATGGACTATTGTGATGTTGTCTACCAAAATGCACATAAATCAGATCTTGCTCCACTCAACATAGCCTACAACAGACTATGCAGATTTATTCTTGGTTGTCCTTTTTGTACACATCACTGCACAATGTATAACCAACTTAAATGGCCTTCTTTAAATGTAAGAAGACACACGCATTGACTTCAGACTTTATTTAAAGCAGTATTTTGTACCCTACTCACCAAATCATCAAGTTAGACATTCTGTTCAGATTTATTTCTCTGTCCCCTCTGCAAAAAAATGGATTGGCAGAAGAGCGTTCATTTTCAAAGCCCACCAAGACTGGAATACTTTACCTGCTGCTATTAGATCTCTTGCATCATTGGGTATGTTTAAACATGCATTATCATCTCACTTTCAACTGGTCTGTACTTGTCATTAATGAAATTGATATTGATGAAACTGATTTGCTCAACTGTCTCAAATTGTAATGATTGTGTGCATAGCTTGATTTTTACTTAACAGACTGTATGTGGTTTGTCTTGTGTGTCATGTTTTGCATTTTGTCTTTTTGTTTATGTATGTCTGTAAGTTGTTGCTATTGTCGGGACCCCCTTGAAAACGAGATGGTGCATCTCAAGGGGTTTATCCCAATGAATACATTTCTATATATAAAGGGAAAGGTCACATGAGAAAGTGTTCAGCTTGCAATATTGAAAGTAGCAAGGTCAGGTGCAGAGACTGAGAGAATACAAAGAGGTAGTCAGAACAGCCCATCGCACCGGCCTTGAATTGTATGGGAGCCGCGCTCCCACGCAGAGCTAGGAAGCAACATTATGGTTTTCCACTATATCTGAAGAAACGTTACGTATGATGGTGCCAGAGTAGGGAGGGACTTCCACAGGCCGGCCGAATGCTGATTGGAAGGTCGTGTTGCCAAGAGACTCTATCTGAGTCTGCGCACCAACCAAAGAGAACCAAGTCTAAACCGCGGTATCTCTTCAGCTAGTCTTGACCAATCATAAATGTACGGGCAACGCCCTGTGTAATAAAATGTATCGTCACACAAGGTTCGAGGCTCTTTTCCGGAAATAGACTGACAGATTACAGCTTTGCTGCCTGTGAATTCTATGACGTGACGGAGTCCTTGGCCAAGTGATATATATATTTTGCTCTCTTTACAATATATAGTTAAACTTAGAAGTTGTCTGTCTTTTCTGGAATTCTGAACCCAACATGAGCTGCCTGATGAGCTGCACCTGCTAGAAGCCTACTAGAAGAGAGCCCAACCTGATTTCGGCTCTCGCTCTTACTCCTCTGGGCAATCTCTCCGTGCCAGCCTCGGGTGACCTGTTGCTGGCTTTGTTCATTTATTTGTTTATAATCAATAAACGATTGTTATATTGTCAAACCTCGTCTTGACTCTCTGGTTTATGTTATCAGAGCTCTCAAGTCTCACGCATTTGGCGCATTTCACTCCATTCACACGCTCACACGCCACACCTTGTATTTCTCACGCAGAGATTTCTTTCCAGGGTACCGCCCACCAAGTTGCGCCGCAATTTTGTAAACAAACTAGTACAGAATCACTGTAGCCACGCAAATGCGTCCATGATGTATTTTCGATCTTTCCAATCGAGACGAGATCTCTCTCTCCCCCGTCTGTGTGCGAGGGGGCGGGGCACACACACATCCCTTCACTAAGAATGAAATAAATATGTTTTTATTTGTATGAATTTATGTGTCATTTATCAGATAAGACCACCGTCCCCACCCAAAGCCCCGCCGCTGCCAAAATCTCACTCTGAACTCTGTTAAAAACTTGAGAGCCCTGTTTTATAGCCCCAGAGCCGGGCCGTAAAACTATGGCCGTGTCTCAATTCAGGGGCTGCACTCTTCGGAGTACGCAGCCTATGCGGTCCACGGAGGACCCAGCCCACGTAGACCGTGGCTGCGTTTCACTTCTCTTATTTTTCATTTCCTCGCTCCTCGGTCTCGGTCTCACCAAAAGTTGATTTGTCTGCGCCATCTTGAGTAGCGTCCCAATGGTCTTATTTTTGCCGGAGGAGCGAGGAGCGAGGAGCGAGGAGCGATAATGGAGGAGCTATAATCGAGGAACCACCAGACCATCCTTCGATGAAATCCTCAGACACTCGGCCCGCCCCCTTACTGTGTATCGCTCACTGATTGGACGATGCAGTGCATGCACTGATCTGATGCTTCTTGACATGAGAGCAGTTTCCCAGCGGAGTGAAGAAAATACATTAACCTCACGGGAGTCACTCCTCAGTCTATACTGTGTTTTGTTTCAATTAATGCATCATTTAGTTACAAATATGTGATATATCTGAACCACAAAGTGGACAAAAATCATTTAATTCATTTTTTGGAAACATTTTCATGATCGCTTTTTTCGTTTTACATTTTCATTTATTGTCATTTCCATTCAGTCAGTCATTAAGTGATATTAAAATGTTAATCTGCTACATATCCAAACAATCAAACAAAGTGTGCAATCCAATGAATGTTAATCTAACTGGGTTTTGATAGATAACATATCTCTTTTTCTTCTCTCAATTATTTTATTTCTATTGTGCACTCTCATCAATATTAATCCAACTAATGTTCGTTTATACATTTTAAGAATGGCGTTTATCTTTTTTGAGAATTAGTTCTTATTTTATTTTATTTATTTGGGTCTACAACAGATGATACAAATGTTTGTGTCAGTACATGTGTACGAACCATGGTACGAACAGAGGCGGGGGTGTGTGTGGAAATAACGGGGACAGATCTGGCTGCTGTCAGACGATCAGCTGTGCAGCGTAATCACAAACGGACTACGCTTCACGTGACGCTCCGGAGGAAAGGACGTCCCATTGCTCTTAAAACTAATTTCCCTGCTTCTCGTGGTTTCCTTGCGTCCCTCCATGCTTCCCTGGTGGGAGGGACTAGTCACAGGGAAACGACGCAAGTGAGGGACGCAAGGAATCCATTTAACCGAAGTGAAACGCAGCCCGGGTAGGCTGGACCGAGTGGCCCACGAAATGAGACGGTCTAGCCTATGGAGTGCTTCGTATTTACGTGACGTGATACGCACTGTTCGGTTGCTCTGCTCCAGCAGCCTGCTAGCAAATTAGCTTACAAGCTAACTCAGCTGAAAAGGATCCAGAAACTTTTTTACTTTAACCATCTTTTGGAGATCACCGACGGCGATGAAATAAAGAGGACCATGGCCAGGTAAATAAGATGAAGCTCTTCCTTTAGCCCCCAGCAATGTTACATTAATAAGTTAACAAGAAAATTATATATAGCTGATGTAATTTAATCATATTATTTCATATTTAAAATAAGTCTTAATTTTTCTGTACTAATAAAACAATATGTTTTTTTAAATGAACAAATGCATGTTGTATAGTGTGGTGACCACCTATTAACACTGGGACATAATTCATCCACGGAACTAAGGGGTAGGGGTTATTGTTCCCACACGGACATTGTACATGTTCACTGTACAGTATATACTGTGTCCTCCTCTCTCTCTCTCTCTTCTCTTCCCGGGCTGCGACCCGAAGACACGTTCGTTGCAGCTGCTCAATAAAGCTCACTCTTGCACCTTTGATGCACCGCCTCTGACTCCATATTCCTCGGCACCACAATAGATTGATTCTTAAACATATTAGTGTTCTAATCTTAATAGTTGTGATTATAACAGTTTATATTCTCCTTCTTCCCTTAAAGGAGCAGTAGGTAAATTTGAGAAACCACCTCGGCTGCACAAAAATTCCAAAGTACACAAACCGAAAATAATCCGCCCCTTCCTTCAGACTTCCTACAGAGCACCTCCTCCAACACACATGAACGCCACAAGATCATGATAATGAATGTAAAACAAATGTATAACACAGTTATTGTCAGTGCTTATATTTTTGAAGCTAGCATGTTTGTTTTGTGAAAATGTATTACAAATGTTACGTCTAGCTGACGAGAGCAGGCTGCGCCGGTAACGTTACATATCAGCTCGGTGTGCTCCGTAAATAGTCGCCATAGTTGAAAAGCAACTCCGATATTGACTCTGGTTTGACTTATCCTAGTTTCCACTTTCTTTTTCTTCATAATTTGCTCCATTACAGTTTTTCTTTTGCGACCGGTAGACGATGTTGAAGCAAACTCTGCCATGGTGAAAGTGTCCTGCTGCAGCGGCTGCTGCTAGCGATTGAGCAACAGCTGCCCGGAGACGGGAAACACGCCCAATGACGGCACGCGCAATGACTGCACGAGTGTGTGTGTGTGTGTGTGCACGAGATTGAAGGCTGACAGACAGGTCGGCCAACCAGTTATTTTAGCCGGCTCGGCTAAAATAATTGGTCGTAGTTTTTACAGTATTACGGCTTCTACAGATGACATTTTTGTATGGATTTTTCTTCAAAGCACTTAGAATATGCATTGCTATCAGGATATTAAGAGCATTCCATGGAATATAACAAAAAGTGTATCTCGAGCCGGTTTCTCAAACTTACCTACCCCTCCTTTAAGGTTCATGCCTGTTTTGAAGAGCGCGGTTGAATGTTTGCATCAGCAAAGCCTTTCACTGTTGTATAGATTTTTTTTTATATACTTGGTTTGGTTTTTATATTTACTGTATTTGCTTTTTCGGTTCTGTTATCTTAATGATTGTTCTGTTATATGATAAATGTTGTAAATAATAAATGCTTTTTCTATCATTCTATGAAATGCAGTGCAATGTATCATTTGAAATATATGGACTAGATATGAGTATGCACAGAACTGACTAAATGAATAATCAATTAAATATTAAATAATGAACTTAAATACACTAATATAGAAAATATGACTTTTTATACCACATTGCACATGTGGTATAAAAAGGTATATTTAAATACATTCATGCATTTAATTAATATGAATTTTTTATATTTAGTTTTTAAATTATGTGCAGACCGAGTGCAGATTTGTATTTGTACTTCTTGTAGTTGTCCAGCAGATGATGCTGTTTGTCTCATTAGGATATCCATACACCCCGCCCAGAGCCGTATAATAGAAGAGTTACGACACCGGAAGTCCAAAAACGGTTATCGTCACGTGGTTCATGTACAGTTCATGTAGACGAGGATCGTTCCCCGGAAGTTCATGGCGGGCAATGGAATGCATTGATAACAGGAGATAGAACTACGATTTTTGGTAATTATTAGTGAATAAAGGTTTTGATTTGCAATATTTATACAACAAATCGATATGTGTATGTATTTACATCAATATGTTTTAAAAAATAAAATAGAATTTGCGAATATTAAGTGATAATATTAGGATTAGTGTGAACAACTAGTTTACAACTAGTTTACATGTTAGGCTAACAGTGCCTTGGTTAAAGAGCCTGTTGCTGTTTATTTATAGCTTTGAATTCTTTAATATTATCTTCTTAAACTTGTATGGTAGTCAGCAGAGCATCACTTTCTAATGTTTATTGATATATTTAGAGGGAGGGGATCTAAAGGAATGCTTCAAAATTCAGATTAGATTAATTTCTACCATTTTCTTAAATTCATGGTAGTTTCAGTAATCCCATGGTAATTGAGGACACAAGTTATCTAAATGACTAATGTCATCTTTATGGCTTTCAGAAAGGACAGGAGACCGACAGGTGACTATCAAAGGACTAGCAGCAGCAGCAGCATGATGATGATGATGTTAAATGTGTTGTTTTAGGAACATCCAATGCAAATACATGGAATTCAATAAACACTGAATAGCATATCATGCAGTTTGTCTGTGCCTTTTCCTCCGTGTTGTCCTGGTTTGCTGTGCTGCCTCCTAGTCGCCACCATGGTTTGCTGTGCTGCCTGGGGATGCTCAAATCGCTCAGAGAAAGGAGTACGAATGTACGGCTTCCCCACTGACACAAAGCGGAGGAAAAAATGTCTGGCTCAAGTCAGCAGGAGCAATTTCACGACCAACAGCAAAAAAAAAAAGTGAGGTTATTATATTATATACAAACACTGCATTTGCACTTTTTCACAAAACAAAAACCACACCATTGGGAAAGCTTAATGTTTTGTTTAATAAAAAAAAACAGGGAAAGGCTTGAAAAACACTGAGAGTTGAGACTCAGGGTGCAGAGTGAGGGTCTCAGTGCAGGTATTCAGGCTCCATTGAATCCCCCTCTGGTTCTTGTGCTGAAAGAGGGAGTAACAGACAGGAGAAAGGGTTATACACATCTATATAGCACACCTATTGGATGGGAAATTGCCTTGGGGAGATAAGGTGTGGTCTTTGTTCCCAACTGAAGTTATGGAACTTTATTATTTGTGAGTTTAACAAAGTATGACAAATGGCATCAGTAACAGATGTGATGTGAATTTCTATAAAGTTGTCTCACATTATTGGTCATATTTTATATACAGTATGTAATGAGTATAACATGTCCATTAAGTATAAAGTGTTTCCTAATACTGTGTATTCAACCACTATGGAATATGTATGTGGGCAGACAAAACTGAGTTGTTCTGTGTGTGAAGTAACCTCAAGTCACTCCGCAGGCACATTTTGATGATAATACAGTGATAGAATACATGTTTAGTATGCTTACTTATATAAAACAGTAGTAGTAAATGTACCTTGTGTTTTCACTCTCACTTAAGTCCCTCTCCCTTTGCCATCAATCCAAAATCAGCTGAGCTGCAACATTATACAGACAGGTAATAATCAACATAATCACAAGCACACAATATGGCTCTGCTAAAAACACTCACTCTTACACGCACCAAAGTTATATTGATCTAATATTTAACTCCCTCCACCCCCGCATACAATCCCGTTTAGAAGCCCCTCTTCTCTAATTCAACAACGTTGGACGAAATGACATTAAGAGAACGGAATTTACAATTAAAAGGCTGTTCAACGTGTGTTGCTAATTTGATCCGGGATCCTATCTTAATCTGTTATCTGTAAATGTTCCCTAAATCTACTAATTTAGGGATAATCCACTGACATCCTTTAATACACATGTTAATTTGAATCAGATGTACTGATAATATCCGCAATATAAATCTTTAAACTTCTTCTTACAGTACCTTTAAAAGTCCGTCACGAACGGTCTATTATGCTACAACTCCACAGCTCTACTAGCCTTTGCGCTAACTTCCGGGGAACGAATGAGAGGCTACACGATCCGCCATTGCTGTAAAAAAGTGGTCCATTGGAGTGAACGGAGATGACAGAACTCTCCTATTATACGACTCTGACCCCGCCCATCGGACGTCCAGCCCCGCCCACATCTGACCACGCCCCATTCCGCGTGCTGCAGTCAGGGCCTATAGGCGAATTTAACAAAACTAACCGTAAAAATAAATGATTTTCTGGTGGAAAAATTAGCTGCATTTTCTGTAATTTCACTAAAAAATACTTTTGTTATGGCTATATATCACTGTCAAATACATAACAAATATATGAGTAAAGAAAGAAATATTTTGTAATTTTGCTTAATTTAACCACTACTTTACATTGATAAACTGAAAAAACACAGGTATTGACTATCCTATTATAGTAAAGAAAAAATACATTTTAACACATTTTGACTTTCACTTTATTGCTACATTTGTATTAATTTGAAGATTTAATTGTTAAATATATGAATTTCATGTTATAAAAACTGTGTAAAACCATAGAGTTAAAAGAAAACTTGACTGCATGTTGGGTGCAAATTCCTACCAGAGCACAATTCAGATATAAAATGATGCTATAACCCACCAGTAACAGCCATAGACTGTGGGTTATAGGAGACATTTGTCTATGCCATGATACATCTATAAACTAGCTCATAGCTGTCAGCATTCACTGCAGGCAAACCTAATGTGACCATTCACTTATGATTTCTAAGTAGAAGAAGAAGAAGAAGATATAATGTATTCATACCTCAGAGGGAAATGTCTTCCCCCACTCTGTTGTGTTTAAACACATTACACACACAGGGAGGATATACTGTACATCCACAAACACACAGAGCATATACATGCACAAACACAACCACATGCGGATAGGAGAGGGGATCGCAGAGAGGCTGCCAGATAGCCGCCGCCAGGGAGCAGTTTTGGTGTTCGGTGCGTTCACAACCCAAGTAAAATGTACCTGCTGATCTCTTTCAACACAAGAAAAAGCTGTGCCAATTTCTGACATCATTTAGCTTTTCAGATGATCAGAGACGCAAAGCTACCGCAAAGCCACTTGTGCAGCTAACGGTGATTGCGGACAGTATGCAAAAAACACATTGAGTTTCACTGTAAGCGAAAAATGAAAGGATCTGGAAGTTAAATAACATTAGCATTTTCCCCTAGGCCTTATCACACTAGCATAAGCCCATAACATTGAACATGCTAGCAAGCACTTACAGCCAGCCTACTCTGAATATCAAAATCTTGTTAGCAGTTAGCTACCTGCTAAATTGGTATTAGCATTGCAATTACAGTAAAGCAACTCTACTAACAAACAACCAACTGTTGTGCGTTCACAACCCAAGTAACATTGACCTGCTGATCTCTTTCAACACAAGAAAAAGCTGTGGACATTTCTGACATCATTTAGCTTTTCAGATCATCAGAGACGCGAAGCTACCGCTAAGTGCCTTGTGCAACTAACACAGAGTGCATTCTCGTAGCGATTGCTACAACTACTGCACCATGTTTGTTAGGAAAGTAGCTTTTAGAAATGTATCAATGTTCTAAAATGTGTGACTTTAACTCAATATTTAAAAAACAGAGTGATTGGCAGACAGTATGCAAAAAACATATTGAGTTTCACTGTAAGTGAAAAATGAAAGGATCTAGAAGTTAAATAACATTAGCATCTTCCATAGGCCTTGTCACACTAGCATGTACAATTAAGCCCATAGCATAACATGCTAGCAAGCACTAACAGCCAGACTCTGAATATCAAAACCTTGTTAGCAGTTAGTGCTACCACTATGCTAAATTGGTATTAGCATTGCAATTACAGTAAAACAAATAACCTATGTTGTCCTTGTAGACGTCTAATAATATCCATCATATTGAAAGAATAGGCCTTCACCATAGCATGTTGACAAAGCTAGTAACTACAGCGAAATACCTTTACAATCCAAGTCAATTAACTTAAATATGTATTGTGATAATGTCCCACACAGCTAGTTGGTTACAACAATCTACAGTGATGTCACAGGGGTTGCAGGCAGCAGGTAGTTGAAGGTTGAAGGTTAATCCATTTGCTATGGCTACAACTGCCTCATGGAACAACAACGTTTTCCTTTCTGTTTGTTCAATATAGGAATGCATCTTTGTCTATCACACTTTGCTTCTGTAGATCTCCCATCTGACTTTATTGTGAGCTTGTGTTTTCAAAAAGTAAATTGAGCATGTTTTATGAGACTGAACAGTCACATAGGGTATTGGACTCTCTTAAAACCCAGGTAGGTGCTGTGGTGTTACCAATTCTTAAAATAATATAAGGATTGGATGTTCATCAAAGGATTTTCAAGGCAATCGATTTGCAGCCAATCAGAGACGAGACTTCTGCTGCACGCATCATGCGCTGAGGAGCGCATGCGCAAAGCCACTGACACTACAGAGACCACACAGTTATCATGCAGGAGGTGAAGAGCACAGGAGGTGAAGAGCACAGCACGTGGCGCGCCCAGAGGAGAGAAATCAGCACTTTGAGAGGTAACGGTAAAAACTATTTATCAACGGATTCAAAACACTCAAGTCTTAAAACATTGCAAACCTCAAAGTCCTAGCTATGGTATACATGTTGTTTAACGACCGAAAACAAAGTAATGTTAGCTAACGTTACCATAGCTAGGTAGCAGCTAGCTAGCTAGCATGCTTTGAAAGTGAGCTGTTCTATGCCATCATTACGTGCAGTAATGATATTTTTTAATGATGTGCAAGATGCATGCTCGAGTGGCTGAGCGTGATGTGCTGTGCATGTTTCAGAGTTACTTTTTCGCAATATGATTTAATAAATAGTTTAGCTAGCTAACTATCATACATTGTCACTAACTCCTAATGTTAGCTCAATCCTTAGTTTTATAATCGATTTTTTCGTGGGCATAATGTTACACAATGCACATTATCCATATCTTTTAGATCTTTTAGATGTTAAGGCTATAAACAGAAGAAGTTCTCAGATCTTGTACTTGTATAAGCAGGGGTGCACATAATTGTTTTGCCCTGGTTCTCAAAGGAGCACCTGGAGATGTTGCTTGGTGCGCATCCTTAAAATGAAATAAACCGGACCTTTTGAGGGGTACTTGACTTTATGAACAGGGGGGGGGGTGCGCTAGTGAGCACGCTCATTAAGCCTCGCAGCAGGGTACTGTGCGGAGCGCATAAAGCAGACCCTTCACGCGATAGCGAGGGGTAGAGCGAGGGATCTCAGATGCCGTGGTGCTCGCGGACAGATTACAAAAATTAAACCTAAATAGCTCGCGAATTATACTTTGACGACCGTTAATATACCTGGGCGGCCCGCCCAAGTAAAGTCTATGTGTGGGAAACCCTGCTATCTTACCAGTTCTTATGCAACTCGCAAATATCTTTCTCTTCTCTCTTTTCTATCCCTCTCTCTCTCTCGGTGCGCAAATGCGCCTTTTTTCAAATGATCCGGTGCTCTTTTTTGGCGGGGTGTGCGCATCTGCGCACCAGTTATGTGCAGCCCTGTGTATAAGAGTAGAAGTACTCCGTTCTTATACATGAAGTGGTATTACTGTACTCAAAGCTGCTGCTGTGTTATTTAAGTTATTTTTGCTCAAGCATGTGCAAACTTGTGTCTCTTTTCTCCCCTCAGCTGTTAGCTGCAGTACCAGTAATTGCAACCTACCAAGAATAAACAGCAGCCAGAGATCCTCAAGTAAGATTTCTTGCCATATTACAAATTTTATCAATTCTCAATGTCCTATATGGTATTGCTATGCAAACAGTGAAAGGATATGGAAATCATCAAGAGGTGGCTAAAATATGTTTTTCTGCTGACCCTGTCCAGAGCAGTACATTGCTTTGCTTCCAGGTGGTTGCTCCTGTCTGCATCTCCAAGCTCGGGGCATACTGGCCATCGGGACGTTCGGGACGAATCCCGATGGGCCGCTCGGCCCACTTCGGTACCGGCAGGGGCGGACTGGCCATCTGTAGAATCACCGAACGGCCGGGTCGGTTCGCTGTTTTTAAACGGCATCATTGAAGTTGCGCTGACAGGCGACAGAGGTCCACCGTTTCCCAGTCCGCCCCTGCCGGCCATCATCTACTCTAGGTAATACTAGGGGGTGCAACAACTAATCGACTTAATCGATTAAAATCAATTACCAAATTAGTTGCCAACTAATTCAGTCGTCGATTCGTTGGTGACGTCATCACGTGTGTTTTACACGCCGTTAAGCTCCAACGTTATTGGTCTTTTTATCGCTACTGGAGACATTTAAAAAATATATGTCATGTATTATTGCACACACGCGGCTGCTACATGCATGCAACACACACACACGATGGCGGAGAGAACGCGCTCCGAGGTGTGGTTAAACTTTACCCGTCTCGAAGTGGACAATGCTCGTTGCCGAAAGTGCAATAAGAGTTTAGCATGTAACGGCGGTAACACGAGCAATCTGTCCAAACATTTAGCAAAAGTGCACCACATTCAGACGGAGAAATGCACCGAGTTCGACTGTCTTTCTAGCAGCTCTGTAGCCCCATCCACGAGTAACGTCAGGTGTTATGTATGCTAGCAGCAACACACGGAGTTAACTCAATTATACAAACATGGGTTAATGATTAGAGGTAACTGAGTTATTTAGTTTGTTAAAGTTTCAGCTATTCTGTTCACAGTTCTCTCATCACATTATTTAATACGATTTGTTAAAACATTGTTGTTTCTTTTGATGTGAAATACTATTTATTTAATTTAAATAAAAAGTAATGTTAATTTTGTTCACAATTTGTTTAGTTAATTTAATAATATATGTATTTTTGAATCAAGTATTCATCTTTATTGTCTTCATTGTTAGTTTCCACATGCCTAAAACAACCTCAAGCTAAATCTAAAAGTTGATGGCTAAATCAGAGCGTTTGAGAAATTGTGCAAGGCATACAGTAATAGTCCGAATAGTCGATTAATCGTTTCATTAATCGATAGATTAATCGATTATCAAATAAGTCGTTTGTTGCAGCCCTACACTGTAAAAAAAAAAAACTGTAAAAAAATGGTAAATGTCTGGCAGCTGGTGCTTCCAAAAACTTACCGTCAAATTACAGTGAAATTAAATCATTTGAAAATACCGTAAATTCACAGTAAATATAATTAATTTCCTTTACAGAGAAACACTGTTATTTTACAGGTATCTTCCCTTATTTATTACGGACATCATTTAGAGTTAAGCATGTAAATACTGTTATTTTACAGTTTTATCCTAAATTATTACGGTCAAACACCTT